>WOVY01010594.1:0-216680 GCA_013436015.1 Rhipicephalus annulatus | reverse complement strand
GCCAGCTATGCACATATCACACAAGCACTGACTGTACAGTTAGTATAACTAACTGCAACCTTCATGTACCCAGCCTTCATGTACCCTCTATGACATTTCAGAACATCTGAGTCAGTGTTAGCATCAAGTTATGTTCTTCATGCTGGGGAACCAGTGTGATAGTTACCATTTCTACAGAATGAAGCCCTGTCTACCTGGAACAAGCTGCAAGATTATAACTAAACGGCCCAGGGCCAGTCAATCTCTGTCCGGCTTGGATGCACCAACTGATTCCCTTTATCATCAACCCTCAATAAACTAGCAAATGTTTGTACGTGTGCAAGCAGTGTCATTCAATATCTTAGGAAAATGCTTGTGAAGCAATTTCAAGGAGAATCGTTTTTCTGATCTCATAGTGAGGCATTAGGAACACCTTAGTCACACCAAATGCCATTATTCAATGAGAGGAACAAGAGAATTTTCACTGGGAACTATGAAGTAAACAAAAAAACAAATGTTTTCAGATACTGCGAGATCATTTCATAAAAAAAGCTCAGAAGATGCTATGTGTGGCCACATTTAATCTGTGCAAGCATCGTGTGGTTACAAAATTCTGTACCAAACATAGGTTCAGCTTTCTGGAATAGACCGCGCTGCACAAGCTAGCTCAGTGCATGCACTTCTGTACCCTGCCAGAGAATATTTTTACCACCAGTATGTTGTAACGTGAAGTGAAATGGTGATTGCATACTAGGGCGCGTCCTGCAGGACCCCAATAAAGTTGTTTCACTTGATCGGTTGTGTGCTGTAAGCAGAACATTTCCAAGAAAAATCGTATAGTTTGGAGGAGGACTTAAGCAAGGAAAGGTGTAGATAAAACACTGGATTCACTGGCATTATCCCCTCACCAAGTATAACATTGTTTTTCTGGTGAAGCTTTGTGTCTGAACAGCGAGCAGGATAAGCTGGTAAAACATGCAAAATGGGAAGTCTAGCACAGCAATCTGTGCAGTACTGCTCATTTCATGGAGCATTAATTTCACAGGCTTTGCTCATTGTTAGCGTTAAGCCTATTATGTCCACTGCAGGGTGGAAGCCCAATCAATGTTCCCTGTCCTGTATGAGCCAATTTCATATTATGGCTGATAATTTCTCGATCTCATTGGAACTATCAACCTGCCACCCTCTGCTACATTTCATGTGTCCTAATATAAATTAATTGACATACTGACCTGTCATCCATCTTTTTTTCTCATTCCCAACTAATGCATTCATTTTTGATAAACTCTGCTTTCTTCCCATGTCTTAATATTATGCTAGCCTTTTTCATTTTTCTGAAACATTATCTTTGCTCAGAAGCTAGAAAGTTATCAGAAAGAACATAACGACATTCTACTCTACCTCCTGAGCATATGGCATCATCAATACAAAAATGTATTAAAAGTGAGAAACATCCTATCTATATAAGAGGCCCTAAAATACTGCAGGAGGCAACAAATAAACTGGTATTTGTATAAAGGCAGTGTGACAAAAACTTTGACTACTGTCACTTATTCTGATTCTGGGGACATCTTTTTTTAGATCATCATAACACATAATTACACATTTTACACAATTTACTCAGAGGAATTGCCACCACGTGCATTGAGGCCACCCTTCAGAAGTCATGTGAGCACAAGGATGAGGTAAGCCTTAAAAACCAGATTAAAAGACTAAAGGATGCTGGATATCCCAACAGCACCATCACACCCGTGTGCTAAACCTTCCTGCAGAAAGTCAAGTTAAACAAACAGGACCAAAATAAAAAACAGAATGACCAAAGATCTTTGCATGCTATACTATACCGTACTACATAAGGTGTTTACACATATAAAGAAAATAGCGAGCCGATATGATTTTATCTTGTTATTTGCCATCCCTTGCAAGTTTTCAAAAGTGTGTTACTAAAAGCAACAGGAATAGCCATTATTTCACCATTCGTCACGAGAATAGGTATACTGAATGCCAATATAATGTTGTGTATGAGATACTATTGACACGTGGAAACGTAAAAACATAAGACAAACTGGGCAATGCCCCAATGTTTGAGCAAGACAGCATGCTTAAAATGTTAAGAATGGCTATGGTAGTCGCATGGCCATACACTGTAAAGAATGTAAGTGCAGTTCTATGTTTCATAAAACACTGTTTTTGAAAAAAAGCAAGAACAAGAAATGAAAGAGAGACTGTGAAAGCATTTTTCTTGTCAGGAAGGCCATGGATCAGTGCATCAGTATACCTTCACTCATCCATTCGGAGAGAGAGTATTCTTTTCTCAGTTAAGATTATATTATCATGGTCTCACATGTGTCGTTGTGCATGAGTACTGTTCTTGTACTCTGTAAAAAAGTGGGCGTAGTACCTTCAATAAAATTTAGTTGGCAGTCAGCGCTCTTTCCTGTCCTTTTTGTCTCTTCCTTCACTTCTCTCACTGTTACTAGAACACAACCACGATGAACCAACTTGCCCAGATTAGCTATTGTTGACGAAAAGTCAGAGCATGAAATACTTCAGGGGCTCAGAACCTCCTCACTACCCCTCACTACCCGTCTAGTTACGGCCCTGGTCTATGTGTTCCGAGAGTGAAGCACTAGTGGAGCTATCTAACTACCTAACGGTGAGGAGGGTTTGTGTATACTCGAGCTTGTTTCATGACATTGATGAAGGTGGCAGGTTGTGAAATAATATGCGGTGTTGGGGAGGTCAGAATGTTGATGTGAGAACGCGGAGTAGTGAGCCCGGTTGTGACATTAGGCTTCAAGACTTTTTGCGATATTCACTCTAGCATAGGACCTTGGGTTGGTGGTTGACGTGTGCAATTGATCACATTGGGGGGGGGTAGTCTTCCATCATAATTTTTTTGCCACTTGGCGTCGACGCTCTTGAGTTGTACCAAAGTAATTAAGCATCCAGGTACAGTATCTTCTGTCAGGTGTTTCAATGAAGAGCTGAATATGAGTAATAGCTTCCATCGATACTTCTGGCATTGGTGTATGCACATTTCTTTTTCAAGTTCTCTTGTAAAAAAGGCATTAAAGGTATGTTTTTGTGACTTTTTAGTGTTGGCCAGAACTGCTGGTGTGTCCGAACGGCTCTTCGATTGGTTGTGGTGTTGTCTTGTTCAGGGCCACAGAGCTTTCAGTCTTTTTTTTATATTTGCCTTCACAGGAATGCTCTTTGCATGCTTCTTCAGTACTTTGTATTATTCCTAAAGCATTGACTTCCAGATTTTGATTGTGGTGCTTTAATCTAGTGTTCGACTTCACGCTAGCTTCATTTTCACGCAAAGCAAGAACTCAGGAGTATGGTAACTTTTGCTATGGGTTTTCCCTTCTTCAGTCTACTGCATTTTTGCCTGTGTTGTCTAAGCGCTGACAGTCTCGTGCGACAGCTTTTTTTTTTGTGCACTTATCGTGTGCCAATGACTTATTTGCCTCCTCAGCTAAAGACTTTTTGTATTATAAGAGAAAGCTCTGTCTGTATTGCTTTTGTCATTTGCTGATGGTGTATCTTCAGTATCTTTTCTCAGTGTACACTATACTTGAATGGAAGAGCAGCATGACTACCTTCAGCTGTTAGCAGGCTTTTAGCTGCTGTAATACTGATTGATGCTCCTTTCTCGGGCATTCTATTTTGGATGGTTGGCATGTCATTGCTTCTTTTAAACTTTAAAACTGCAGGTGCACCTTTTTCTGGTTACACCTGGTAATATTTTTCCAGTGGGTTATATATATATATATATATATATATATATATATTATATATATATATATATATACTATATATATATATCTCTCTCTCATCCTATCTATATCTATATCTCTATCTACTATCTCTATATATCTATCTATATTGCTCACTTGAGAAACAAGGCCTCTTTACGTTAGGTGCACATCAGGTGGGCACGAGTACTTCTATTACTTGCCAAGATTGTGGCCCCTTATGGTGGGAATCATAATGCACTGTTGATGTGTCAAATTCACATAGCATAATTCCAAGGCACTCGATCAATATCCAAGGAAGAAAATTATGTTCTTTGCGTGAAGTTTCAGCAACTCATAGTAATTTGTATGTAAATGAATACTTCATCATTCTTGGCTAGCTGTCATGTTTTATGGAAGCACATGTGCTTCGTTAATACAAAAAAAAAACACGACACGCTCCACGCCACTGCAGTGGCGTGAGCGTGCGTGTTTTTTTTTGTTATTAACGATTTGCCCTATGCATTCACGTTTCTTCTTTTTTTGTGTGTCGTACTTCTCGTATCGCGCAGCCTACCGTTTTGGGCACCACGTAAAAAAAGTACATAAAAAAGAGATGCGTTCCACGCCAAAATTCGCGTTCGCAACGAGCTGGGCACCGACAGGGTGCCTACGACGCCCCACACACTCCGCAACACCTTACCAACCGTTCGCTGCGATGTTGTTGGGAATTCGTGTGGTCGTTGCATGAATATAGCGCGTGCGTGCGTGCGCACGCGCGTCGTGTGTTAGGATCACGGCAACTGCATATGTTGTATGATTCAGTCACCATAACGCAACTGACGACCCCCGCTCTTCCCACACGTCAAGCACAGCAAGTGCCGTTAACTGTACTGTGCTGTGAAACGCAAAAACAGTTCGAATAGGTCGCGTAGATAGCTAGCCCGACACATGATACGATAAGATTTGCGTCAGATATTCGACGTCTACATGCACGCGTAAGACAGCGGTATCCGCAGCAGCTTCGCCGTATACGTACGGATAGCACCGCATTGGACGTCACGTCTGACAGAGAAACTTGATCGGTATTTTTTTTTCTCACTTAAAAAAGTCTACCTTGCACAACTTCAACCAACGATTATGCATTTCAACGAGCTGTGCATGGTTTAATGATTGATTGATATGTGGGGTTTAACGTCCCAAAACCACCATATGATTATGAGAGACGCCGTTGTGGAGGGCTCCGGAAATTTCGATCACCTGGGGTTCTTTAACGTGCACCCAGATCTGAGCACACGGGCCTACAACATTTCCGCCTCCATCGGAAATGCAGCCGCCGCAGCCGGGATTCGAAACCGCGACCTGCGGGTCAGCAGCCGAGTACCTTAGCCACTAGACCGCCGCGGCGGGCATGGTTTAATGACGAAAAGATAGTTCTAATATTGTGCCCGGCACATATATTACTCTCTCTCTAACTTGAAAAATCGGCGCGTGAATGGGGGCCAGAACAGCGCCAAAAAACAGCACACGCAGAAATTGGCTCATATTCTAATATTATGACATCGTGATGTTGACTTTTCAGCTGACGCCGGCAATAACGTTCAAACGGCGGGCCAATAATGCCGGTCTTATTGGATGGCTCCGCCCATATTGGCTGCTACTTGTACAACCTGGCCCGATGTGTCCGTTCTAATAGGCCGGCACAGCCTATATGGGCGGAAAGTTCTGAAAGCTGGCCCAATATAACCAATCTAATAGACTGGCACAGCCACCATTGGCGGAATGTTGTTAATGCTGGTCCAACATAGCCGTTCTATTCGGCTGGCAGAACCAATATTGGGGGTACGTTGTAAACGCTGGTCCAACGTCGCCGTTCTATTTGGCTGGCACAGCCAATCTTGGCGGTACGTTGTGAAAACTGGGCCGTTCATGGGCCAGGCAATGCCGATCTATCCCCAATATTGGGCCAACCTTCTGTGCTGCCTGGGTGAGTACGAAGCGAGCGCATACACAGCAGCGCCCGAAAACACAACGAAAGGTATCATCCGCTGGATACCCGACGAGGGCAACCCGGGAGACATAGAGAGACATCTCATCAATGAGCACAATTCAACGCTGTTGCACGCGAAGCGAATGAGCCAGACGGCAAACGCCATCGTCGTATTTAAAGAAAGTGTAGTGCCACACTATATCTACTACAGTAGAACGGAGCATCGTTGCGTGCTATACAAGAAACACTGCGAGGCGTGCTACTCATGTGGCAGACTTGGACACAGATTAGATGTTTGTCCCAACCCAGAGAGCAAAAGATGCAAGATGCAGATGCTGTGTCTGTGAGGATCCGCTGAAAGACCATCGATGCAAACCGAGATGTCGACTTTGCAGCAAAGGCCACCAGACCAGAGACAGAAAATGTCACGCTAAGTACAGGACTCCTTAGCTTGTCAATAAACGCCAATGAGAACGGAGGAGACAAGAGGAGGAAGAAACATTCAATGCCAAAAGTTACTACAAGCAAGAACAAGACCTTTCGTTGCCATAGGGAGAGGCGTGAGGGCGCCCAGGTCCCGCTCACGTTCTCGCGCCCGCTCTCGGTCGAGGCACACTGAGCCACAGCACACGCCTGGAGCCAGAGCAAACACCAGACCTAGGTTCCGGAGCAGGTGTATCGCGAGGACGGGCCCCACGACGATGCGAGCTCCCGGAAACGAAGACACAAATGAGCGCCCCAAAGCTTCCCTGGTGAGCTGGGCAGAAACCGCCTCTGGGGCGCGCGCGTGGGTTGAGACGGGCACTACTAACAGGCAGGGGGGGCTATGAAATTTTCATGCAAATCCAAAAAAAGCTTGAGCGATTGGGAAACGATAACGTCAGATACATGCTTGTTATCAAAGAACTCAGGGAAGAAAACGCTGAACTAAAGGAAGATGAAGAAAGGAAGGACGTCATCGTTAGGTGCGCACAGAATACAGAGGAAGTCTAAGTTGGGGAAAAAACGGTATCCATACCCGCGGAACGCAGGGCAATTGAAGTGGATCCAGCTCAAGCCGGAAGTAAACGCAGAAGAGTGGGGACAAGATCCGGAAAAGACAGGATAGATTAGAAGCTCAAGTAGAAGGCATAAAGACGTTGCGAAAGGAAATAGAGGAGGGGAAGAACACGCGTAAGAACAAATTGGAGGGTATGCTGAGCCAACTCAACAATGCGATGCAGCAGATAACCTCTACAATGCTCCAAATTCAGCAGCAGCTCATGACCCTGAAGATGGGAGTTGAAACTGTAAAGAGGAGGTTGCCAGCTAGCAACTGTGGACCCTTGAAACCCACAGGAAAACTGTACAAGAGGCCAGGAAAGACGGAGGCGAAGAATAACACTGGAAAACACTAATATTGGTAGGCACGATGGCTAGACACGACTATAAAATTTACAAAATCTGGCAATAGAATTGCAGAAGATACTCCAGAAAGTGTGGGAATCTGCGACAGTACCTTACTAACAACGAACAACCAGAGTAATACTACTGCAAGAGACAAACACCAAGGCTGAATCATTGGGTTATAGGTCCTTTAACGAGACTACTCCTCGGGACAAACCGGCCATATCGACGTTAGTCAAACGCAACCTTACTGTAACGCCACACGAGATTAAGGACGACAGAATTACCGCACTTGCTATTAGAGGTAGTGCCAACGAAGAAATTGGAAGATAGTCTTTTCATACCTAATGTGTACAGTAGCCCTCGACGTAATCACCGATTCCTAGCGCTAGTCAAGAAAGGGGATCGCATTGCGGATAACCGGGCTGTGCTCGTGGCGGGCGACTTTAACACCCACCATGCAGCGTGGGGATACAAATATGAAACTCGAAAAGGCAGGAATTTGTGGGAGGACTCCCAACAGGAAGGTTGCACTCTCGTTACCAATCCTTCTGCACCTACGCGAAGAGGGAACAGCGTATGCTCTGATACATCACCCGACCTCGCATTTGTTAGAAACATCGGAAACGTTTGATGGACTAGCAAACAAGGAGTCTTAGGCAGCGACGATACCAATATAGAGATCCAAGTCGACGCGGGACAGCGCAAACCGAAAGCCAAACGACTTACGCTGATGGAATGGGACAGGTTCAGGCGGATCAAAAACGAGGGGAGTCACTCGGTGGAAAACAATAACAACATCAAAAGATGGACCGAAATTTTAAGGCGGGACGAAGCGGCAGCTACACACGAAGTCCCGCCCGACACGAACCTTGAATTCTTGGACAGTAAGCTATTATATACGTGGGAGGCTAAGCATAGTCTACAAGGGAGATGGAAGAATCAATGACACAATAGGACCCTGAGCAGGCGGATAGCCAAACTAAGCCGAGATATCGAGGAATACGCGTTACAGCTTTGCCAGTCACAGTGGGAAGAAACTTGTAACAGCATGGAAAGTCAGCGCGGAGTTTTCGCTAAGACCTGGAATCTCCTCAGGTTCCTACTGGACCCAGAGGAAACCAAAACGGTACATAGTTAAAAACCTATTAAGATAATACATGAATGCGATGGCACCAATCAAGAACTGTTGAACGAGCTCAGGTAGAGGTACACAAACCAAGACAAACCCCTAACTCACTCCGACTATTAAGGCACGGCAAACGACGATTTAGATAGATCGTTCAGCGTTGCTGAAACTCGTGCGGCGTTGCAAAGGCTGAACACTAAGTCTGCACATGGACCGGAAGGGGTTACTAGCAAAACGCTTAGAAATCTAGATGACGCATCCATAGGGCAATGAATGCTGGAAAAAGCGACGGATTTCTCGGCAGTGGAAAACTGCCCGCATAGTAATGATACCCAAACCCGGAAAGCGCCTAGAACTGGAAAATTCAAGACCGATCTCACTGACGTCCTGCGTGGGCAAGGTCTTGGAGCACGCAGTCCTCGCGAGGCTTACCAACTACTTCGAGGGCCGCGACCTGATCCTGCACACCGTGCTAGGCTTCAGAAAAAACATTTCCACGCAGGATGCCATGTCACAACTCAAGTACCAAATAATAGCACGACCAGATCCGCAAAAGCGGTCTTAGGCCTGGACTTCAAGAAGGCGTTTGACAATGTCAAATACTCTACAATACTGACACAAATAAATTGGGACTCGCTGAATGGACGTACGGCTACGTGCGTGATTTTCTCACGGGAGGGACAGCAAGGATCATGCTGGGAGAGCTCGAGTCTGGGGAGATTGAGATGGGCAGCGCCGGCACCCCTCATGCACGGTGATTTCGCCTATGCTCTTTAACCTCGCACTCATAGGGTCACCGGCTAAATTGGAGGAGATTGGCGGGCTGTGCCACAGCCTGTACGCTGACGACATCCCCTTATGGGTAACGCAGGGATGCGTCGGCCAAATATACCAGGCACTGCAGAGAGCCATCGACGCCGTTCAAGGCTACTTAGAAGGGACAGGACTTACCTACTCCGTTGAGAAATCGAAACTACTGGTCAAAAAACCTACGCACAGGGGTCGGAAACCAAGAAACAACGAACAGAGTGGAGAGAAGGTAGAGGGAGAGATGCGGCTGACGACCGCGGAGGGCCACGTCATTCCCACCGTAGAGAGCATACCAGTATTAGGCTTGCACCTATCTGCTAACGGGGACAATGGCGAAACCATTCATAAGTTAGAAAAGGGGATAGATGAGACCATCAGACTGTTAAAACGCATTATCAACAGGCACAGTGGCATGAAAAAAGGCAATACGATTCGCCTCGTGCACGCATTCTTCCTTAGTAAAATTGTGGACGTTGCTCTTTACTTGAGGTGACAGGTTGCCGAGAAAAAGAATTAGAACGATTAATCAGGAAAGTTTATAAGCAAGCCTTAGCATTACCAAAAACACGAGCACGGCGAAATCGTTGGATCTAGGACTGCACAATACGCAGGATTTGATTGATTGATATGTGGGGTTTAACGACAGTACGCAGGAAGATTTGGTAGAAGCACACAACATAGCCCGATTCGAATGACTTTCAAAAACAAAAACGGGCAGGTATCGAACAACTAGGCATATTTATTTATTTATTACTTTATTTGTTTATTTAATTCAGTACCTCCAGGGCCCGAAGGCGTTACAGAAGGGATTGGGTAATAGTATACATAGTAATAAGAACAAAAAGAGTGAACAAAGAAAAATGTCGCTAAGAGTAAACATCGCATTCAACAGCATCCTTAAAAGCAGTGACATCGGTGAATTGGCCAACAGAGGAGCGTAGGTGGTTCCATTCGTTCGAGGTAGTGGGAATAAAGGAATCGTGAAAGAACTTGGTATGTGAAAAAGGAATTCGAATGTGTACTTTGTGGGGATGGTAACATCTATATGACAAGTGGTGTGGTTTGGAAAGAAGGTCTTGTTTTAGCTGTGGATTGTGGTAAATTTTGTAAAAAAGAACAAGACGAGACACTTTTCTACTTGAACAAAGAAGTGGAAGGCCCAAAACTGTTTTCATAGATGACACGCTAGATGTGCGTGCATAGTCTGAGAGGATGAAACGTGCACTCCGATTTTGGACGAATTCTAAGGTTTCAACTAGTGTGTTAAAGCCGGGGTCTCATACAGCGCTTGCGTACTCAAGCTTAGGACGAACAAGGGTTTTATATAAAATGAGTTTAGGAGCTGAAGGTGCCCTTGAAAAGTGTTTTCGTAGGTATTGAAGAGTGGGATTGGCATTGTAAGTTACGTAGGTGACATGAGTGTGCCATGAGAGATTAGAGGTAAATTTTACTCCAAGATACTCGTAGAGTGAAACACTTTCTAAAACACTATCGTTAATTAGGTATTCGGGAACGTCAAGAGAACCAGGGGTATGAGAAACTCGTATTACCTTGCATTTATTAGCGTTAGGTCGCATGTTCCATCTAGTGCACCAGGAAAAAACTGCATTAGGATCTTGTTGCAGGTAATTAGTGTCAATATTAGTGCAAGTATTTCTCTAAATAACACAGTCATCAGCAAATAATTTGATTGATGATAGAAAATTATTAGGCAGGTCATGATATAAACAAGAAAGAGAAGAGGGCCCAGAACTGACCCCTGTGGCACACCAGAAGTGACAGGAGACTCTTGTGAGTTGTTATTGTTGGTGGTGACAAACTGAGTTCTGTTAGCGAGAAAGTGTTCGATGCATCTTAATTTATTGACTGTCAATGTTTAATTTACTTAGCTTAAAACAGAGTAACTGGTGAGAAACAAGATCAAAAGCCTTAGAGAAGGCCAAGAATGTACAATCAATGATAAGTCCACTGTCCAATGCCACAAAAAGGTCATGTGTAAACGAAACCAGTTGAGTTTCACATGGTAAATGTTTATGGAAGCCATGTTGACTGGGAAAGAAGAATAAATTTGTATCTAGAAAGGCTACTAGATCAGAATAAATTATGTGTTCTAAAAGCTTACAAGGTACACTGGTGAGGGATATCGGTCGGTAATTCAAAGGGGACTGTGCATCACCAGATTTAAATATTGGTACCACCTTGCCCACCTTCAAGTCAAGTGGTAAGGAACAATACTCTAAGGACTGGTAAAACAGTTTGGACAAAAACATTGAGGAATAAACATCCGTACTTTTCAAAAACTTTGGAGTGATGCCGTCCACTCCGCAAGACGAAGACAAGTTCAGGCCGCGAATTAGCTTCTGTATACCATCAAAATCAATAACAGGATCCATAGCGGGGAAGGTATAACTAGTAATACAGAGAAAATGCTCTGCTGGTGATAAAAATAATTTAGAGAATACATTATTGAGCACAGAACAGCACCCAGAAATTGGAATCGGTATGCCATTGCTGTCACCAAAAGATATTATATTCTGTTTATGACCACCCACGACATTCCAAAACTTTTTCGCGTTCGTTACAAGTAACGAGGGAAGTGTGTTCTTATAAAACGTTTCCTTGGCTTTCTCGGCTGCCTCTTTATACTGCGTAGCACATTAACGATAAGCGTTCCATCGACCTGATTCATTACTCTGTTTAACATTTTTTAAACGCACGCTTCTTGCTATTTAACAGGCGATTTAACGAAGAGGTAAACCAGGGGGACCGATGTTTACTTGAGATAGCATGCAGCGGGATTTACCTGTCAACCAAACTTGCGACTTTATCTTTAAAATTATTCCACTTGGTTTCAACCAACCATTCTTCAAATTTTAGCATGTAGTCGTCTTGAACACACTCAGTTCGTGGTTAATTGCGGCAAAATCTGCCCTGTTATATTTTTAATAAGCTTCGGTTGGTTATCATAGGTTATAGGTTATCATATAATATGGTTATCATAGGCATAGGTTATCATAGGCATAGGTTATCATACGCAACACGGAGAAAGGCAGACGTGCCAGCGAGGGTGAGGCACAGAATAGTGGTCCCTCCGTTACCGAGAAATATGCACCCCGAGTATTACGCCGGTAGGAGAGACAGACGGGCGCAGGATATGCAGAGGTAATTCGGCAAGTGCAAAGAAGCGGTCTTCGTTGACGCGGCTCGTTACACGCGCAAGCGCGCCTTCGTGGCTGCGGTGGTCGACCACGAAGGCAAATGCAATACGAGCGTTACGGTTAAAACCCAGCATGCAGAGACGGCCGAGGAGGTGGCCATCACTGAGGCCCAAAGAGTTATCAGCGACTCGCAAATGGCGATACGAGACTATGCTAACGGCCGGGTGTCCCGAAAGGCGCTGCGAATATTGACGATCAACGTGGAAAGAATACTAAACAAAAATGATACATTTGTGATATGGACACCTGCCCACACACACGGCCCTCTGGCCGGCAACGAGGCTGCAGGCGCGGCGGCTCGAGAGCTCACGAACCGAGCAGCTGCTAATGCCGATGCTGCCTCTACTGAGGCCACACGCGGAAAAGTGTGGGAGTGGGAGGAACGTATGACTAGCTACAGTGAGACTACTCAACACTACAAGCTCGGTAGGCGTATATACTCACCACCAAATAGAAATTAACTAAGAAGCAGTCAGTTTCACAGAGAAAACTCCAAAGAGACACTTTCTCAAATCTATTCATCTTTCGCCTTTGTTACCCTGACCTGTATTCGACAGATAAATGCAAAGCATGCGATTCGCGGGCAACCCTGGGGCATATGTTATGGGAGGGCTCGAGTCTCAATGCCGTAGTCAGCAGTACAAATGAGGAGGCAGTCTCGAACCGCAGGGCGCTCTGGGAGGCGGCTCTGCTCAGCTCCGCTTTAGAACAACAACTATGGGCCGTCCAGTGAGCCAAGGAAGCCGCCCGAGCCCAAGGGCTCACGGCCGATGCCGAGGCCAGGGTGCAAGCCCACCCCGATTTATCATCACCGGACTCTTAATAAATGTGGTTATCTCTCTCTCTCTCTCTCCTCGCTCGACTGCGCCGCGGAAAATTTGAAAATGTGGGAGCCGATGCACACACGTATGTACACCTGGTCGATCACAGCGCCTTCCTATGTTCGGCTTTGTTCAGATTTTTTTGTGCTTGTGCGCCAGGATATGACACACGTACAGCGTAATATATTGCAATAACTTCGTGGATGGCGAATCGTATACCCTTGTGTTCATGTTTTCGGCGTGAGAACAGGTTTGAGCAGCAGTCTCCAAACTGAAGAGAGCCACTGAGCAATGTCATTGCGATTAAGTGTCGCCGACAGTGACTCATCTACCACAATACCAGAAACAAAAAATGCAATATTTACAACTGTGTTTTGGCGTTGTCTTATAGAAACTAGTGATCGGGTTACCTGTCAGAGAACGAACGAAGGTCATAATAATCTGCGCGTTAATAGTGACCAAAAATCTTATGTGGACTGACTGATCTCGGTCCTGAGTGTCCATGTGACACTCGTATAAAAGATATTATAGTTTCTTATCGGTGAATGGAAGACATCAATTGTTCTGGGAAAATAACTGCATTTGTGAACATAGGTACTGCAAATATGGGCGCCAAGGATCGATCATGTTTACAGCGGTTATTCCTAGCAGGGATTGGTTGAACGCAACAAGGTACATTGAAGTCAACTTTTCCTGATATTATGTTGTAAAAAAATGTTAAACGATTGAACTTTCTTTTTCTTTCTAACAAAGAAATTTAGCATATTGATCAGTTTGAAGGAATGCACAAACAGCCGAGAAATAAAATCACTGTATATCCACGAGGTAAATGATGACGAGTGGGGCGAAGCATGCGGACGAACGGCTGCAGACACGGACGGACGGACGCACGGAAGCATTGACAGACTGACGGACGCTTCGTCCCACTCATAATCTTTCACTCCATAGATATGCCGTTTGTATTGACACCCAATGCAATGCAACTGGCTACTACGGCGACACTTGACATACGACCCATGGCGTGAGGAGCTTGACACACACAAAAAAAAACACGTATGTTGTTGAGCAGACAGAAACAATATTTCAAATGCAGCATGCGGCGATGCTTTGATAAGAGCAATAAGAAAGGCGCTTTACCTCACAAAGAACACTGTTGTTTGTTGGAACGAAGTTTTTTCGGCTGATGTTGGGCAGTCGCTGCTGTTTGCACAAGCCGTCGCGTTTACCTTGGGGCACGGAGCAAGAATTCTTGAGGAGACAAAACTGCGCTCGCTTGGGCTCCCTGAAAACGTCTCGAAAACGGATGAATGGATGAATGAATTGATTAGGCTGTACCCTTTTAAGTATCGGGCGGCAGCTAACCCCACCTAGCCGTAGTAATTAGTGAACCAACAACTAGATATCTCTTTTTTCCCTTTAAATAGTGAAGTTGAGGACTGGTACCTTGCGGTGAAGCAGTTAATTTTCACTCGTGCCTTTATTTCAGCCACCAATCAAATAATCTCTTTCTAGTTATCTTTACCCTCTTAAAGTCTATTTTGCCCTCTCCATCCCAAAACCCGAATGCTTTGAAAAACTCTGCAATATCATCCTAAACTATCGAATGAAACCCTTTACAGAAAATTATCAAGTGTTCGGCAGGTTCCTCCTCCTCTCCACACGCACTACAAACCATGTATGTGCCATGCTATTCGGCTCAGTACGTTTTGGTCCGCAATACTCCTGTTCTGGCCTCGAACAGCAGAGAACTATCACGAGAATCATCGTAGATCTTTTCTTTTGCAGTTTCCTGCTTGAAAGTTTGTTAAGTCTCCAGTGGTGATTTCGTAAGCATTCCAATATTCCGCGTGTCCCTCTTTGTTTCCTTCACAATTTTCTTGACCGATGTTTCCTTTTGGCTTGGTATTCTGCTGTTGTCTAAATACTTGCTTGATAATTTTTGAGCTCGCTTCCTCCATTTAGTATTAACATTCTTCATCTACAAGTAGCTGAAAGCTTTCCTTGCCCAAGAATCCTCTCCCATTTGTCTCAATTGCTCTTGAAACTCTAGCTGCTAGCCTTCCTTCCCTCAAATGATGGCCATCCCATGTCACCCTGTACGCCCTGATTTGGGGTATTCCCGTGTGCTCCGAAAGCAAGTTACCTATGCCACGTTGTTTAATTCACAATCTTGCTTGAAACTCTTATTTCATGCTCAAGACCGCATCGCCAAACTCCAACTCAGGACCATGACACATTTCCGAATCCCGCTCACAACGTCATACATATTTCAGCTCAGCAGTGCCTATTGTTTACTATAGAGCTGCATTCCTGTTACCCTAAGTCATTGCGTATCTTTCGTGCTCCCTAAGGTACTCAGCCCCGTTATTTATCCAAACGCCCAAATATTTGTATATATTAACTATTTTAGCGTGACGTTTTGCATCTTATGCTCACTGCCTTTGTTATCATTATGGTACATGATTACCGATTTTCCCCGGCTGAACCTCAAACTTTACCGATCTCCCTCATTACCACATATGTGTATCAATCCCGGCACATCTTCCTTGTTGTCAGCTATTATATTATAATATCATCTGCACACATCAATGCTGGTAATGACTGTTTGATGTGTTTTCTTTGCTCGGCAAAAGAGAGGCTAAATCCGAGTCGACTCCCCTCTAACTTGGCTTCTAGTCCCAGGAGATATAGCATAAATAGTTGGGCACGTCACTTACATGCCCTCTGTCGTGAAACTCCGCTAGCGGAGGAGAAAAAACGCGCGCGCTTCTCTCACCGCGCTCACATACAAGGCCATTTCGCTCCGATTCGCCGTTCGCGCTTCACGTTCACGTGGGTGTGTTTGTATGCGTCTTCGCCGGCTGAAAATTTTGACACATGACAGCATCATAAAGCTGGTTTCGCAGAAAGGCCGGCGCCGTTGGTTTGGTTAGAAAAATCAGCGTTGTGCAAGACTGCGAAATTCAGAAAGGTGCAAATGCCTTACGCATTCGTTGTGGCATGCCACAGTTTGACCAACACTGCTAGGAGCTGCTTCAAAAAAATACACGAATGTCATGCAGTCTCATGTAACATGACAACCGTAAGAGACTCACGCACATGCTGAACTTTCTATTGATCTTTAATGTACAGATGAGGTTGCGTGAAAAGGGTTTTCTTTGCGCATTGAGAAAAAGAAACGTTACCCTTATCGAAACCATTCTTTTATTATAAGTTGGTATTTTGATAGCTTTGACAGATTCTTCTTTTCCTGAAACCCTTTCTGCTTGTTTTGTGCTTTTCTGCGCAGTATTGTCTCATGCGCATTCTCACGTAGCAGAGAAGAATATAGGGGACAGCGTAATTTTTGTGTTTGTGACTCAGAAATGTCCGGTCGAAGTTTTTTGAAGAACATGATCAACAGTGCACTAAAATACTTCGTAATAGTCCTTGTTCTTGGTGAAGAAATCTGCTGCGTGGCGAATCATCTCATAAAGCCGCGTTTTGGATGAGCTAACCCACGTCTTGATTTGCAGATTGTCAGAGATGCTTGTGGCAACGTTGGTGTCGCAGCAGAAAGTCACTTTCTGCGGAGTTCACACGGCACCATTGTTTTCTTCTCTCTTGACAGAAATTCTGTGATTTATTACAAGATTGCGTTGATGACTTCAGAGCTTGATTGGCTATCTCGGACAGCATCATCCAAGTCCCAATAATCTGTTTTAACAAGTCCGTCTAACTTGGCCTTAGCTGATCAAAGTCCGAAGAGTCATGGTCAGCTTTCTGGAAGATCAAGCGGAACTCTTAAATGTCGATGGCAGGTTTTTCTTCATAACCTTCGCAGTCCCCGAACCTCGGTGGTTTGAGGAAGCTTTAAACGGAAAGCATGTGGCACAATTGCGAGAACGTTGGCATGTCTGTATGGTCATTCTCACAGGCTGCCTGTCTTGCCTTGGCAAAGAATCTTTCAAGGGGATTCTGGTTAATTTCCGCCGTTAGGACGTTAGGTACTCGGTTAGCGCAAGCGTAGAAAGCATTGTAACGCGGAAGCCTTCCACAGTTGTTGGTGTGAGAAACATTTTCTTCATAATTGCGCCCGACTGGCGCTCCCGTTTCCAGTCATCCAGCCACTGAATTGAGGCTATGACCACAGAGAAGTCACGGCTACCGTATCGCACCCGTTTTGTTGGGTGGAGTAAAAAGATCGCCCATTCTTTCAGTGAACGTGATTGTTCCTGCAGCCTCTTGGGCACTCAAAACTTTTCGTTCAGCGCAGAACATGATACCAGAGCGCACTGACCGGCTGAGGAGTTCAGTTCGGGCTGTCACGGTGGATGGACGTGTTTTTTGAGCGATCCAGATCGACTGCGCAGATAATTGTTTTTGCATGTTTTGAGCTTGTCTTTATAATTATAAGGCAGCGGTTGAAATCTTCGTAGCACTTATTTTATGGTACGGCTTTTTCGGGGCCCAGTCACCAGGTATTTATTAGTTAGTGCGGGTGTGTGTGTTCAAATTTTTTGTTGTTTTTCTTCATTTGCCACCCCGTGGGGGAGGTGCGCGTACATTGAACGAGCAAATTTTTGTAGTAGAGCTTAAACTTTCTTTTTTTTCGTAGTGCAGGGCTCGAGTTTCGTAATTATCGAGTATAGAGACAATTGGTTTCAGAAAGACATGGTTAAAAAGACTGTAAAGTGTCCAGAATGTAAAGTGGGTTTGATAGTGAACCCAAGCATAGAAGTGAATGGAGAAGAGGCTGACGCGAAGTGTAGGCAATGTGATGTCGAGGAAAAAAATGGAGAAAATGATGGTTGCCTAGAGTGAACTGCTGATGAGAATCGCCGAGCTCGAGGCTGCGTTAGCGACAGAGCAAGAGAAAACGAGGGCAATGGGAGAAAGACTGAAGTCTGCCGAGGTAGCACTAGCGAAGCTGAACAAAGAAGCGGCCCCCGGAGTGAACAGTAGGGAACCGGCAACCAGAACGGTGGAGAAGGAAAAGCAAGCAAGTTTGAAAAAACAGGTTCAGCCGGTTCAATTGTCGATAGGCCCAGCTTCAGCGAGGCAGTGGTGGGGCTGGGAGGGGACAAAGCAGCCGGCGTCACAGGTGCAAGTAGCCCCCAGATGCAGGACGCTCCAGCTGAAAAGTCACAGCATGTGATAATCGCCGGGGACTCGAATTTAAATCGATGCACAGAAGCCATCAAAGAGAGGGTAAGAGGTGACAAGAGGGTTGCACTAGGGGCGTTCCCAGGACGCAAGCTTGAAGCAGTCATGAGGCAAGCGAGCGCAAAACTTAAAACTGCAGCTGATAGACGAAACCTCGTGATAATTTCAGGTGGTTTAAACGATGCCCTAAATGAAGATACAGCAGGACAATCAACCACACTCGCGAAAGGCGTTGAGGACATGCGCGCCACTTATCCTAAGGTGCAGGTAGTGATATGCACAATACTGGAGGTACCGGTGCATGATAGCAACCTGAAAAGAGCGGTTGTCAACGCAAACCAAGAGATATGGCGGATGTGTCGAGATAAAGGCTTTGAGGTGGTGGATATAAACAGAGAGGCGCATAGGTGGGGTGGTTTTCAGCGAGACAGAATTCACTTCAATGGGCGGCTAGGTCATGAGGTGGGTTGGCGACTTGCAGGACGCGCAGTAGTTTTTTGGGAAGCAAGCGAGCCCTTCGGGGTGCAGGATAGCTAGTAACAAGGAAAAAAAACCAGGGAGACTCTTCGACAGGTGGTATGGACAGATACGATTCCAAAGTGGCACCAGTATTTAAGATAGGTAGAGTCCGGGGCAGAAATAGACGTAGCCACGAGCGCCGAGCCAATTCAGACATAGGGTATACTAACAAGCAGGGTGGTAGGAACAGGCTGAAGTGGGAAGAGATAGAAGAACAGCTAAGGGAAGAGAGGCCGATGGTATACGGTTTTGTAGAAACACATCTCAGGGACATGGAACAATCTCTGAACAATCCAAACTACGCATGGGAATATTGTAATAGAACAGAAGGCAGCAGAAAGGGGGTTGGTATTGGGGGCATTCATTTATATCATTTATAAATGTACAGACTGCCAAAGGGTCAAGCAGGAGTGCAAGGAACATTTATGGCTAAAAGGGAAAGTCGCGGGACAAATGACACGCCTTGGTTTCGTGTACTTGTGGACGGGAGCAAAGGCCAGAGAGGAAAACCAGGCAATGGTAGAGTGTATGTCAAAGGACATTCAGGAGTTAGGAAGAGTGTGCGAGATAATTGTACTTAGAGACATGAATGCGCACATAGAAGATATATATGGGTATACCAACCCGATAGGCAAAATGATCATGGATATGTGTGAAAGGCTTGATTTGTTCATTTGCAACAGCAGCGAGAAGTGTGAAGGGCAAATAACATGGGAGGTAGGAAGGCTGCAGTCGACGATAGATTATGCACTGATGTCACAGAGGATGTATGATAAGCTCAGGGAAATGCACATAGATGAAGGTGGCTTCAGAAGTCTGGGTAGTGATCACAAACGTATCAAGCTAAGTTTTGGAAGAGTAGTGAAAGTGGGAAGGAGACAAAATGAGACTACAGGAAAAGTTTTATCCAGAAAGGCAAATTGAAATAGCCAGTAAACAAATTGAGAAAGTAATCATGGAGGATAATAAGACGGTGTGGACATACACGACTCTAATTAGAGTGTTTGAGCTAGAGCTTGCTAAGACGCGTGACAAGTCACCCCGGAAGACAAGACACAAATCCAAAAGTTGGTGGGATAAGGAAGTTAAGAGAGCCATAGCAAAACGTCAGGAAGCCTCTAGGGAGCACAGACATGCTAAGCAGCGGGGTGAACCGACAGATGATGTTGAAAAAAAAAATGGGAAACCTTTCTAAGCTGTAGAAGGGATGCATCCCTTCTGATCAATGAAAGGATTAGAAGAAAGGGAGCTCAGTGGCTGGCAGAAGTACATAAAAAAGATAGAAAGGCAGCTGCGAAATTTCGGAACCATCTAAACTCCCTAATAAATGAGACGAGCCTAAAGCAGAGTTTTATAACTACAGCCAAAGGTGCTAGGCTAGAAGGGGACGAAGCTATTGAATATATACGAACAAGGGTGACAGAAAAATTTCAACAAAAAAGTGCTTTATGCACCACAATAGACAAGGACGAATCAAGTGGTGCAATGGCTCTATTTTTACAATGAGAGTGGGAAAGGGCTGAGAAAAGGGTTCCTAGCAGTACATCAACAGGTCCAGATGGCATTCCAATTATGCTGATAAATACATTAGGCCCGAAGTCTAAGCAGGCTTTGAGAGAAGCAGTGAGGGAAAAATAATACATGGTGAAGTTCCCGATGGATGGAAACTTAGCAGGATGAGCATGATCTATAAAGAAAAGGGGGACAAAGCTGACATAAACAACTACCGTCCAATAACAGTGACATCAGTGGTCTACAGGCTGGCGATGCAAATTATAAAATAAAGACTGCAGGCATTGATAGAGGAAGAGGGGGTGCTGCGGGAACTGCAGAATGGGTTTCGGAAACACAAGAGGTTGGAAGACGATCTGTTCTCACTGACGCAGTGCATCTAAAGAGCAGAAAAGGAACACAGGCCCCCGTGGCTAGCATTTATGGATATCAAGGGAGCGTACGATAGCGTGGTTCAAGAGGAATTCTGGGGAATACTGGACACACTAGGCGTGAAACATGTAGTCACTAATCTTTTGAAGGATATCTATAAAAGTAACAAGGTAGTTATAAAGTGGGAAAACAGGTATCCAAGCCCGCAGAGGTAAAACGGGGGCTTAGGCAGGGGTGTGCCCTGTCACCCTTATTATTCATGATGTATCTACAAGGATTAGAGGCCAAATTAGAGGAAAGTGGACTGGGCTTCAACCTCTCTATAGTCAAACAAGGAAAACTCATTGATAACGCACTACCAGCATTAATGTACGCAGATGATAAATTGCTAATGGCCAACAACAAGAAAGATTTGCAGAGATTGATGGACATCTGCCGTAATGAGGGAGATAAGTTAGATTTTAGATTCACTAAGGAAAAATTAGCAGTCATGATTTTCAATGACAACGAAGGTAGTGAGCTTAGAATACAGGAGGTCACGCTAGAGATGACAGATAAATACAAATATCTGGGCGTATGGATAAGCAATGGAACCGAATACCAGAGGGATGACGAAATATACGTGACGACTAAAGGTAAGAGGAATGCAGCAGTGATGAAAACTAGGGCACTGTGGAATTACAATAGGTATAATGTTGTGAGAGGAATATGGAAAGGGGTCATGGTTCCTGGGCTGACGTTCGGCAATGCGGTCTTGTGCATGAGATCAGAAGTTCAAGCAAGATTAGAAATTAAGCAACGTGGAATAGGTAGGCTTGCTTTAGGAGCTCACGGGAATATACCAAATCAGGGAGTACAAGGTGATATGGGATGGATATAATTTGAGGGTAGGGAAGCCAGCAGCAAGATAAAATTTGAGAAGCGATTGAGAGAAATGGGAGAGGAGCGTTGGGCTAGGAAGGTTTTCAGCTACTTGTACATGAAGAATATTGATACAAAATGAAGGAAGCGAACCAGGAAATTGACTGGTAAATACTTAGAAAACAGCAGGTGGCCAAACCTAAAAGAACTATCGGTTAAAATAAAGTGAAGGAAACGGAGACTGACATGTGGAGAATGGGCATGATGAAGAAGTCCACCCTAGAGATCTATCGAACTTTTAAGCAGGAAATTGCCAAGGAAAGGATTTATGATAATACTCGGGGTAGTTCTCTACTGTTTGAGGCCAGGACAGGAGTACTGCGAACCAAGACATATCAGGCCAAGTACGAAGGGGTAGACACAGTATGCAGTGCGTGTGGAGAGGAAGAAGAAACTGCCGAACACTTGATAATGTTCTGTAAAGGGCTTCACCCTATAGTTCAGGATGATGGCGCAAAGTTTTTAAAAGCACTGGGGTTTAGGGACCGGGAGGGCAAAATAGACTTTAAGCGAGTAGACCTAACTAGAAGGAGGTTATCTGACTGGTGGCTAAAGTCAAGGCATGAGTGAAAATTAAACCTTTCACTGCAAAGTAGGAATCCTCAAACTCACTTTTTAAAGAAAAAAAATAAATCTACTTTTTGGTTCATTAAGTATTATGGCTTGGTGGCGCTATCCACCACCCGATTTAAAGGGTACAGCCATATCCATCCATTCATCCATCCATCCATCCATCCATCCATCCATCCATCCATCCATCCATCCATCCATCCATCCATCCATCCATCCATCCATCCATCCATCCATCCATCCATCCATCCATCCATCCATCCATCCATCCATCCATCCATCCATCCATCCATCCGTCCGTCCGTCCGTCCGTCCGTCCGTCCGTCCGTCCTTCCATTTATCCCTCCATCCATCCATTCATCCATCCATCCATCCATCCATCCATCCATCCATCCATCCATCCATTCATCCATCCATCCATCCATCCATCCATCCATCCATCCATCCATCCATCCATCCATCCATCCATCCATCCATCCATCCATTGCGATGCCAGATTACGCGCATAAGCTCCGATTTAGACGGGTATATATGGTGCTCAGTCATTAAAGACGGTAGTCTTTCTTGGGGACCTCCGACGCAAAAATTTTTGTCTGTCTGTCTGTCTGTCTGTCTGTCTGTCTATACATTTGTTTGTTTGTCCACTCTTAACGGCATCGGGTACTTGAAATTGCCGACCTTATCCGCAGCGCCCACCAATGTCGCTCAAGGTTGAGCCTTTATGCTTGAGCAATCGTCAATTAAAAAGCAATTACTGTGCATCTTTGGGGCCCCATAACAACCCGTATATATTCTGAATGCGCGTCTTTTACTAGAAAAGGCATACATAAGTAATTTGAAGGAGAGAGAGAGAGAGAAAGATAAAGATGCAAGGAAAGGCAGGGAGGGTAACCAGACGCGCATCCGGTTTGCTACCCTGCACTGGGGAAGGGATAAAGGGGAGAAAAGAGGTTGCAGAGAGATGAGAAGGTGCACACAATCACGAGCACACTCGGGGAGCAACACACAGTCTACAGGCGGTCGCTCAAGTTTGTTGACTTTAGGTAAAGTAGCAGTGCTTTAGTTGCTTTCTGCGCAACTGAGGCAGATGCCCAAGGTCCTAGTATCTTCTGCACACAAAACTTGAAGGAACGTAGCGCTAATTTGAAGGAACGTAGCGCTTATCACGCTGTCTTGACCATGCGACGCTTGCACGGAAAGGCGAGTGTTTTCAACGCTTTGCTAAGACGAGACGGTGGTGGCACCTTACCTGTCGCCTTGCGTTTTACAACTTATAACCTCTGAGATGGGCGCTCACACCCGTCTCAGAGCCACGTGCCTTGTTTTCTGAGAAAACTGCCAGATGGCGCTCATGTCTCGCGTGTGACTTGCCTTGATGCACTCGTTCGCCTCCACTGCACACTCGAGGCACTCTAACGCAGCCTCCAGAATACCATTCACCAATTTTCTTGCGCAGAGCGTAAATAAAGGTCTGCTTCACTCTCTCCACACGCAACACTATCGTATTTCGGCGACATTTGCAGATTAAAATGCAGATACGGGGCCAATTATTTTTCAGGCAAACCTTCAGAACTCCTGCGTTCTTGCAGTCTTCCTTGTACATGGCCATGTACAGAATCAATTTCACCCACTGCCCGTTCACCTTGCGAAGGTGCTGTTTAAGCAGTCTGTTCCTGATGCATTTCAATAGATGGGGTACATCGGAAAAAGCAAACACCTTGCGCTCCTCCTTTACGGGATGGTCAAAACAATTCTTCGCCTCAACAAGCTTCTCACTCACGCCTAAGTGCGTGCACATTTTCATGTCCGTCGCCGCTTCATCACAAACAATTCCATCAACTAGTGTAGCAGCGTTTTCAAGCATGACGATCACCTGAAGGACCAACTAGCTATAAGTATTGTCGCTCTAGTACTTTCTTTTGCTGCAAATACACCGATCGGTCACGCGTAACAGTCCCCCAAAGGGCAAAACGCGAACACCAGCGCATGATTTGCGATATCGCAACAATGCTCATCTGCTTCACCAGAGTCCACGAGACCCGTGTAGGTCAGAGTTCTGGAGTTCACACTCTTCCACTTTCTTACCAAAGTTTAGTGAAAGAGAAGCATGCCGTGTCTATTGAAGTCAGTTTTAGAAGCCAGACTTTATTTTAACGCTTCGACAAACTCGGCATCAAAACCACATTGCTTCTCAACCATGGCCAGCTCCTTTTGATGGTCTTTACACTGGGGAGAGGTAGAATGCTCTTTTTGTGAAGAAACCTTTAGCCTGATGACGTCTGAATGTGCAGAAGAAAACAGAGCAACAACCAATCTTGGTGGTAACGGATGCCTCACTTCGACACAGCCTTAGCAGCTTTTACACATTCCTTCAGCAGCATACAATGCATCTCTGGAAAAGATATTCGCATCAAACCATCCGAGCTGTTCTCACTCACTTCTCTCAGCAGTCCTTTGCCTTTCACCAGGTCAGCTTGCAGAGGTTCTGTTCTTGCACGAAGTCTGTTTTGGAGTGATAGCATGCAAATAACCGATTTCTCAAGGCCCCAATTTTATCTTTTTTAGAATGACTTACGGATAGTGGTGTTCTTGTCGACCACCGGCACATTTATTTCTGAATTCTGTAGACTAGTAGTGTGCTGGACAATTACTTGTACGCGCCGTACTGATCTTCTGAACCATCGAGAAGAATAGTACGCCTTCTATAACGCCAAAATATGGTCAAGTTGATGGAGCCACAATCTACTTGGATCTCAGGAAACTTCTCCTGTGTCGGACCACCACGACATACTGGTTTCTTGCTGAGCTTAAGCGGGATGTCCATAGCATGCTTGGTTCCTGTGCGAAAGTTCACAATTGTGCTGCTAACTTCTCGCTGGAGCACGCTTTTTGTCATGTTCACACCCTCTTTGCGCATTGTGAATTCGATGCTTTTTTTAGCCGTATGAAACAGATGCTTGGAGCACCCTGTACTACGTTTTGTCGGCTCCAAGAAGCGCTTGGCATGACGATTTCTTGTCGTCCTATGAAGTTATCTGAGAGACAAATCTGAGATGAATTAGGTAGCGAAGGCTCGATTTCCATGCTCGTCATTAGCACGTCAGTGTCACAGGAAGTACTGGCACAGAGTCTTTCATCATTGCATATACCAGCGCTTGTTTGTTCATAGTTCGGTGCAATAAACTCATAAAAAGAGGATGCTAAAAGACACGCCTTTTCAATCTCTTCACCTTTGTGAGCCGCGGGCATGTTTGTGCCTGGAGCCACCAAAGCATCTGAACTTGCATGCTTTCCACAATTCACGTCAGGCACAGTTTGTTTTCTCTTTTTTTCGCGAACAGCAGACAAGTAGCTAGGACAGCCCGGAAAGATAGCAGGCAGAGCATCCGGTAACAACACAGGTCGTTTCGGTTTGTCAAGGAGAACGTCGCCACCAAGCTTGCCAAAATAGCACCACCGATCAATGTCACTGTGCGAGAAGTGCTTCCTTCGCACAGGCGTAGTCATGAAGTGTCAGCGCGCGATCTTTCCTTGGTACAGCGCAAGCCCACACTTCCAACCTTGCTGGGTCACTAGGAACTTTGAAGGTAATTACCTTCTCCTGGCAGGATGCGTATCCCCAGCTGCAATATGGTACAACACGTTTTCGCCTCACCCTGAAGAAGAATTTCTCAGATTCGGCAAAGAGCTATCCTCTGTCTTGGCGCGAAAAGCGCGCGTAAATAATCGCGAAAAGCACGCGCAAATAGTAAGAGCCACCGGCGAAACTGAAGCCACTGAGAGCACCAAAAAATGGAAGGCCGTAACAGCTTGGGGTAACTTTCCCTTCGGAAACCACCCACGCATGCCCACCCACAACGTGCGAGCGAGCAAGCAGAAGCGCGTGTATGACGCAGACGTCGTTTGCTCTAGGGAATTTCTAGCAGCTCTTTTCATGTGCTTTGCGGCCGTAAGTCTGGCAATATCAGTTAGTAACTGCTGTCGAAACCTTTGTCACACCTAGTTATTCATTTCACGCACAGAAGTGTTAAAAATTTTGCAGTGTACGAGGCGCAATCACAATTTTTATGCGTCGCGTCCTTAAAGCGCATGTAAAAGCAGGATGGATGGATGGATGTATTGATATGACTGTACCCTTTAGATCGGGTGGTGGCTAACGCCACTAAGCCGTAATACTTAGTGAACCAAAACTTACATTACTGTTCTTTTCTTTATATAGTGAGGTTGAGGATTCCTACTTTGCAGTCAAGGGTTTATGTTCTCACTCCTGGCTTTACTTTAGTCACCACCCAGATAACATCCTTATATTTAATTCTACCAGCTTAAAGTATATTTTGCCCCTCTTCCCTGAACACCAGTGCTTTGAAAAACTCTGCGTCATCATCCTGAACTATAGGGTGAAGCCCTTTATAGAACTTTATCAAGTGTTCGGCAGTTTCCTCCTCCTCTCCACACGCACTGCATACCTTGTCTACGCCTTCGTTTTGGCCCGATATGTCTTGGTTCGCAGTACTCCCGTCCTGGCCCCAAAAAGTAGAGAACTACCTCGAGTATTATCATAGATCCTTTCCTTGGCAATTTCCTGCTTAAAAGTTCGATAGATCTCTAGTGCGGACTTCTTAATCATGCCGATTTTCCTTATATTGATTTCAGCTTCCTTCCCCTTCTTCTTAACCAATAATTCTTTTTGGTTTGGCCCCCTGCTGTTTTCTAAGTATCTACCAGTCAATTTTTTTGTTCGCTTCCTCAATTTTGTATCGACATTCTTTATGCACAAGTAGCTGAAAACCTTCCTAGCCCAACGCTCCTCCCCCATTTCTCACCATTGCTTCCCAAATTTTGTCCTGCTGCTAGCTGCCCTGCCTTCAAATGATGTCCATCCCATATCACCTTGTACTCCCTGATTTGGTGTATTCCCGTGAGCTCCTAAAGCAAGCCTACCTATTCCACGTTACTTAATATCTAATCTGGCTTGAAGTTCTGATCTAATGCTCAGGACCGTATTGCCGAACGTCAGACCGGAAACCATGACCCCTTTTCATATTTCTCTCACAACATCATACCAATTTTGTAATTCAAAGCACCCTGTTTTTCATCACTGCTGCATTCCTGTTACCTTTAGACGTCACGTATATCTTGTGTTTCCTTTTGTACTCGGTCCCATTGCTTAAAACGCCCATATATTTGTATTTATCTGCTATCTCCAGCATGACCTCCGGTATTCTAAGCTCACTACCTTCATTATCAACAAAACCATGACTGATGATTTTTCTTTACTGAATCTGAAATGTAACCTATCTCCCTCATTACCGCAGACGTCCATAAATCTCTCCAAATTTTCCTTGTCGATCATTAGCACTATATCCTCTGCGCACATCAATGCTCGTGTCACACATGTCCCGTTTATTAGGGAGGCGATCGCCGGGCTAATTTCAAGAGCCGAAGTATCGGCCCCCTCGAACCGCACCACGAAAGCGTGGACAATTTAGAAGTGCTCCTTTTTGGTGCGCCAGCGGACGCCGGCTGTGGCCCAAAGAACAAGTCAGAGCCGAGAGTTGATAAACAAACAAATTATATTCTCGATAATGGCAGATCGAAAACAATACATAAAAATGCACACTCCACAATAGTTGCATACAATATGTCACCAATCAAACCAATCAATCAACGTACTACACAATACAATCAGCCACACTTGAAACAACGAACACGGACAACAATTCGCACTACAATGCAGTCGCATGCATTGAACAACCAAGACACTTAAAGACTAAAGAGATAGAAAACCTATTCAGTCCAAAGTTCTTGAAACCAAAGTCTAGATGATACTCTTGCGAGAATCACTTACTCAAAGTCCAGCGTTGTTGTCGTTCCGCAGCCCTCGAAGTTTCTCTTCCAGGAAACCTCCCGTCTTCAATTGGCCACTCTTCAAACTTCAACTTCTTCGCCCGAACACGTCGGCTTCACACCCGCAGCTGTTGCCACGGGTCTTCGCTCGATAGCGGTAAACACACGCTCTTGCCTGTAGCCCGAGCCTTCACCCCTCAGGTGGAAATCCTCTTCATCTCCGGCTTCGTCCCTACGGACCAAAACCCTTCGCCGACTACACGGCGGAATCCCTACGCGCTCTGGCGCTCACTTCCGTATCCTCCTGATCTCTCATCTCGGCTGCTCGGTTAAATACCTTGCGCGCGACATTCCAGACGCTTCTAGTCATTTCGTCGGTGCGATACGCAGGGAAGAGCTGGGAAGAGGGCGAGACGGTTGGAAGTCCCTCCGCGTCCGATGACTCAACTCGGCGTGGCCACGCCCCTTTCGTTCTGGAAAAATCGAGTGCTTGCTCGGCCGCCGCTGTGGGGTGAGGAGGTTCGTCTGCGAAGCCATGCTTCTGCGGGGAGAGTGCGCGCCCGGGGAGCCTTGGATGTTTTCTCTTTTTTTTTCTTTTGACCTCGCGGCGTTTCTCCCGCCCGTTGTCGCAAGAATTTGGCGGCGCGCCCGTTTTTAGCGCTCGTTTTGTGACACTGCCCCCCACTTTAAGAATATTATCTCATAATATTCAAAACCACACAAATGAGCGCGAACAGTCACCACACATTCTCACAGACTGTAACACAATCCGTCGCTCATGACTCTTCACATTCACAATATATCACTCAATACGAGTGGACATTGTAATTCAATTACACAACACGTGAAAACACAAACACAAGCACATGAGTACAACACTTCACCACACATTCCCAATAATACAAATGTACAAAGTTCTCTCACTACAACAATGGTACAATACTATACATCACATCACAGCACAACACTTCGACACTTGTGACACAAGATAATGATGATGATGATGTGTGGTGTTTTATGGCGCAAGGGCGAATTGATGGCCAAAGAGCGCCATTTCATTGAGTATAGAGATGCGGACAATGATATGTTGCGTGGCTGTATAGGGGCCTTAAAATTCCTCGCGATAATGCGGGTAAAAACATAAGTATTAAAGACATGACAGTGGCGTGATATGCTTATTAAAAGGGGTGACAAAGGTTTTGATAATAAAAACATGTGAAAATATTTGGCACTAGCACACTTGCCTCATCAGTGCCCTTGTGTCCAAGGGCTGCGAGGCAAGTGCTTTTAAATGTAATCACAGCAGCAGCGACCTCTCTTGAGAGGTCGCGCTACGCAATGCCTGGGTGTAATACATGGTAAAAATTAACATCTCTTAAAAAAGCTAACAATGATTTATGGGTGAAAAGTGGTTCCCTACCGACAAACATTGCAGGGTGTAAAGGTATATGTTGTCGGTAGGGTAATGGGAAGTGTTGTCTTCTTAGAGTGTCTAACTGTTTACATTGGATTAAAACGTGAAGAACTGTTAAAGCCTCACCACATTTATCACACAATGGTGGATCACCACCGGATAAAAGATGTGTGTGTGTCGTGTATGTGTGCCCTATCCTGAGTCTTGTTAGTGTTACCTCTGTTAGACGTGATTTTGATACTGGTGGCCAATGGCCAAGGTGTGGCTTGATAACGTGTAGTTTGTTTTTGTGTGTGTGTATCCCACTTGCTCTGCCAGTAGTCCCTGAGGTTTAGTTTGAGTGACGGCTTAAGATTAAGGGCCGGGATTGATATGGATGTAATGGCGGTGCTCTCATGGACGGATGCAGCGAGCTGATCCGCCCTCACGTTGCCTTGGATCTCACGGTGCCCTGGCACCCAGCACACTACAACATGTTGTTTGTGCGTGTAGAGTGTGCACAAAATGGAGTAAAGTGAGACAAGGACTGGTTTTTTTGTTTTTTAAGACTGTGCAGAGCCGTTACCACACTGAGGGAGTCTGTATAAATTACTGCTTTTTGTATTTGTAATTGTTTGATGTGTTTAGCTGCCACCAGTATCGCGTGAGCTTCCGCTGTGAAGATACTTGTGCGTGGATGTAGAGGGCCAGCATCCGAAAAGGATGGGCCGACAGCAGCGTAGGACACAGAGGAGTTAGTCTTGGAGGCATCTGTGAAGAACTCAGGGCATGTGTATTTGTGTTGAAGTTCCAGAAAGTATGTTCGGATATGGGCAATAGGTGCATGTTTTGTAACTTCTAGGAAAGAGACATCGCAGTCTATAGTCTGCCACTGCCACGGCGGCGGGTATGCTACAGGAGCCATTAAACTGTGTTCAAGTGACACTTCAGTTTCTTCAGCTAGACACTTCAGGCGAATTGAGAAGGGCTGCCTCATCGAAGGTTTGTTTTGAAACAGAGTTGAGCTCGACAAATCATTAATTGTAGAGTATGAGGGGTGCTTCTTGTCTGCTTTCACCTTAAGGAAATAAACAAAGGACATGTAAGTTCTCTGCAGATGAAGCGACCACTCATTTGACTCAACATAAAGGCTTTCTATGGGGCTGGTGCGAAAAGCACCCGTAGAAAGGCGGATGCCCAAATGGTGCACGGGGTCAAGCATCTTCAAGGCACTTTGAGTGGCAGACTGATAGACAATGGCCCCATAATCTAAGCGGGTACGAATAAGGCTTCTATAGAGGTTCATGAGGCATTGCCTATCACTACCCCACGTAGTACGTGACAACACTTTTATAACATTCATGGCTTTTAAACATTTTGTTTTTAAATACTTGATGTGCGGTACGAAGGTCAACTTGTTGTCCAAGATTAAGCCTAAGAATTTATGCTCGGCTTTGACGGACAGACGTTGCCCGTTCAGCCGAATATCAGGTTTCGAGTGCAAGCCTCTCTTTCGAGAGAACAAGACACACGTGCTTTTTTGTGGGTTAAGTCGAAATCCGTTTTCGTCTGCCCATTTGGAGACCTTATTTAAACCCATCTGAACCTGCCGCTCACACATGGCTAAGTTGCGTGACTTGAAGCCAAGCTGAACGTCGTCGACATATGTACAATAGAATATCATGCGGGGAATGGACAAGTGCAAAAAATTCATTTTGATGATAAAAAGTGTGCAACTAAGCACACCACCTTGAGGCACGCCTGTTTCCTGGACAAATGTTTGGGAGAGCACACTGCCTAGACGGACACGGAATGTCCGGTTTGACAGGTAACTTTCGATTATATGAAACATTCTTCGCGCACACCAAGGTGGGACAGGTCTCTTAGAATTCCGAAACGCCATGTTGTATCATACGCCTTTTCGATATCGAGGAACACAGAGAGAAAATATTGTTTATGGACGAAGGCGTCCCTTATCTGTGCCTCGATACAAACGAGGTGGTCTGTGGTGGATCTACTTTCTCGAAACCCGCACTGAAATGGGTCGAGCAAATTGTTTGTTTCAAGAATATGTAGAAGTCGGCAGTTTATCATTTTTTCGAATACTTTGCACAAGCAGCTTGTAAGTGCAATAGGCCTATAACTTGAAGCTAAAGAAGGGTCCTTGCCCTCTTTCAAAATGGGAATAATAATAGCCTCTTTCCAGGAGGTAGGGATAGTGCCAAAAAACCAGATAGCATTGTATAAACAAAGTAAGGTTTTTCGTGTTTCGGCTGGTAGGTTTTTTAACATTTCATACACCACACGGTCAGAGCCTGGGGCAGAAGTACTGCAGGAGTTTAGAGATGTTCGGAGCTCAGCTAGACTGAAAGCTTGGTTATATGCCTCGTATCTAGTGGATTTATGTTCTAGTTTCTGCTTTTCTATTCTTGTTCTGTATTTTTGGAAAGTGTCAGTATAGTGGGATGAGCTGGATACCCGTTCAAAGTGTGCACCGAGGAAGTTTGCCTGATCTTCCAAGGTATCACCCTGAGTGTTTACGAGTGGAAGTGTGTGTACTTGTTTTCCTGCTATCCTACCCACCATGTTCCAGACGTTAGCCTCCTGTGTGTATGAAGTGATCCCTGACAAAAACTTCTGCCAGCTTTCTCTTCTGGCCTGCCGACGCGTTCTCCTGCCTTGAGACTTTATTTTCTTAAAGCTCTCAAGGTTTTCCGCTGTCGGCGAGTTGCGCAGCAACCTCCATGCCCTGTTCTGTTCCTTTCGCGCATTACGACACTCTGTGTTCCACCATGGGACGTGTCGCTTGCCGGGCTGTCCAGATGTTTGTGGGATGCATTTGGCTGCTGTGTTAATAAGGAGAGCTGTGAAGTACTGCACAGCTTCATCTATGCTTAGCGTACATATGTCAGTCCAAGATAAGTGAGCTTTGTTATGAAACTGTTCCCAGTCGGCTTTGTGTATAAGCCATTTGGGAACTCGTGGAGGATATTCGTATGGTGTTTGTGTACTCAAAACGACAGGAAAATGGTCGCTTCCGTAGGGATTATTTAGAACTTTCCATTGGAGTAATGGTACAAGTGATGGAGATGCGATGCTGAGATCTATGGAAGAGTAGGTTTTGTTGGCAAGGTTATAATATGTTGCCTCTTTCCTATTCAACAGACAGGCGCCGGAGGAAAAAAGGAACTGTTCGATGAGACGACCTCGTGCATCACATCGACAGTCACCCCATAAACCGCTGTGCGCATTCAGGTCCCCTAGAACCAGATAAGGTTCTGGTAACTTGTCTATTAAAGAGTGAAAATCATGTTTTTCCAGGCGGTGTTGCGGCGGTATGTATAGAGAGCAGATGGTGACGAGCTTATTCAATAGAACTGCTCGAACAGCCACTGCCTCTAGGGGTGTTAGTAGTGGTAGGTGACTGCATGCTACTCCTCGATTAACTATAATGGCTACACCACCAGATGACGCCACAGCATCATCTCTGTCCTTTCGGAAAACAACATATTGACGCAAGAAACTTGTATTCTTGGATTTTAAGTGTGTTTCCTGTACACACAGCACTTTTGGAGAATGTTTGTGTAGAAGTTCTTGGACATCGTCGAGGTTTCGAAGTAGTCCTCTGACGTTCCATTGTATAATTTGTGTCTCCATTATGGGAGTAAAGAAGTGCTGTGTGTACGAAATGAGTGTGGCTGGTGTCTAAAGAGAGAAGTGACTTATCTTACAGAGCCTTTAAAAGGCCCTGTAATTACCGTTTTGTCTTTTTTAGAGCGGTCGAGGGAACCCCGCCGCTCCTTTGGCGCAGTCTGCACCGGTGCAGTTGAAGTGTCCATCGCCTCAGGAGAGGCGACAGATAAAGTTTTCGTTGTAGGCTTCGTCGTGACAGACGGAGCCTTAAACCCCACCGGGCTGGAGGTCGAGGGGACCTCTTTAGTTTGTGTGGTGCCCTGGCTGCTGCCAAGGTTCACAGGAGCCTTCGGTGGGGCTGTATTCAAGGAGGGTGGGGCAGCCGAGGCTGCTCCCCCCATGGGGGCTTGTGGCGTTTGCCTCGGCACGCTGGGCGTGGTCCAAGGCATTGCCAAAAACCGAAGTGGTGCTGACCCCCCTCGCACCATTTCGGCATACGAAGTGTTCCCAGCGAAATGCGGGGAAACGCGCTGCCGCGCTTCACGGAAGCTTATGTTCAATTTAAACTTTGTACTGATAATTTCTTTTTCCATTTTCCAGGCCACGCATGACCTGGAATATGCAGGATGGTCAACCTCACAGTTTGCGCAGTGCACTTGTAGCTGGCAGTCATCGTCAGCGGTATGACTTTTGGTGCCACATTTCGCGCAGGTAATCTGTCCTCGGCAGCTCTGGGAGCCGTGCCCGAACCTCTGACACTTAAAGCAGCGCCTCGGGTTGGGTATGTATGGTCTAACTGGCAGTTTAAGATATCCTGTTGCTATTTCAGTTGGGAGGGTGCTAGATGCGAAAGTTAGTATGATGTGTTTCGTTGGGATTTCCTTATTTTCTCTTCTTATTTTGATACGCTGCACCTGAATGACGTTTTCCTCTTTCCAGCCTGCTAGAAGTTCATCATCAGAGAGGTCAATCAGGTCTCCATCTGATACAACACCCTTCACTGTATTCAAGGTTCGATGCGGTGTGATTGTGATAGGCTGATCCCCAAATGCTGTGAGTTTATGTAGTCTCTGGTACTGTGCGTTGTCTTTTAATTCAAGTAACAGGTCACCACTGGCAGTCTTTGTGGCCTTGTAGCCTGCGCGCAGCGTTTCTATGAGACATTTGGACACAAGGAAAGGTGAGATACTTCTAGCTTTCTTTTCTGTACTTTCACAGTGGATTATGTGGTATTTGGGGAAGTTATCTTTTTTGTTTGGAACTAGCTCAAAAATTGCATCGGTGCGCCGCCTTTTGGAGGGGCGATTAGTTGTAAGAGGGCTAGGGGTTCCCATAAATTTGATAGCTTATTCGGCGGCCATGCCAGCCACCCACCACCGAGCCCAACAAGGGGACGCTGCGAGACGCGAAGGAGGCGCAGGCGCCAGCTGTACATGGCCGCTATAACCTAATATATCTACCCAAGGTTGGATATTTACACTAGGTTAACCCTTGCCGCCAGGAAAAATTGGAAGTAAAATGAAGTGAGGAGAAGACAGGAAAGATGTAAAGTGAGAACAAAAGACGAAGATGTAGGGGGAGAGAGATAGGAAAAGGCGACTGGCGATTTCCCCTGGGTGGGTCAGGCCAGGGGTGCCGTCTACGTGAAGCCGGGGCCAAAGGGGTGTGTTGCCTCTGCCGGGGGGCCTTCAAGGTCCAATCACCCAGCGTCGGCTCAACCCCCAGGATCCCCTTTTCCCCGAACACGGCAAAGCCACGCACGGCTAGGCGTGGGAGGGAGTCGAAACTCCCCCGTTAGCTCGGGTCCGTGGTGTCGCTACACACCAAACGCCTACTTGCGCAGGCGCCCCTGCGGGGGTGACACAAGATAACACAACATTAACACAACATATGACACTCAACACTGCCAAACACATTCTTATTTGACCTCAGCACTTATCCTGTGTACTTTGAGCTGCGCTTGCGTCCTTTCTTGCGGTGCTCGCTCGATCTCTTGTTTTTCCTCGTTCTTTTTCGGCGAGCTCTTTCCAACGACGGTATCTGAGGCGGCGTCACAGCCATCGTTGTCACTTCCGACACCATTAACGCGTCATTACATTCGACGGGTCCTGTCTGTTTATTTACCCGCTTGATCATGCCTCTACATTTTGCCCGGCCGGCCAACTCCGTCTCCTTTACACTGTCGGTCGGTTGAGGTCGTGCCGACGTAAGTCCGGTTGCTCGGCCCGTGAACTTATTCGACACGATCGTTTTCTCCTTCGCTGTCTCTTGCGCCACAGCTTCACCTTGGGCTCTAGTGAGATCCGTCACGGGATGCTCCTCTACTGTATCTCGCGGCCGCTGTGTTGGCGAGGGCTCTATCTTCGGGTCTTCTCCCAAACATTCTGGATCATTCGGTCCTCGCGCCCCGTCGATGTTTCCAATGACAAGGTCGTAAAGGGGGGTCGTCATACATAGAGCAGTAACTTTCCCGCTGAAGTACGGGGTTTCCACCTCAATCTCTGCTTCGCGAAGCATCCGAACTGTACGGTCAATTAGGCAAACCGGTTTCGTTCTGCCTGTCAACTCACTTTCCCGTACCAAATTTCTCCGCACGATAACAGTGGAACTGCCGGTATCTCTTAACACCATAATCTTTTTGCCTGCAACTTTTCCAGGCAGCGTTGGCATTCCTTTCGTAACACCGGTTGGCTGTTTTGACATTACAGCACCCACAATAGGAATTTTCTCCCCATTCTTCAACTCTACGAATCCATCAGTGACGGCATTATTATCAGATTTCGGTGCTGCTTGCACACAGGATACCTGGTGAGTTTGACTCACTCCGTTCCGACATGCATCTGCTTTGTGCCCAGTCTGACCACACTTGAAACATTTTACAACCGTAGGGCTCGTAAAGATCGTTCGACAGTTTTTCGCGCGATGCCCCACTCGGTTGCACAGAAAACATCGCGGAATGCTCTCTGGTGCACGCTTCTTTTCTTCGGGAGCCAATTTTTTCGAATCATCGGGACAATCCTTCTTGACCTTGGCCCAATTAGTGCCACCTTGCGCTTCCAAGAATTGATCAGCCAATTCATGCATGTCTTCAAGTGAGTCAGCCTTCCTCTCTTTTAAGTACAGTGACAGGCTTGGGTGGCAACTAGTAAGAAATTCTTCTCTAATTAGCAGCTCTCTAAGCTCATCGTACTCCTGCGCTGTCCCTGAAAGTTCAATCCATCTGTCGAAATAATGGCAAAGTCGGGCGGCATACTGCGTAGCCGTCTCCCCATCAGCTGGCTTTCCTGTCCGAAATCTGTCCCGGAATCCTTCTACAGTAAATTTAAATCGCTTCAGCAAAGCAGCTTTCACCTTGGCATAGTTGGCTGCATCGGTCGGCGTCAGCCTACCGTACACACTGAGCGCTTCACCACTCAAGCAAGTACTCAAAGCAGTTGCCCATTGCTGTTCGGGCCAATTCTGGCTCCTCGCAATCGTCTCAAATCTGTGAAGGTACGCGTCTAGGTCGTCCTTCCTTTCATCAAACGCTACGAGCAGCTTGCTTTGGTTCAAGCGGAAGCCGTGATCTTCCCGTTCGATGCTTTCAACTCTAGCTTGGACGGGAGTTTCACTTCGCTGTTGCAAACGGAGCCGCTCGAGTTCCATCTCGTGCTGCCGCTGCCGTTCCCTTTCAGCCATCTCCGCTTCTCTTTCTTCTTTCAGCTGTCGCTCCCTCGCTTCTCTTTCTTCCTTCAGCTGTCGCTCCCTCGCTTCTCTCTCTTCCTTCAGCTGTCGCTCCCTCGCTTCTCTTTCTTCTTTCGCCCTTTCAGCTGCCAGCTTTTCTCTCTCCAACTCCAACTTCAATTGTTGCTCTCTTTCTTCCTTCGCTCTCTCAGCTGTCAACCTCTCTCTCTCCAACTCAGCTTCTTTTTCCGCTTTGGCTCTTTCGACCGCCAACCTCTCTCGTTCCAACTCAGCTGTTTTTGTTCCTTGGCTCTCTCAGCTGCCTCTTTCTCCTTCTGGCTTATCCATTTCCGTAGTTCGGCGCCGGAAAGACCCACATTCTCACCAAGCGCAACTAACTTTTCGAGATCCATTGTGTCTCGCAACTCGCAAATAAAACCTTGCCGCGTGCAAAAAGTATCTGCCTATATCAGTCTATCGGAACACTCCCCTGCACTCGTTAACGAGAACACTGAACAACACACAAAATCGTTCCGATAGCAGTATCAACAACTCGAGGCTCTTTCTCACTACTTTGGACACACTGTGCACCAAAAGGTCCTGTTTCGCGGACGCCAGATTAATTGCCACACATGTCCCGTTTATTAGGGAGGCGATCGCCGGGCTAATTCCAAGAGCCGAAGTATCGGCCCCCCCGAACCGCACCACGAAAGCGTGGACAATTTAGAAGTGGTCCTTTTTGGTGCGCCAGCGGACGCCGGCTGTGGCCCAAAGAACAAGTCAGAGCCGAGAGTTGATAAACAAACAAATTATATTCTCGATAATGGCAGATCGAAAACAATACATAAAAATGCACACTCCACAATAGTTGCATACAATATGTCACCAATCAAACCAATCAATCAACGTACTACACAATACAATCAGCCACACTTGAAACAACGGACACGGACAACAATTCGCACTACAATGCAGTCGCATGCATTGAACAACCAAGACACTTAAAGACTAAAGAGATAGAAAACCTATTCAGTCCAAAGTTCTTGGAACCAAAGTCTAGATGATACTCTTCCGAGAATCACTCACTCAAAGTCCAGCGTTGTTGTCGTTCCGCAGCCCTCGAAGTTTCTCCTCCAGGAAACCTCCCGTCTTCAATTGGCCACTCTTCAAACTTCAACTTCTTCGCCGGAACACGTCGGCTTCACACCCGCAGCTGTTGCCACGGGTCTTCGCTCGATAGCGGTAAACACACGCTCTTGCCTGTAGCCCGAGCCTTCACCCCTCAGGTGGAAATCCTCTTCATCTCCGGCTTCGTCCCTACGGACCAAAACCCTTCGCCGACTACACGGCGGAATCCCTACGCGCTCTGGCGCTCACTTCCGTCTCCTCCTGATCTCTCATCTCGGCTGCTCGGTTAAATACCTTGCGCGCGACATTCCAGACGCTTCTCGTCATTTCGTCGGTGCGATACGCAGCGAAGGCTGGGAAGAGGGCGAGACGGTTGGAAGTCCCTCCGCGTCCGATGACTCAACTTGGCGTGGCCACGCCCCTTTCGTTCTGGAAAAATCGAGTGCTTGCTCGGCCGCCGTTGTGGGGTGAGGAGGTTCGTCTGCGAAGCCATGCTTCTGCGGGGAGAGTGCGCGCCCGGGGAGCCTTGGATGTTTTCTCTTTTTTTTTTCTTTTGACCTCGCGGCGTTTCTCCCGCCCATTGTCGCAAGAATTTGGCGGCGCGCCCGTTTTTAGCGCTCGTTTTGTGACAGCTGGTAGTGCCTGTTCAATGAGTTTTCCTTGTTTGACGAAAAAGAGGTTGAAGCCAAGTCCACTTCCCTCCAATTTTGTCTCTAATCCTTGTAGATACATCATGAATAATAAGGGTGACAGGGCACACCCCTGCCTAAGCCCCCGTTTTACCTCTGCAGGCTTGGATACCTGTTTTTCCACTTTATAACTACCTTGTTACTTTTATAGATATCCTTTAAAAGATTAGTGACTACATGTTTCACGTCCAGTGTGTGTAGTATTCCCCAGAATTCCTCTTGAACCACGCTATCGTACGCTCCCTTGATATCCATAAATGCTAGCCACGGGGGTTTGTGTTCCTTTTCTGCTATTTAGATGCACTGCGTCAGTGAGAACAGATCGTCTTCCAACCTCTTGTGTTTCCGAAACCCATTCTGCAGTTCCCGCAGCACTCCCTCTTCCTCTATCAATGCCTGCAGTCTTTATTTTATAATTTGCATCGCCAGCCTGTAGACCACTGATGTCACTGTTATTGGACGGTAGTTGTTTATGTCAGCTTTGTCCCCCTTTTCTTTATAGATCATGCTCATCCTGCTAAGTTTCCATCCATCGGGAACTTCACCATGTATTATTTTTTTCCTCACTGCCTGTCTCAAAGTCTGCTTAGACTTCGGATCCAATGTCTTCTTCAGCATAATTGGAATGTCATCTTGGCCTATTGATGGACCCCTAGGAACCCTCTTCTCAGCCCTTTCCCTCTCTCGTTGTGAAAATGGAGCCATTGCGCCACTTGCTTCATCCTTGTCTATTGTGGTGCATAGGGCACTTTGTTGAAATTTTGCTGTCCCCCTCGTTCTTATATTTTCTATAGCTTCGTCTCCTTTAGCCTATCACCTTAAGTTGTGGTTTTAAATCTCTGCTCTAGGCTCATCTTATTTCTTAGAGAGTTTAGATGGTTCCGTGATTTCGCACCTGTCTCTTTATCCTATTACATACTTCTGCCAGCCACTGAGCCCCCTTTCTTCTAATATTTTCAATAATCAAAAAGAATACTTCCCTTCAACAGCTTAGAAATATTTTCTATTTTCTTTCAACATTATCTGTCGGTTCACTCAACTGCCTAGCACGTCTGTGTTCCCTACAGGCTTCCTGACGTTTGGCTAAGGCTCTCTCAACTTCCTCATCCCACGAACTCTTGGGTTTTTGTCCTCTTTTCCGGGTGACTTGCTATGTGACTTAGCCAGCTCTAGCTCAAACAGTCTAATCAAATTCGTGCATGTTCACAGTGTTTTATTATCCTCAGTGATTACTCTCTGAATTTTCAGTAGCTATTTCTATCCGCCTTACTGAAAATTTTTCCTGTAGTTGCTCATCTTTTCTCCTTCCCACTTTCACTGCTCTTCCAAAACTAAGCTTATTACGTTTGTGATCACTACCCAGACTTATGGAGCCACATTAATCTTTGTGCATTCCCTTGACCCTATCATACATCCTATGTGACATCAGTGCGTAATCTGTCCTCGACAGCAGCCTTCATACCACCCACGTTATTTGCCCTTCACACTTCTCGGTACTGTTGCAAATGATCAAATTATGTCTTTCACACATATCTATGATAATTTTGCCAGTTGGTTTGCTTTACTTATCTATATCTTCTATGTGCGCATTCATATCTCCTAGTATAATTATGTCACACTCTCCTCCTAATTGCTCAATGTCTTTTGATATACACTCTACTATCGCCTGGTTTTCCTCTCTGCCCTTTGCGCCCGTGCACTAGTACCGTGCACTAGTACACTAGTACCGGACCAAGGAATGTCATTCGACCTGCCACTTTCCCTTTTAGCCATAAATGTTCCTTGCACTGTTGTTTGACCCTTTGCCAGTCGTTACTTTTATGAATGAATGCCCCAATACCACCCCCTTTCTGCTGCATTTTGTTCTATTACAATATTTACATGCGTAGTCCCGATTGTTCAGAGTTTGTTCCTTGTTCCTAAAACGTGTTTCTAGAAAACCGTATACCATCGGCCTATCTTTCGTCTCGTACTCTCTTCCCACTTCAGCCTGTTCCTGCCACCCTGCATGTTAATATACTCTATGTGTGAATTGGGTCAGTCCTCGTGGCTACATCTATTTCTTCCCCTGACACTGCTTATCATAGACGCTGATTCCACTTTGGTATTGTATGTATCCACACCACCTGTCAACGAGTCTCCCCCGTTATTTTCCTCGTTACTAGCACTGCTGCACCCCGAAGAGCCCGCGTGCCCCACAGAATATTACTGCGCGGCTTGGAAGTCGCAAACCCACCTCATGACGTAGCCGCTCATCGAGGTAAATTCTGTCTCGTTAAAAACCATCCCACCTATGCCCCTCTCTGTTTATTTCCACCACCTCGAAGCCTTTCTCTAGACTCCTCCGCCATATCTCTTGGTTTGCGTGCACAACCGCTCTTTGCAGGTTTCCGTCACACACTAGTACCTCCAGTATCGTGCATATCACTGCCTGTACCTGAGAAGAAGTGGCGCGCATGTCATCGACCCCTTTCGCCAGTGTGGTCGCTATTCCTACCGTATTTTCATTGAAGACATTGTTTGAACCACCTGAAGTTATTACGAGGTTTTGTCTATCAGCTGTGGTTTTCAGTTTTGCGCTCGCTTGCCTCATGACTGCTTCCAGCCTGCGTCCTGGGAACGTCCCTACTGCTACCCTTTTGTCACCTCTTACCCTCTCTTTGATCGCTTCTGCGCATCGATTTAAATTCGAGTCCCCGGCGATTATCACATGCTGTGACGTTTGAGCTGGAGCGTCCTGAAGCTGCGCGTTACTTTCACATATGACTCTGGCTGCTTTGTCCCCTCCCAGCCCCACCACTACTTCGCTGAAGCTGGGTCTTGCGACAATCGAACTGGCTGAACCTGTTTTTTTCTAAACTTGCTTGCTATTTCTTTTCCACTGTTCTGGTTGCCGGTGCCCTACTGTTCTTTCCATCAGCCACTCTTTTATTCACCGTGCTAGTGCTTCTTCGGTGGACTTCACCCTTTCTCCCATAGCCCCTGTTTTCTGTTGCTCTGTCGCTAACGCAGTTTCCTGCTCGGTGATTTTCATCAGCAGTCCACTCTGGGCGAACATCATTAGCTCAATTTTTTCTTCGACCCCACATTGCCTACATTTGGCGTCAGCCTTTTCTCCATTCGCCTTTGAACTCAGGCCCATTTTCGAACTCACGCTGCATTATCGACACTTTACAGCATTTTAATCATGTCTTACTGACTTCAGTTGTCCTTAAGACTTGTCTCACTCGATAATTACAAAACGTGATCCCTGCCCTACGAAAAAGAGAAAGTCTAAGCTTCACTACAAAAGTTTGCGTGTTCAATGTACGTGCACGTCCCCCACGGAGTGGTATGAGAAAAAAAAACACAAAGAAACAAACACGCACGCATGCTCAAATTAGTAATTACCTGGTTACTGACACCCGAAAAAAGCCGTGCAATAGAATAAGTGCTACAAAGGTTTTAGCGCTACCTTATTACTTATAAAGGCAAACTAAAATATGCAAAACCACTTTTCTGTGCAGTCTATCGGGAGCGCTCAAACAACACGTCCATCCACCGTTTTAGTCTGAACTGAACTTGGCTGGCAACAGGCCGAAAGCATCATCGGCCGAGCGTTGGCGTAAACCACATCGCTAAGTGATACTATTGCGTCGCCAACACCCGCTGGCGCCACCTGGGAGTTTCTCCTGCTCAAATACTTTTTTCTCCGTTCTTTCGAGTATCATAAATGTGCGTAACTAATTTCACTGTGGTTGTTGGAGTCATAGGCGCAACAGTGCGGCAAAGCGCCCGCACATAGCACAGAAAACAAAGCGCGCAAGGTTCGGTTGCGCGGAGCATCGGCGAAAAACTGCGCGAGCGAAAAAGAAATATACAGCAAAGCACAAGTTCCACGCGTATCTAAAGATACCGCAAAAGAGACCTATCATCATGCTGTAAAAGTGAGAGAGAGAGTTCAGGAAAGGAAGAGGCGCAACTTCTGCAGCCCTGATTGGCAGCACGGCTCAGTGCCTGTAGAGGGGGGGGGGGTTGGAAGAAGGCGTTAAGTGCCAACCAGTGGCAAGCATACACACGCCTCTACGCGTCAAAAGCGTCTAGTCTCCCCTGTAGAGGAAAAGGGCGCGCAACCACTGGCATGCGTTAACCGCATTGACGCCCACGCGTCCAAGGCCGGTGCACAGTGTTGCTTGATCTTTTGGCTTAACATTGTCCAAGTTCAGCCCAGAACGGTTTGTTCTGAACTCGAGCGACTTCGTACGACGTCGAAGATACGACAGCGCGTTAAATAGTGCTTCACCCGCCACAGTTTTGACTATTTTAGAAGTAATTGACATCTCAGTGCGCAAAGTAACTACAGCGATATGCACCACAAATCAACAGTGTTGCGTGCGCCACTCCCGCGAACGAAAATTCACGTCTAGGATAATGCACATCTATCATAGGCATGCGCAGGACTTTCCTTGAGAGGAGGACGTTCGCTGCAGTACCTCCTTCCTATTATGTCGATGTAGGGGCTGCCAGAGCGCCCACCTTCCTATTATAATAATCTATGAAGCTGACATTGCGCCACCCCCTCTCTTCAGTGACTGAGGGACAGTCGATTTCCAATTATTTTTTTAATTAATTTATTTATTTATTAAGCACCTGCTTCGCCATAAGGCATTACAGCAGGGAGGGTACAGTACATGTAATCAAACACGTAAAAACATTCATAAAGCATGAAAAAATCATCACTTGAATCAATACGGACTATTTCCGGTGGCAAAGTGTTTTATTCTGTTATAGTGCGGACAAAAAAATAGTAGCGAAAATCGCCGCCTCCAACAAGAGTCTCGCGTATTAGTAAGTGATGATCCAGGCTTTGAGAAACATAGTTGGGTGGTTGAAAATATAATTACCGATGATCCCTGTTCTCGAATGATAAATGCTACTAAAAATTTTAATCCGAGGTTTTGGCGACTGTTTCCGAGAATATCCCAATTTACAGTTTTACTGCTCTCTGTCACACTAAGCATTCTGTCGTAATTTCTAAGGACAAATGGAATTGCTCTATTCTGCCCTTTTTCAGGTTTATTTATAACTTCCCTATTGTATGGGTCCCAGCGGACACACGCATACTGCAGTATACTGCGGACGTGTGTAAAATAGAGCTGCTTTGTAAGTTTTTGTGGTGAACTACTGAAGTTACGTTTCAGAAAACTCAATGTTCAAACCGTTTTGTTCCTAACGTAAGTGACATGTTTATTCCACCTCAAATGTCAAATGAGCAGTAAAAAATACGCCTAGATATTTATATTCCGTCACACGTTGAAGATTAGCGATCGTGTAATGGTTTCTGCAGTGCGAGAGTTTCCTGGTAAAGGTGATGTGGACACTTTTTTCCACATTCAACTACATTTTCCATTTACCGCACAATGTGGCAATCAAATCTAAATTATTTTGCAGTGCTTGTTTGACAAAGTCGCTATCGATGGCCCTATATACTATACCGTCATCTGCAAACATTCTAAATGTTGAGGTGATACCAAAAGTGATGTCATTTATGAATAACAAAAATAACAGCGTACCTAAGACTGATCCCTGTAATACACCAGAGGTCACAGCAATATATGTAGAGGAACAACCATTCAGAGCCACAGACATCTGCCTTGAACAAAGATACTCAGATATCCAAGCAATAACCCTGTCATCCAATTTGTAATATCGAAGCTTAGGGATCAGGAGACGATGCGTAATGACGTCAAAAGCTTTTCTGAAATCCAGAAATATACAGTCAACAATTTGCTGCTTGTCGACAGCTGAGGCAAGGTCATAAGTAACTTCTACCGATTGCGTCGTACAAAAAAAGCCCTGCCGGAATCCATGCTGACTAGGATGAAGAAGGTTTTTGGCAACAAGGTAAGACATGAAGCTGCTATAAACCACATGTTTCATAACTTTGCATACAATACAAGTTAACGACACTGGCTTTGTATTAATCTATAGCTCTAATCTTTGTACCTCTGTCCACTTTCATGAATTGGTACCACCCGGGCCAACTTCCAGTTCCCAGGAACGATGCCGTCATTTAAATAATTTTGAAATAAATGACAAAAATATAAAAACAAAGTACCCGAACTGTTTATAAAAAATAATGCTGGCATATCATCGGGACCACTCATTTTCATGTGTTTCAAGCCTTGCAATAATTTGCCGACTCCCGTCTTACTAAACGCAACCTCACACATTTTGTCGACTTGGACAGAAAAATCAACAGTTGTAACTGCACTAGCTTCTGAAAAATCAGACTGAAATATCGATGAAAAGCAATTAACAAAAATTTCAACCTTACTTTGATTATCAATAATAATTCTGTCGGACCAGTGCAATGTTGGAACAGAAGTGTCCTCCTTTCCTTTTCTTTTATAGTATTTCGAAATTCCTTCGGATCATCTACCAGCCTCTGCCCCAAGTTGGCAAAGTATGTTTGTTTTGCACATCTTCATCACTAGGGTAAAATTTATGCAGTTTCCTTTACGTTTTAATGGTTCTCTATGTCTGGATTATCTGTTGAGGTTTTACATTGTTAATAGTCTTTTCATATTTTATTGAAATTAGGAGGGAGCTTAGCTTCTAGACATTGTGCAGTTCATGGTAAAGGTGCCATTTTTCTTCAAGAAAAGTGAAACATTAGTCGCACCTAATATTGGATGAACGAAAAAGGCTTAGCAATCTGTGCAAATTATTCTTTGTTGATACATCATTTTTTTTTGTTCACTCTGTAGTGTACACACATCCCGAAGGAGTATGGCCACTAGCATGGGTCCGGTCTTAGCGAGCCACAGGGCACACGTTAACCGTCGCCGCGGCGAGAACTCGATACTGCTCAAGGTCGCAACACTTTATTATTTGTGGCAACACCAAACGCAGTACAGCCCATTGCAAAGGCGCAGCGCGAAAGCAAATGGGCTTATCCATGCCACGGGCGTAAAAGTACTATACACGGTGCCACGAGCACGTCTCCGTGGTAAAGGTGATTCACGGAGACACCGGGACCAAGGCCCGATTGCTTGAGCGAGGGCAAAGGCGCTCGCGTTGGCTTCGAAGGGAGACTGATCGGCGTAGCTTGGCCACGCACTAGGACACCGTACCACCCTTTGGCCGAGCTTACGCAGAGGGGCAACAAAAGTTGAGCGTTCGCCTCGGGCGCGAGGTGCCGTCAGCGAAGTCCGACGAGCCCTGAGCGACAGGAGTCGACGGACGGAAAAGATTGCGTGGCTCACCGTCAGCTGTCTCGAAGAGTATCTGACTTGCTCCCAACGCACGTGCACAAAACCTCTTGGGAGACCCTGTACGCGGCGCCACAGTCGACATCCGCTACCGGGTGAGAGGGGTTAAACGTCATCCGCTCTCCCAGCGCGGCAGACAGCGGAGGAGGGGAGTCATGTCCCAAAGTCACCATATGATTGTGAGAGGCGCCGTAGTGGAGAGCTCCGGAAATTTCGACCACCTGGGGTTCTTTAACGTGCAACCAAATCTGAGCACATGGGCCTACAACATTTCCGCCTCCATTGGAAATGCAGCCGTCGCAGTCAGGATTCGATCCCACGATCTCTTTATCAATGAGAGCTAACAGGCTATGATGCCAAGGGAAGTGGGGGGAATGTTATTGGAAGTGATTGTAGTGGGAATGTGAAGAGAGAAATGTGTATGAAAAAGATAACTTGCCGCTGACGGGGACTGGGCCTGCGTCCTTCGAGTGATGCGTCCGATGCTCTACCACTGAGCTGCAGTGGCGGTCATCCCTCCGCCCACTTTAAAGGATGTATAATGTGCGTTTAAACGTGGGAGCGTCATTCAGGCCCTTCAGTAGCCATATATACCCTATAAAGTGCACGGAGGGAGGACCGCTGCGGTGGCTCGGTGATAGAGCGTTGGATGCATTGTTCGAGAGTAGCATGTTCGGTCTCTGCCAGCGGCAGGTTATCTTTTTGTCCTCTGTTATTTCTACACATTTACATTGCAGTTACTTCTAGTGACATCTCCTATACTTTTCTTACCATCATTGTGTGTTAGTTCTCATTAGTATTGTCTCTAACAAAGAAAACTAGCCCTTCAATTCCCATTTATTTCCTTCACTCATAGCAAGGGTCTCGTTCTGGCAAACTTGGTGCTTTCAGATATTATGCGAGAGTCAGCTGCCAGCTCACACTAAGATCATTTGCCATGTGACGCCAACTGCCGAAGTTTCATATTTGCGGGAATGGCTGCTGGCTGCACTGACTGACACTCTTACGTTCAAATGCGTTTAGGACCACACAAAGTTTCTGTCATACTCGGAAAAAGTACTTATGCACCGAAAACTGCTGTATCACATCTTCATAACCATCTGTGCTTATAGTACTGTTGCTGATGGGTTTTTTTATCCTCCTTTCTTCTGTTTTTTTGCATTCTGTACGTTTATTTAGAATAAACTCTTGTGTCAGTGTTTTTTTTCACTATTGCTAGTTTGTAGGTACTGTCAAAACATTTTTGATATCTTACCTTCACCCCTTCATATATTGTAACTTACTTTTCGATTATGCCGCAATGTGTGCTGGAGCTCTTTTCAAGCAGGCAAAAACAGTCGTTCCAAGATATATGAAAAATAACCATTTTTGCAGGGCATTAAAAGAGTTAAACATTAAACTAGTTCTGTAAGAAGGAGTGTTATTTTCGTGTTAAACTGATTCCTATGATGCAGGAATCGACCATCTTTTTTTTCCTGAGTAACTCAACGTGCTAAGCCAAAACAGACTTTGGACAACTTCTTTAGATGGACACATCGAGAATAGCCGCCCTGAAGGTGTGAAATCTTACTCTCTTCCAGCTACCGCAGGGGCGCCTGCGCAAGTAGGCGTTTGGTGTGTAGCGACACCACGAACCCGAGCTAACGGGGGAGTTTCGACTCCCTCCCACGCCTAGTCGTGCGTGGCTTTGCCGTGTCCGAGGAAAAGGGGATCCTGGGGGTTGAGCCGACGCTGGGTGATTGGACCGTTAAGGCCCCCCGGCAGAGGCAACACACCCCTTTGGCCCCAGCTTCACGTAGACGGCACCCCTGAGCTGACCCACCCAGGGGAATCGGCAGTCGCCTTTTCCTATATCTCTCTCCCTACATCTTCGTCTTTATCTCTTGCTATTTATCTGTCCTGTCTTCTACTCTCTTCCGTTTACTTCCAAACTTCCTGGCGGCTAGGGTTAACCCTGTGCAAATAGCCTACCTTGGTTTAGGCACATTGGGTTATAGTGGCGTTGTACGGCTGGCGTCTGCAGGTTTCAGCATTTGTAACCTTGTAGCGTCCCCTCGTTGGGCTCCGTGGTGGGTGGCCGCCAACGCTGCTGAACAACAATAAGGAAGACATGCATGGAGCATTCCCACTACTGTCTGATCGTACCAGCTTAAAGCCGGTACGCACCGATGATCTCACCAGAGAAGGATTGGCCACCCTGGTGCAGTATCTGGCCACCCCCTCCCGTAGGCATTCGTCAATTAACTCACGGCCCTCAGTCCCCACTAGCTGCGGAGCAACTGACCACGGCGGCGGTCAGATCTGCAAAGCAGCAGAGGGTGCTAGGAATCTCTGGATACGGACAGGCCACCATTGGAACTTGAACTTAGCAGCGTTTAACGTTAGAACGCTATCTAGTGAGGGAAGTCTAGCTGTATTATTCGAGGAGCTAGAAGGCATTAAATGGGATATAATAGGGCTGAGTGAGGTTAGGAGGACAGATGAGACCTATACTGTGCTACAGAATGGGCACGTCATTTGCTATCGGCGCTTGGCAGACAGAAGAGAACTGGGAGTAGGGTTCCTAATTCACAGAAACATAGCTGGCAACATAGAGGATTACTATAGCATTAATGAAAGGGTGGTAGGCATTGTAATTAAACTGAATAAAAGATACAAGATGAAGGTAGTACAGGCTTACGCGCCTTCATCCAGCCATGATGACGCTTCAGTTGAAAGCTTCTATGAAGACGTGGAATCGGCAATGAGTAAGGTGAAAACACAGTATACTATAGTAATGGGCGACTTTAATGCAAAGGTAGGGAAGAAGCAGGCTGGAGACCAGGAAGTAGGAGATTATGGCATCGGCACTAGAAACGCCAGAGGAGAGCTACTAGTAGAGTTCGCAGAACGCAGTAATCTGCGTATTTTGAATACCTTCCACCGAAAACGAGAAAACCGCAAGTGGACATGGAGGAGCCCTAATGGCGTAAATAAGAACGAAATAGACTTTATAATGACTGCACACCCAGGAGTCGTGCAGGATGTGGAAGTGGTTGGCAAGGTAAGATGCAGTGACCATAGAATGGTACGGGCTCGAATCCGCCTAGACTTGAAGAAGGAACGACAGAAACTGATACGCAAGAAGCAAATCAATGAGCTAGCACTGAGAGGGAAAGTACAGGAATTCAGAGTGTCACTGCAGAACAGGTACTCTGCTCTTAGCGAGGAAACCAACCTTAGCGTAGATACAATGAATGATAATCTGACGAGTATCATTACGGAGTGTGCAGTGGAAGTTGGAGGCAGGGTAGTTAGACAGGACACTGGCAAGCTTTCCCAGGAAACGAAGAACCTAATCAAGAAGCGTCAAATCATAAAAGTGTCAAGTACAACAGACAAAATAGAACTGGCAGAGCTTTCGAAGTTGATTAATAGACGTAAGGTATGCGATGTAAGAAGGTATAACATGGAGAGAATCGAACATGCTCTGAAAAACGGAGGAAGGGTCAAAGCATTGAAGAGGAAACTTGGGATAGGCAAAAGTCGGATGTATGCACTAAGGAACAAAGAAGGCAAAATAACTACCAATATGGATAGGATAGTTAAAATAGCGGAGGAGTTTTACAGAGATCTGTACAGTAGCCGAGACAACCACGACCTTAATACTATAAGAACTAGCCGTAACCCAGAATACACCCCACCGGTAATGATAGAAGAAGTCAGAAAAGCTTTGGAGAGCATGCAAAGGGGCAAAGCTGCTGGTGAAGATCAGGTAACATCAGATCTGCTGAAAGATGGAGGACAGATTGTGTTAGAAAAACTAGCCACCCTGTTTACGACGTGTCTCTTGACGGGAAGAGTACCAGAGTCTTGGAAGAACGCTAACATCATCTTAATACATAAGAAAGGAGATGACAAGGACTTGAAGAATTACAGGCCGATCAGCTTGCTCTCTGTAGTATACAAGCTATTTACAAAGGTAATTGCTAACAGAGTAAAGAAAACATTCGAATTCAATCAACCAAAGGAACAAGCAGGATTTCGAACAGGCTACTCAACAATTGACCACATTCATACTATCAATCAGGTAATAGAGAAATGCTCAGAGTATAACCAACCACTATACATAGCCTTCATAGATTACGAGAAGGCGTTTGATTCAGTAGAAATATCAGCCGTCATGCAAACACTGCGGAATCAGGGCGTAGATGAAGTATATATAAACATTCTGGAAGAAATCTACAGGGGATCAACTGCTACCATAGTGCTTCATAAAGAAAGCAACAGAATACCAATCAAGAAGGGTGTAAGGCAGGGGGACACAATTTCCCCAATGCTATTTACCGCGTGCTTACAGGAGGTTTTCAGAAGTCTAGAATGGGAACAGTTAGGGATAAGAGTCAATGGAGAATACCTTAGTAACCTGCGCTTCGCCGATGACATTGCATTGCTGAGTAACTCGGGGGACGAATTACAACTCATGATTACGGAGTTAGAAAAGGAGAGCAGAAAGGTGGGTCTTAAAATTAATCTGCAGAAAACGAAAGTAATGTACAACAACCTCGGCAAGGAGCAGCGCTTCGAGATAGGTAATAGTGCACTTGAAGTTGTAAAAGACTATGTCTACTTAGGGCAGGTAATAACCGCAGAGCCGAACCACGAGATTGAAGTAACTAGAAGAATAAGAATGGGGTGGAGCGCATTCGGCAAGCACTCTCAAATTATGATAGGTAGATTGCCACTATCCCTCAAGAGGAAGGTATATAACAGCTGTATCTTGCCGGTACTTAGCTACGGAGCAGAAACCTGGAGACTTACAAAGAGGGTTCAGCTTAAATTGAGGACGACGCAGCGAGCAATGGAAAGAAAAATGGTAGGTGTAACCTTAAGAGACAAGAAGAGAGCAGAGTGGATTAGGGAACAAACGGGGGTTAAGGATATCATAGCTGAAATCAAGAAGAAGAAATGGACATGGGCAGGGCATGTAGCGCGTAGACAGGATAACCGCTGGTCATTAAGGGTAACTGACTGGATTCCCAGAGGAGGGAAGCGGGTTAGGGGGAGACAGAAGGTTAGGTGGGCAGATGAGATTAAGAAGTTTGCGGGTGTAAATTGGCAGCAGCAAGCACAGGACCGGGTTAACTGGCGGAACATGGGAGAGGCCTTTATCCTGCAGTGGACGTAGTCAGGCTGATGATGATGATGATGATGACTCAACAATTGACCACATTCATACTATCAATCAGGTAATAGAGAAATGCTCAGAGTATAACCAACCACTATACATAGCTTTCATAGATTACGAGAAGGCGTTTGATTCAGTAGAAATATCAGCCGTCATGCAGACACTGCGGAATCAGGGCTTAGATGAAATATATATAAACATTCTGGAAGAAATCTACAGGGGATCAACTGCTACCATAGTGCTTCGTAAAAAAAGCAACAGAATACCAATAAAGAAGGGTGTAAGGCAGGGGGACACAATCTCCCCAATGCTATTCACTGCGTGCTTACAGGACGTTTTCAGAAGCCTAGAATGGGAACAGTTAGGAATAAGAGTTAATGGAGAGTACCTCAGTAACCTGCGCTTCGCCGATGACATTGCTTTGCTGAGTAACTCAGGGGACGAATTGCAACTCATGATTACGGAGTTAGACAAGGAGAGCAGAAAGGTGGGTCTTAAAATTAATATGCAGAAAACGAAAGTAATGTACAACAACCTCCGAAAGGAGCAGCGCTTTGCGATATGTAATAGTGCACTTGAAGTTGTAAAAGACTATGTCTACTTAGGGCAGGTAATAACCGCAGAGTCTAACCACGAGATTGAAGTAACTAGAAAAATAAGAATGGGGTGGAGCACATTCGGCAGGCACTCTCAAATTATCACAAGTAGATTGCCACTGTCCCTCAAGAGGAAGGTATATAACAGCTGTATCTTGCCGGTACTTAGCTACGGAGCAGAAACCTGGAGACTCACAAAGAGGGTTCAACTTAAATCGAGGACGACGCAGCGAGCAATGGAAAGAAAAATGGTAGGTGTAACATTAAGAGACAAGAAGAGAGCAGAGTGGATTAGGGGACAAACGGGAGTTAAGGATATCATAGCTGCAATAAAGAAGAGGAAATGGACATGGGCCGGGCATGTAGCACGTAGAAAGGATAACCGCTGGTCATTAAGGGTCACCAACTGGATTCCCAGAGAAGGGAAGCGGGGTAGGGGGAGACAGAAGGTTAGGTGGGCAGATGAGATTAAGAAGTTTGCGGGTATAAATTGGCAACAGCAAGCACAGGACCGGTTAACTGGCGGAACTTGGGAGAGGCCTTTGTCCTGCAGTGGACGTAGACAGGCTGATGATGATGATGATGATGTTTGTTTGGATGATCCAGCGAGCTTTCTAGAACTACGTTTTAATTCTGCTTGCTGTATGTAGCGACTATCGGATTTTTGAGTCTTGCAAAGTCGATAGATTCTTCTGATTTTTCCTGATAAAGAACTGAGTTGCCTGTTAAACCACGGTTTCTCCTTTGTACTTTTGGAAGAGAACGTTCAAACGAGGAAAAACTTAGCACGCAGTTCAAAAAACATTATTTAGGTACTCCCCATATCTCTTCCTGTTTGTTTCATCAGCCAATGTGTCAAAAGCGCGAAAGTAAGATTGAAGAGCTACATTTTTTTGCGGCGTAGTTAGCCCTATTATAGCCATACAATGTTCTGGGGGCTTTTTGTGATACGCACACATTTCGAAGTGTAACGTCCGCTACAATATCCTTGTGATCACTTATGCCGGGAAAAGCACATATGTCTGAAATAATGTTCGGCGCATCACAAAGTAACAAATCAAGCACGTTACCAGTGTCATCATTAAGCGAAGGATCTGTCACCAACTAATGCCAGCTGTTTTCGTGCATAAATGCAAAGAAGGCTTTGTATGAACCACCTGGTTAACACCTGCCAGACCATTGCTCGACTACCAAAATAAACCGAGCAGTTTAAAATCACCTCCCAAGATAATGTAATCACACTGAACCGTCTCAAAGACTAGTCAATTGAGCAAACTGCTGAAAAGAGGCCCCAGGTGGTCGATAATAATAACCAATGGAAAACGTTGGCCATTATCAGCCCACAACTTGCAAATTACAGATTCACATTCGAAAGCACAATCGACTCGAACACAAGACAAGTCTGATCGTACAAGAATAAATACACCACCACCCCTAGATTCACGATCCCGCCTAAAACAGTGATAACTAACGGGGAACAATTTTCTGTCAAGGATAGTTGCATCAAGCCATGTTTCAGTGCCCAATTTTACTGCAGGCTGAACAGAACTTAACAGCAAGTGAAAGTCATCAACCTTATTTCTAAAACTTCTGCAATTGACGATGAGTAGCCTTAGTGGATGCGTCACAGAAGATTGCAACGGCGGTCACATTTGAATTACGTTACCTGTAGTGCTGTCAATCCGATACCGCCTGTCACACAGATATAGGGTATCAAATCTTGAAACGAATTTCTCACCTTCCTTCTTATTATCTTTTACTTATGCCCAAAGCTTGTTTCCTTTTTCACGAACTGTGCGTGAAAAATCTTCCGTTATACCGTATACAGTCTCTCTTAAGGTATACACTTTCGTCAAGACTTGCTGGCGCTTTTTAAAGGAAGCGAATCTGACTATTATTGAACGTGTTTTATTGGCATCGTAGGGTCCTATTCTATGGGCACGCTCTATGTTCAAAGATGTGAGTCCAAGTTTCGTGCGGCACAGATTACGAATTCGCTCCTCAGCCTGGGCGTTGGTCTCGCCTGCCACTGAGTTCTCTATCCGGAAGAAGAGGACATTTTTACGCCTTTGCCGAATTTCAAGGGCTTCTACCTTCAGAGGAACCAACGACATCGCTCCTTGCTGGTTTTTTTGTTTTTCCTTTATGTTATCTAATGCTATTCGAAATTCGTCTAGGCTCGGGAGATTTTTTTAACGAAGCCAGGCGCGTTTTCAAATCAGTTATATCAGCATTGGTTTGTTTTTGGTTTTCCTCAATTGCTGACAATTTGGAAATAATTGTAGCCTGTCATTCGAGTAAGCAATCCATCTGTGCATTCTAAGGCCGTGCGTTTCGCTCGATGTCGCCCCCGCACAATAACAAGAATAACAAATAAAAGGCAGCTCTCCGGAACATCAACAACTGCCGTCTACGAATCACTCTGCGCGACGTCTCCCGATGCGAACACCTCAATGGCAAAGAACACTAGGGCGGTACAAGCGCAACAAAATGACAAGCCACAAATGTGGTGCGAAAAACCAACCAGCGTGAGCAGCAAGAACGAGATTAAGGGCACTGCCATGCCACCACTTCCATGCCCCGTCGAAGAGTTGATGATTGATATGGGGGGTTTAACGTCCCAGAACCATCATACGATTATGAGAGACGTTGCAGTGGAAGGCTTCGGAAATTTAGACCGCCGGGGGTTCTTTAACGCCCACCCGAATTGAGCACACGGTCCAACGAAATTTCTGCCTCCACCGGAAATGCAGCCGCCGCAGCCGCGATATAAACCCGCGATCTGGAGGTCGCGCCGAGTACTCACCTTAGCCACTAAACTACCACGGCGAGGCTGCCCCGTCGAAGAAGTGCCGCTGCAGTTTATTTGTAGCCATATGTCACCAGCCAGGCTGGCACCACCCAGTTTCCATGATTGGCAGCTGAATAGTGATAAAAAGTCCAATTCCGTCAGCGCCGGGCATTTCTGCGAATCCATCGTTGCTGGAAGTAGCCACCGCGAAACTGATTTCGTGTCGTGCAGCTCGCATGCACTGCCGTAGGTGGAATCAGCTGGAGCATCCCCGCCCAAGGAACTGATTAAAACCGGAGCCTGCATTAGCAGCAAGAACGAAATTATTGGCACTGCCATGTCGCCGGTTCCATGCCCCAATCAAAGAAGTGCCGCTGCAGTCTGTTTGTAGTCATATGTCACCAGCCGTGTCGGCACCGCCCAGTGTCCATGGTTGGCAGCTGAACAGCGATGAAAAGTCGGATTCCATATCAGTGCCGGGTATTTCTGCGAATCTATCGCTGCTGGAAGTAACCGCCACAAAACTGACTTCATGTCATTCAGCCCGCACGCACTGCCGTCGATGGAATCAGCTGTAGCATCCCCGCCCAAGGAAATGATTATGACAGGAGCCTGCATGAGCAGCAAGAACAAGATTAAGGGCACTGCCATGTGGCCGGTTCCATGCCCCGTGGAAGAAGTGCCGCTGCAGTGTATTTGTAGCCATATGTCACCAGCCGTGCCGGCACCACCCAGTGTCCATGGTTGGCGGCTGAACATCGATGAAAAGTCCGATTCCGTCAGTGCCGGGCGTTTCTGCGAATCCATCGCTGCTGGAAGGAGCCGCCGCGAAACTGATTTCGTGTCGTGCAGCCCGCACGCACTGCCGTCGATGGAATCAGCTGGGGCATGCCCGCCCAAGAAACTGATTACGACAAGAGCCTGCATGAGCAGCAAGAACGAGATTAAAGGACTGCCATGTCACCGGTTCCATGCCCTGTCGAAGAAGTGCCGCTGCAGTCTATTTGTAGTCATATGTCACCAGCCATGCCGGCACCGCCCAGTGTCCATGGTTGGCAGCTGAACATCGATGAAAAGTCCGATTCCGTCAGTGCCGGGCATTTCTCCGAATTCATCGCTGCTGGAAGTAACCGCCGCGAAACTGATTCTGTGTCGTGCAGCTCGCAAGCATTGCCGTCGGTGAAAGGAGCTGGAGCATCCCAGCCCAAAGAACCGATTACGGCACGAGCCTGTGTGAGCAGCAATAACGTGATTAAGGGCACCGCCATGTCGTCGGTTCCTGGCCTCAACTCTGCAGCCAAATCAGGTTTATAAAAAACCAAGTTGTATTAGTCACCAAGTTGGTATACCTACACTATTAAATTCACTAGTATTGTGAATATCCTGATAAATTCAGTGCATTTGCACTTTATAACTTAGAGCTCTCATGAACCTAATATTCACTCCCAAAACTTCATGATGTGCCAGGTTTAGGTCATAACATTACAATAGAGCCCTATGTAAAGAGCTTTCGGGTGTTGTCTGCGATAGAAATATCCTCTAATGCATCAAACCCCACCTGGCTCTTATTGATGCAACAGATATTGGTCATAAGACAGGAACTGCGTAGAATGCTTCTGGGCATTATTTTGTAGGTAAAATACGCTTTGACTCAACTAACTGTGCCTGACACTTCATGGTGTGCCAGATATTGGTTATGATACTTAACGAACTGAATCTTGTATGGAAGACTTCTGGACGTTGTCTGTAGTGAAAATATTGACAAGCCGCACCCAACACTTCGCGATGTCACAGATATCGTTCATAAGACTGCAACTAAACCCTGTGTGGCAGGCTTTTGATGATGTGTGTATTAGAAATATTCTCTAATGCAAGAAAGAACACCTGGCTCCTAATGATGCAACAGATATTGGTCTAAGATACAAACCAAGCACTGCGTAAGATGCTTTTGGGCATTGCCTGTAGTCGAAATATGCTCTAACGCAACTGTGCCTGATACTTCATCATGACACGGATATTGCTCAAAAGACTGCTACTGAATACTGTATAAAAGTCTTCTGGACGTTCTCTGTAGTCAAAATATTTTATAACCACATAATTCACACCCAGCACTTTATGAAATCACAAACATCGATCATAAGATTGAAACTGAACCCTGTATGGAAAGCGTTTGATTGTCAAAAGTCCAAATATTATATAAAGCGACAAACCACACCCCACACGTGATGTCGCAGATATCGATAATAAGATTGCAACTGAATGCTGCGTGGAAAGCCTTTGAACGTTGCCTGCAGCCAAAATGTTCTCCAATGCAATAAACCACAGCTGAAACTTCACGATGTCACAGATTTAGGTCATAACACTGCGATTGAGCACTACTTAGACGCCTTTTGATGATGTGTGCTTCAGAAATATCTTCTAATGAAAGAAGGCGCATCTGGCTCCTAATGATGCAACAGATATTGGACATACGAACGGAACCAAGCAATGCATAGAATGATTTTGCGCATAATCTGTGGTCGAAATGCGCTTTGACGCAACTAACTGTGCCCAACACTTCACCAAATGACTGATATTACTCAAAAGATTGCAACTGGATCCTGTATTAAAGAATTCTGGACGTCCTCTGTAGTCAATATATTCTCTAAACTTACAGACCACACCCGACACTTCGTGATGTCAGAGATATCAATGATAAGATAGCAACCAAACCCTGTGTAGAAGGTTTTTGATGATGTGTGTTTTAGAAATATCTTCAAATGCTAGAAAGCACACCTGGCTCCCAATCATGCAAGAGATAGGAACGAAGCGCTGCGTAGAATGCTTTTGAGCATTGTTTGTAGTCGAGATATGCTCTAACGCAACTAACTAACCCTGACACTTCATGATGTGAGAGATCTTGCTGAAAAAACTGCAACTGAATCTTTTATGGAAAACTTCTGGACTGTCTGCTCTCAGAATATTATCTAGAAACACAAAGTGCACTCAACACTTCATGAAGTCGCAGACATCGGTCATAAGATTGCAACTGAACGCTGTGCGGAAGGCTTTTGAACGTTGTCTGCAGCAGAATTGTTCTCCAATGCAATAAACCACACCCGACACTTCATGACGCAATAGATATCAGTCATAAGATTGGAAGCAACACTGCGTGTAACCCTTTCGGATGGTATATTTATTTATTTTCAAATACTGCAGCCTAATGCACGGCTACTGCAGGAGTTAAATACATAAATACAAAATGAAAGCATTGAAACAGTAGTACCACATTGAATGTACCTACATAAAAAATATCACTACCTCCTAAATGGAGCCCAGTAAGAAATGAGAGAAATAGAAAAATTGAGAGAAATAGAACAAGTGCCTACAAAAAGTCAGACACACTGGTATCACAAACCAAACCAAGTAGATCATTTTAGTGCTTGATAACTTTGAACGTGTTATAGACAGAACTACAAATGGCTTTTAAGCTGGATTGTGATTGCAGATCAGTGCTCTGTTGAAGGCTTCTGCTCTTTGCTGGTAGTTTATATATCCTTTACCATCTTCAAAATACATCTGCAACTTCTTGGTGAGGCAGATATTGGTTTTGAGATTGCTGCCAAGCACTGCCTAGAAGGCTTTCACATGTCATTAATACCCAAATACCCTATAATGCAATAAAGCATGCCGAAAAGTTTTGATGCGACAGATACCGGTCATGAGACTGCACCAGAGCACCGTACAGAAGTTTAGGCGGAGATGTTGTAGGCCCGTGTACTCAGATTTGGGTGCACGTTAAAGAACCCCAGGTGGTCAAAATTTCCGGAGCCCTCCACTACGGCGTCTCTCATAATCAAATGGTGGTTTTGGGACGTTAAACCCCACAAATCAATCCATCAATCAACCGTACAGAAGTTTTGGCAAGTTTTCTAACACAGCTAAACTAAATATCTTGATATTTTGAGCATGAATAAGTGCATGCATATATAGTCCCAGTTAATGCGTATACTTAAAAACTGAGCAGAAATAAAGCAGTCCTTGAAAAACATACAAAGGTTCAATGTTCCAAACCTTCCAATAATATCTTCAGCTCATTAGAGTCTGGAAGAACAGATAAATACATGCACAGATCTGAACGGGCTCATAAGTCACATGAGTCCCTTTTCATTGCTTCTAAACAGTGGCAGTACAATACTAGTGCGCCTTCATTCATTCTGTGTAACATCCTGTGACCTTCTATTCCTACTATCGTGTTATCGGACAGCCGATTTCAAATTAGGTGCTTCTCACTTACAAGGTTTTCGGTTAACTGTCCAGCTGTAAACAAAACGCGTGTTGTATGACAGTAGGCTGTAAGACGAAGGAGAAACCACATTGTATACCTTTAGCTGCGCTTATCAGAACGAACTAGAAATTAGGAATGTTTGTGTTAGAATGCTTCCAAACAACGTTTGTGCTACTGAGCGTGGCAGAAAAGCAGAACAAGCTAGAAGTTAAGTAGAAGGCAATACCAGCAGCACTTAATCATTAAACTTTTTTAGATCACCACAGCAATGCATGTTTGAGTTTCTATCTTGTAGATGCATGAAAATGAAACCGCTGACAGCTGAATGTGTCAGCGTCGGTGGTACCCGACACGAAGTCACATCACACTGCTACCAACCAGTGCACGCTTGTTATTAGCCTGGCAATACACGAAAACTATTTGCACCGAAGCCAACGACTGTTTCAGCGTCGTATGATCCACGAATACACTTATATAAGTACGTATGTTTTCACATCACCGAAATGTGTAGGCTAGTGCGAGATTTGCTTTCAGCGATCATGAATACCAATGTTGAATACAAACACAGTGCAGATAAAAACTCTACATGCACTACGCGATGTTTCGGGCGTCTTATAGAGTGTCTACGTTGCAACGGAAAGTACCGTCGATTTTTTTTGCGCCGATGTTCCTTGCATGAGCTGGTTCATACGAAATGGACGGTAGGGGCCTACGCTGGGTGCAGATGACACTGCTGTGAATATCCTCCGCGGTAGGTGAGGGCTCTCGCTCAAAGCTTCGAGCTTCCGAAGTCTGTTTACACTCGTTTTTAGAACAGAAAATCACAGATCAAAGCACAGGTACCTCGACATGCTGCAGTAGTCTGTACGATGTTTTCGCTTGGCCGAGGATTGCACTCGGGATCGGCGGCATAGTCGGCCGGCATTCGCTGGATTTGTCGGCGTCGCTCAAACTCAGCACGAAACCGCGTCACGCTGGTAACACTCGCAGTTGTTTGTCGTATTGTTGTCAATCCAGGTTATGAAGTGGTCATTAAGGTACGTTTGGAGTAGTTTCCGTGCTTGCTTCCAGCACTCGGCTGTGCCTTCGAAGCGGCTGCCATTAGGCACATCATTCGGAGGCATTGCGGCTACAGCTTGATTGGCGCCGCTGTACGCGGGGTGACGTAGTGTACGCGTGACAAAAATATCAAGCCCGGCTTGATCCTTCGCGCCTTCTCGCGTATGTCCTCCGACGCTGACGGCGAGAGGCTCATTTGACGCTTTTGACGCGTAGTCGCGAGCATAGGCGCGCCAGTGGTTGGCACTTTAAAGGCGTGAAGAAGACAGAAGAAGAAGAGAAATGGTGTTCATGACCAAGGCAATGGTGGGTGGCTTCTATAGCCGGTTGTCTAGTCCAGTGTTCTCAAGGAAGTCAAGAACGGCATTGAAGACCTGGGTTTCGTGCGAAGCGTTGTTTGCGAAGGCAGGGCAAACACTCAACAGGCGCTCGATGGTTTCATGCCAGTGCGTAAGTGAAGTAGCAGGGACCTCTGCCTCCTGGTGAAACCCCGGTCAGCCAGCCGGGTTGGTGGTTCCATCCTTGCTACGCGATCGTCAGGGTGGCAGCGTTGCAACAGCCTCCTCAATGTGAGGCTTGAAAAGTCTGAGGTGACCGCGGTACGGCACACAGAGACGGCGGAGTGATGTACTTCTTTCGCCAGGGTGTCAGCCTGCTCGTTTCCCTGGATTCCCACATGAGATGGGACCCAGTGCAGAGAAACATCAACGCCACTGGCAAGGAGGGCATGCAGTTTAGAGACGAGCACCTTCGTTGCGAAGCCTGCCCATTCCGGCTTTGCCAAGGCCAGCAACGCAGCTCTTGAGTTGCAAGCGACAGCCACGGGGCACGTTGAGGGGTTTTCTAGCAGGAGATTAACTGCTTGGTGGAGACCGGCCATCTCTGCCGCGGTAGAGCAGGTCGCGAAAGACAGATGGCAGAAGGCCGTCCAACTAAGTAACTAAGTGGCATAATGCATGAAACTGTGACAGAAAAAGTGTCGGAGACTGAGAGGGCGCGAAGGGGGGTGAAGAGGGAGAGAGGTGGTCGAGCGCATGGCGGCAGGTACAATGAATGGCGGTACTATCACGAGATCAAGGGGCTTTAGCTGGATGTATAGTGTACTTATTCCAGTACGCTGTAGGTGGATGCAAAAGAATGACGGCACAGTGGCTGCCACTGTAATGACGGTATATGTGAGCTTCGAACTTTACTCGGATTTGTATAGCTCAAAGATGCGTCTGGCTTCATGTTCAAATGATCGATTTCTTTCTGAAGAAGCACGAATTAAGCCATTTACTTTTCTCATTGTATAGAAACGCATTTTATTTAATGCTAAAACGTTCTGCATCGGTGTACAATTTTACGAAACTTAAGAAGATAGCAACAGCCGCTAAACTCGGCAGGCAGACGACAAAGCGAGCATTTACACCATTAATTTTGTGTCGTATGTTTCTTTCTTTCGCCGTTTGGTTGCGCCATCAAGGTGAGTGGACTTTTATTTCTGAATGTAGTAAACGTGAATGAGATCCACTCACAAACGTTTTGTTTCAGAGAAGCTTTATTTACGCAGCCTCGTTTGCTTTTGAGCCGAAGCCTTGCTCAAACCAGCCAACACAAGCCTCGCTGACACATATGGTAGTATATACGTGTTCTGAGCATATACTGTCATTCCTAGCGCTCCAATAGGGCCCTTTGAGAAATTCGCATAGATGGTGGCGCCACACTTTCCTCTAGGTATTATTGTTAGAATTTCTATGGTATTCGGTGCTGTTCTCGCTTTAATTTTCAGCTAGCATATAGAGGTGTGCACTGAAAAAGAGAGTCTGTTTGATTTACCTGCACTGCCTGAACTGGTTCACAAAGTGCCGCACTCGACCTTTCGTTTTTCTAGTGCAAGGTGGCACTCACTGAACTGGGTCATTCGTGTTGAAGTGCGCGCATTCTGCACGGCCAGTTAAGACAAAAACTTGCACTGAGTTTGGAGGTAGTGCTGCTCGAGCACAAGCAGTGGCATTGTTGCATCCATCGTAGCAGACGAGTTTTGTGTATCCTTAATAGGCGTTCTCACACAGTTTACGACAATACTGATAGAAGACGTGACCTGCGTTGTAGGAAATTTCAGTTCAGTGACTGCGTCAGCTTTTCGATATCCACATGTAAGCCACCTATGTATCGTTGGCGTTTTTAGGCTCTATGCCGCCACTTTTTGCTAGGAAACTGGCTTAGCTGCATTTATGCTCCTGTCTGACTACAAGCAATCACTTCCGCACTCACGCTGTTGAGAAAATTCAAGGTTCGCTTGATACTGCTGTGTATGGTCGACAGCGGCCGGCCAAGAAATACGTATACTATGCTGTCCACCCAGGTGACAGAAATCCACTAAACACTTTAAATTTTGAAAACGGACCATTGGCCAACCTATTTTTACGTTAGGAAAAATTCGAGGTACGCACTCACGACTTCTTCACAGTACCTCGGCATTCTGTGGCGTTTTAACCTAGTCGATACGACCATGACAACTTCGACGATATATCATCGAGTTCTTATCAGTTATATATTATTTCGTACAATGGGTGTATTTGTTGTGATGGAATTTATGTTTTTTTTGTTTTGGACGATATTCGCTAGCTTGCACACCAACGCTTTCAAACACACGCTAGCACACAACGAAAACGTGAGAAACACGGCCGGCACGCTACCGGCGGTACACTGGCTGCACTACCCGCACTTCTGCGTTCGTTTCAAACAACGTTTTTATATTGTGTCAGTTCGAAAAGCCCGCTCCGGAGGTGGCACCAACTCGTATCCGCTCCGAGGGTGGCGCTTGCGTAGCGTTGAGATCGAGCCACCGCGCCGCTGCCTACTAGACACTCCCCGCGATAGCGTTGAAGTGTTTTTTAAAGACGATAGTCCTTCTTGGGGACCTTCGACAGAAAAATTTTGGTCTGTCTGTCTGTCTGTCTGTCTGTCTGTCTGTCTGTCTGTTTGTCTGTTCGCCCTAACGATACCTCAAACGGCACCGAACGGCCAAACCCATTCGCAGCGCCCACAAGTATTGCTAATGTTTAGCATTCATAGTTTTGCGATTGTCAATTAAAAAGCAATTATTGCGCATATCTGAGGCGCCATAACAATGCTTCGAAGGTTTGTATGTCTGCCTTTACACTAAAAGAGGCACACACAAGTAACTCAAAGGAATGTAGCGTTTTAGCACACTGCACTGACAGTAGAACGCGATGCTCAAAAAGTTGTTTCCAATGCTTTGCTACGACGTCATGGTGGTGGCACCTGCCCATCGCTTTGCGTTCTCCATCTTAATACCTCCGAAACTGGCGCGCATCTTTCTCTGCGGGGTGCACTCCTTCGTTTTCGAAGATAACTGCCAGGGGGCGCTTGTGTCTAACGTGCCTTAGGGTGCCTTGATGCCCGCGCGCTGTGCTCTGGAGGTGCTGCATTAGAGTGCCTCGAGCGTGTAGCGGAGGCGAACGAGCGCATTGAAGCACGTTAGAGTGCCTCGATGCGCGCGGGGACGCGCGCATCGAGGCACTCTAACGTGCTTCAATGCGCTCGTTCGCCTCCGCTACACGCTCGAGGCACTCTAATGCAGCACCTCCAGAATACCCTTCACCGACTTTCTTGCGCAGAAATCGAATAAACAATTTGTTCCCTCTCTCCAGACGCAAGACTATCGTGTTGCGACTACATTTGCGGCGTAACATGCAGATTTGGAACAATTTTTTTTGTCCGCTTGCTCAGACCAACGCAGCGGGAGCTTCAATGTTATATTTAGGTCATCGCAAATTGTATTTCACATGGGACGCGCCGACAAAGCAGGCTTGGGAGAATTAGCAATTTAACATAATAAACATGCCGAGCTGAAGCGTGCCGGGCAGTTAAAGTGGCTAGGCCTCAGGTGAAAATACTGGGAATCAGTGGTACTTCTTCAAACCCCAAGTGATTTTGCAGTTCTCAAGGCCTGGACAGCTGCTTTTCCAGAAAAAGCTTTCCAGGTTACAGTCAAGACCTACATTTGCAATCTACATTTTGAATCCGAGAACCTAATCAATTGCTACGAGCACATCGTAGGCAGAAACGTCGAAATTCCACGTGGTAGATGGGACACTCAAGCTCGGTGCTGTTCCTCGAATTTTCCTAAATATTCCTGCACACTTGTCTAAACCAGCGGCATTAAAACGCAAAAGGAAACCCCCGAAACTCAGAGAAACCGCGAATTTTGAGAGTCGTGTGTCGGCAAGTGGTGGCGATGTGCCTGACGTTAACCAGAAGAACAGCGATGTTGACGAAGCTACTGGTGTCCCCAGTGATCCAAAGTTGTGTCCAAGGGGGGCAACTTCGTTCTCGGCATTACAAGAACAACGAAAGTTTTCTTTATTTATTTTTTACAGAGTACCTACATCGCCATATAGACATTACGTAGGGGGGGAACAAAAAAAAACAGTCAGTACAAAGGAATTCGTAGCAAAGTACATAAAAATAAAAATAAAAAAGGACCACCGCTACATTTATCAGAACATAATAATGCATCACAAAATACATTTTCATACACACAGACCATACATAATGCAAGAAGAATTTCAGAGCATAGAAAAAAATAAATCATTATTTGTTAAATTAGCCGAGTCGTCACTTAAGCTCTTGCACTCTTATTGTTTTTGGAAAGATTGAGTCGAAAATGTATTGGATCTGCATTTGAAGGTAGATATCTTTTTGCTGTTGTCACAGCAAGTGGATGTGTAGGGGGGTTCAACAAGGTAGCTATGGTGATTGATTCCTGTGTTAGAGTAATATATCTGGTGCAACAGTTTAAGCCGTAGTTTCTGTCTACAAACACGTAGCAGATCCCATTCCAAAGTGACCTTCATTTGTGAAACGCTGGCGTAGGGGCTATAATTATTTAAAACAAACCTTGCCACTTGGTTCTGAAGTTTTTCTATTTTATTTATAAGATAGTCTTGGTGGGGGTCCCATACTACGCATGCATAATCAAGCATGGACCTGACCTGCAAAAAATATAAAGTCTCCTTGACTTCGCGCGTCGCCTGTTTGAAATTCCTTCGAATAAAGTATAACATCCTACTAGCTTTTGCTATGGCCGTGTCAATGTGCTTTTTCCATGTAAACGATTCAGTAAAATGAACACCGAGATACTTATAATCGCAGTGTGTGTTAATAGGTACGCCATAGATGTTATATTGATGAAATGATTTGGATATTTTCCTTGAGAAGCTTACACTGCAACACTTTTTAATGCTAAAATTCATTTTCCATTCTTTACACCAGTCCGCTATGTGATCTAGGTCGGTTTGCAAAACGCAAGTATCAGATTCAGTCGTGATTTCTCTGTATATGACGCAGTCGTCAGCAAATAATTTTATGGGTGATGTAATGTTTTCAACTATGTTGTTTATGTAGATTAGGAACAGTAAGGGTCCTAAAGCACTCCCTTGGGGTACGCCCGAAGTTACTGCTATGGACGAAGATTTGACATTATTTAATACAACGGACTGGGTTCTACCATTCAAATAATTACGTATACACTTTTGAACCTTTTTATTTATGCTCAATGCAGCAAGCCTTACATCTAAGAGCTTATGGGACACAGTGTCAAATGCTTTTTGGAAATCTATAAAAACCGCGTCTACACGACTATTGTTATCAGTAGCCCCGCCGCGGTGGTCTAGTGGCTAAGGTACTCGGCTGCTGACGCGCAGGTCGCGGGTTCGATTCCCGGCTGCGGCGGCTGCATTTCCGATGGAGGCGGAAATGTTGTAGGCCCGTGTACTCAGATTTGGGTGCACGTTAAAGAACCCCAGGTGGTCAAAATTTCCGGAGCCCTCCACTATGGCGTCTCTCATAATCAAATGGTGGTTTTGGGACGTTAAACCCCACAAATCAATCAATCAAATGTTTTCAGTAGCTTTGGATACGAAATGCTGAAATTCTATTAGTTGTGTCTTACAGGAATAACCTTTTTCGAAAACCGTGTTGGGAGGGAGTAAAGAAAGCGTCTGAATCAAGGAATTTAAATATATTGATATGCAAAATGTTTTCAAATATTTTGCAACATACCGATGTTAATGTGATCGGTCTGTAATTTTCTCTGAGTTTTTTATCTCCAGATTTGAAAACGGGTGTAACATTTGCTGTCTTCCAATCTTGGGGAATAACACCAGTTTTGAGGGAGAGTTCATAGAAGATACTTAAATATGGAGCAATAACGTCATGACACTCTTTCAGAACTACTGGGGACAGTCCATCAGGTCCAATGGCTTTTGTTGCATCTAAGTGGCGTAATAATGAATCGACGCTACTAACATCAATTTGAAAGTCTGGCATAATATTGCTCCGGGCGGCATTGTTTAGAAGCGATGCCTGCTCGTCAGTTTCATGCGAAAAAACTGATTGAAATTATTGATTAAAGCATTCTGCCCTCTGGTAGTCTGACGTCACGGCTTTGCCATCGACAGTTAAGGCTGGTATAGATATATCTTCTTTTTGGTTCTGTTTTACATACTTCCAGAATGCCTTCGGGTTTTCTTTTAAGTATTTGCCTAATTTAACAAAGAAAGAATCTTTCGCAGATTTAATTGTTACTTTTAATAAATTGTTTATTTCATCCAAGTGATTTTGGTTTACCAAACTAGGATTAGCAGAAAATATTTTATAAGCGCGTCTAGCTTTCCTGACAAGTTTGCGTATTTCTGCGTTAAACCAAGGTTTATGCGTTTTCTTTTTACGCAAGTAATCCTGGAATGTCTAGCTCATCCAAAAGCTTTTTTTTCAAACTCGATGTTCATCTTGCGCTGAAAGCTTCAAAAGCGAAGTCAGCAAGAGAGTAGTGTTACAAAACCGAGTGGCTGATTACTTGCCTACTCCTTAAATTTACGAGCCCTGCTGCTTAAAGGCTGATGTCAAAGGTAAAAATACTGTCTCTGACAACAGCCTAATGCCTTACAATATTTTTACATAGGGCTTCGTTCAGCAGTATGAGCTGTTCAGCTAGAAGAAGGCTGGTCATGAGTTTATCCACTTGACTGGTGGGCACTTTGAAATGGTGCGTTTTTCATTTTCCGATTGTCGGTTTTCTTTTTTCTCGAAACACTGTGGTCCTAATGACTATCTTCCCTTGGCCTTTAGTAGTCGAGAGTAATTTTTGGTGAAGCCTTGTTGGTTCTGTATATTTCTCTTTTTTTTGCTTCTACCATGCTTCTTCGTGCTCTACCACGCTTCTTCGTGCTTCTTTGTGCTCTTGCATAGAAGGCATAAGTCTTCCCGAGACAGCCCAAAACACTTAGTGCTCCTTCACACGTCTCGAATATTCAGGGATAAGCTTGCGGTCTATATGACAGGGAATAAGCTGCTCTAACAGCCCATGCATATTTGTAGGTGATCAACATAACTGAGAAAAGCTGACATCATCAGCAAACTCGTGAGTTTTAGCTGGCTTCCCATGCCACGCTCGCTGTATGCGCGCGGGGGAACAAGCTTCCCCTTAAAACTAAGAACAATGGTGAAGCTTTTTGTTACCACCACTGCCTTGTCTATTTTGACAATACCTTTGCTTCGAACATTTTGAAAAAAAACACAACTTCCTAGATAAGGTCAACATTCCAAGATTGAAACTTTGAACTTCTCATGCAAGGAATGAAGCTGCTACCTCTGCACACAACTCTGGAATTGAGGGGATGCCAGTAGCTCGTCAGCATCACTGTTCTCCGTGCTAACTTTAGGCTCATCACTACCACTTGCCGACACACGACCCTCGAAATTCGTGGTTTCTCTAAGTTTCGTCGGCTTTCTCTGTGAAACGTCACATAAGTGAAACGTCACATATGACGTCTTTGGAAAAGCAAAAAAAAAGACATAGCGTTGGGACTGGGAGACTTCTCCAGCCATAGGAGAGAGAAGAGCAGATTGGGAAGGTGCATTTTGTTGCCTTCATTACGCTTTCTCGCTGCGCACCCTGTCAGATCAAAGAACCTGGCAAAGGAGGGCCGCGTAATCGAAGTCATTGTTCTGTGGCGCTCCATCACGCCGCGCAATATGTCCGAGTGTCACGAGTTCTTGTTCACAAACACTGCGCACAAGGCTTGCGAACATCACCAGGCAAATCACCGGGGTTAACGCGCACTTCACCTGTAGGTGTCTGAGTAACACCAATTTCGCACAAGAGAGATCTCTATGCGGCACTGGGCAAAGTCTTCAGCCCTCCATGAATCTTCTGAGAACGTTGCCATAGTCAGTGAGGGTTGACCGAGCAGTGACGCGTCCAGCGGAACTGCCAGTGAAGAACACGTCAATGGTAGATGTGCAACCAGCGAAGACGAAGATAGTGACCGCGTCCCCGAGCAGACCCTACCTGGACAGATGGAGCGATGAATTCGCTCTGCGGACTGCCAATCCTAAAAATAGGTGATCCAGAGGCTTGAGTGGGGGCGCTGGTGATGCAGAACCAATGGCCCGTCAAACCGGGCCGAAAAGACCCAAGTGACTAATGCTAGGCCAAGCGTAATACTCGAGATCTAGACCCAGTGTTCTTAGGACTCTATTAGACTAAAGCACTAGAAGGGTAATTCAAGCCCTGGGCGGCCGAAAACTACCTGCGCGCAGGATACTGCGAATAAAGTCTTTTCTTTTTCGGTCTATAGTGCTCATGTACGTGTCATGTGACGTGGTGTAGGTATGAGAGCAGTGAGTGTTGTCGAGGGGATCACCAAGTGTGTAGTGTTTAGGAATCCTACAGGATTGGCCGGTTATGTAAGTAGGCACCCTTTTATGTAGCGGCAAACGTACTAAGGAGCATGTTTGCCGGCATTGGCTGATGCGGCTGTTAGCGCCATTCACTTCCTAAGAGGACATGGCCAGTGACCGACGGTTGGTTAAGAGTCGGTAGCCAGTCGGTGGCAAGTTCAGTCGGCGAGACAATAAAAAATGCGTTCAGCCCGTGAGTGGCCATTGAACGATTCGGCAGTAGGTCGGCCAGTGTGCTTGGCCCGACGTCATTGGTTTATTGTTTGCCAACGCCATTTGGCCAGGTCGACAGTAGGTGGGCCACTGTGCTTGGCCCGACGTCGTAGATTCACCATCAGCCAACGCCGTTTGGTAGGTCGGCGGTAGCTCGGCCAATGTGCTTGGCCCGAAAACGCAGGTTCGCCTTGAGACAACATCTTTTTTAGATCGGTGGCATATGCAAGTGCGGGCGATCACGCTTGTGAATTTTCCCGTCGTGTAAGCAGAAACACACGTATATTTTGCGTCTTCTTTTTTTAAATATGGGCAGGGATATTACTTTAATTTCGGCCTAATTGCAGTGTACGTGACACATTGAGGCCGTCTATGATGCCTTATTATAGCTGAAATTCATTCTTACACACAAACTTTAAGGAAGTTAATCTTGAAGAGGAATATAATTGTCTAAAAACTATAAACGTATTTTCTACGCATTTTTAAAATACGCTATTAGGGACTGGATGAAAATACGCATCTGTGGCAGAGTAATGGCAGCTGCAACCACTTGGACAGCTCATTTCACAGGAGACAACCATCAACGTGCGAACAGCATAGTTCCAAGGTCGGTGAGTATATACGCTCCGATTCTTCGTAAAATGAACATAAGGGTGACATAGGACGTACAATGTTGTGTGCTTTGAACGGTGTTGTACATCCGTGACCTTTTAAAAAGCTCTCCCGCCTACCGTGCAGCAATTGTGTGAGGCTTGGAGGTGTATGGCTTAGCAAATGAAATGTGGCACAATATTCGTTAGGAAGAAAGGGTAGAACATTCCGGCCATGTTTTCATTCTTTTTGCTGTTATTGATAGGTGAAAGTTTGCCACTGTAACACTCTGACTGAATGCAGAACCGCATTTGATTGAACCACAGTTTTATTATTGATACCCTGACACCAACTTCGTGGTTAGTGTATGGGTGTCAAAGCGAAGCACACTTTTTGTGCCGCAGTATCTGAGTACATTGCTACACTATTGTAGCTATAGCAATACTATGCCATGGTTTGCAAAACTTGTACGACTGCACGCAAAACTAAATTTGGACACTACCTTTGGATGAGTGATCACTTGCCTTCTTGCATGCTATAAAGCTGATTCCATCATTTCAGGTTGAAAATATTGCTGCGCTGTGTCCCCGAATCGAGAATTTCGTTGCTTATAACTTGCGGAGCGTACTGACGGAAAGCACTCACTTTTTCCACCCATTCAGCTAATTCAAGCGTAGGTCATAGCGTCTACACTACTGTTCTAAAGAATGAAATACTTTCACCTGTGTTTTGCTTGGTTCGATTGTGTGTTGGTTTAATTGATTTCAAGAAGGAAATGAGTCTCTCAATATACTATACACCTTGTTTGGTATTTATAGCTTCAGAGAATTTCAACTTCTTTTTGAAGAATGCTTGGAGTAGTGCTTCAAAACCTTCTTGTTGATATCATTAGATTTTTCTCGTATTTATTGATTTTCTAGTTTTTGCATGATCTTTCATGATAAATGATGTTGGTGCATCAATACAGGACGTCTGTTACGTCGTAAAAAATGGTTGGTCGAAACCGAGGACAAGGAAGGTGGCCTACCGCGCAGGCGTCACGGTGAGAGTATCCACGATTCACCATAAGTGTTCGCTCGAATAATTTGTGTATATAAAGAAAGTTTTGCATTCGTGTACTTGTGACGTGAGCTTTATTGATGCTCCTATAGTTCAGAGTATCTATGGACTACAGTGGCTGCTACTGGCGAGACCTAAAATTTTATTTGTTGGGGTTGGTGGGTGGAATCATACTTTAGGCATGTTCATGCGTCTGTTTGTAAGCTTGCATGCCTAAGTATAGGATACAGTACACCTGCAAATTAAAAAAAGAATCAAGATCGCCTGGGCTACGCCTTTGTGGCCATCAGCAAGCCACGTTCTCATTTTCAATGGGCCGAACGTCGCCCTACGAAGCATGGCACTCAGCCAGGTGGGCATATGTGGTCGGTCGTACGTCAATAGCCATAACATCAGCCAACGTGAGGCCAGTGTCAGTATCCATACGTGGGGAGACCTCGACAACCGACCTATGCCCAGCGCCGGCCAAGTTGGCCGACGACCTTGAACAAGCTTTGCACCAAGCACTTTCGTACAGTTGGGTTTACATCAAAGGAATCTACGGAAGTCTACAGGGGTACAGCCCAGAGTATTCGCCATGGCTTATCGGTTGCCTCGTGGCGTTACACGGAGACGCTTATAATTTTTAAAGTAACCAGTGGGCAGTCGACAACTACAGGGGTGGAGAGTCTTGTTTAAATGACATATTGGCACGCTCCAGCACTCTCTGGCACCTTATCTAGTTGTTGACAGCCCACACTTGGTCATTTAACCTTGGCGGTTTCGCATATACGAGAAGCTTGGCTCTTTCGAAATAGTGGCAATCATAAAACGTCGTCAGTGCATTGTTTCAGACTAATGTGTGTAATGGTGTTTTAGACTAATGAGCTGACAAGGAACCTGTACTGCACTACGTTACGCATGGTCACCAGTGGTGAAACGAGCACTCGATCTGGCCCCTAGCCTAAGTGAATTGAAGGTCGAGGGGTAGAATCCGTGGCGGTAGCATTTTCGACGGAGAAACTTTTGTTTGAGACCCGTGTGCTGAAATTCAGGCACAACACCCGAGATGATCGAAATTACTGCATCCCGCCACTACGGCTACCCTAATATTCTGATCTGCTTTTGCAATTTTAGAGGTCCCCTGAACCACCTACGTTATTTTCCCCAAACATTTCAAGTGGACAAGCGCATCGCATGCAGAATGCTGTCGCGATCAACGATGTTACACGCCGCAGCAATAGAGGTAGCGGGCGTGCCACAATTTTGAAAAAACAACAACAACATTACCTTCTCTTTTCCGGTCCCCGCCACTGCCGTCACTGACATGTGTGACATCACCAGTGAAACTCGATGACGTCACCACTTTCAATGTTTGCGATTGCCCGAACGTCAACCGATGACTTCTGGTCACTCTGCAAACAGCTGTTCGCGCGCACCATGCTGTTCTTGGTTGTGTTGCCCCTTGCGAATCGACATCGGTGGCTAGTAAGCAACCGCCAGGTCACTAGCGTAGGGGCACCGGTCAGCACGAGGGCAACAGGGGCTAGTCAACGATCAGTTCATCCAGATGACACACACAACAAAGCTGACGGTGAGCTGGGGCGTCGGAGTGGCAGATCGCTGACACCGGAAGTACACGTAGTCTCAAACAGTGCGTCAGCGGTGACGTATGCCATGCGAGATGAGGAGGGACACTCAGCTGACTCAGCGAGGAGAAGCCAAGCGGTTTTGAAAGAGGGTAGCGTAGGAAAGAGGAATTAAGTGATCGTCGCGTTTCGATCATCTAACGCGTCTAACTCCATTTTCACGACACCGTTTCGAAAAATTCTAACGGCTACGTGTTCGTTGTAAACTGGAGCACAACTTCCTCACCTAAACTAATTTTCTACCGCTGGGTGGTATAGGGGCCCTTTAAACTCTGCAAAAAATACTATTACTCTTCGTCTTAGTTGCGATGCGGGGTGAATTGGTGAAATTCAGAAGAGAACGGCGTACTGCGGCGCAACAGAGCTGCCAAGTTTAGATTTTTTTATTTGTTGAATCATACAATACAAAGGATTATCAGACTACTTGGACCCGTAGCCAATGGTTAGTCCTGGGTACAAAAAGAAAATGTATGCAGTGATGCAAGCATTCTGTTACATAAAAAAGAAACTAACACTCCAAAACACAGAGAGTTGTACAGTACTAGTAGAAGTATTTTTTAGCATGCGATCTTTGTGCTCAACGACAATAAAATTTATAATCGTTATAGTGTCAAAAGGTGCACCAACACTGGCAAATCTCTAAAGTTTACATAATAACATAAACAAGACAACTCAGAGACATATAAAATAGCCAACAATATCAGTATCCGTATTCCCAAATGCCATACAATTACAACACTCGTTGCTAGGCCACAAGATTCACAATCCAGAACAGCGGCACGCATTTTGAAAAACACACACACCAAATAACCATCCAGCTCGTATGATATCTCTGTGACTGCAACGCGACATGCCAGGAGACAAAAAATTGGCAAAGTCAGCTTGCATCATTCAAGCTTACATAAAAATCTTTCGTAGAAGTGTTAAAATTTTGGGCTTTCTTTATTTCAGGCGGCAAGCTGTTTCTTATTTTCGCTCCCATAAACGGCAGCTGATGCTCTTCATACGCATTGTTTGTGGGGGGGCAGATTGAAATTACCAGACACAGCATTTCTAGTGGGCCAAGAAGTAGTATACAACAAGGATGCGTCGAAAGGGTTGTGCCGCATGATATTATTTACGCAGAAGGCTGTTTTTGCTTTACGCAATGCATCAAAAAGTAAAAGTTGCATATTGTTAAACAATGATTTACTCGGATGATCATGCTTAGAGTATGTTATTGTTTTTAGGGATCGTTTCTGTAATATTCGAATAGGTTCTAGGTAAGTCTTGTGAGTCCATCTCAAAGATTCAATGCAGTATGTAATGTGAGAGTGGATGAATGCGAAGTATAATGTTCATAAAATGTTTCTATCGAAATAGTTAGGGGCCTGCAGTAAAGCATAACATCAATTTGTAATTACGCAGGTAATAACTATTGTGTTTATCCTTCTTCCATTTACGATACTAGTAGTCTTTTTGTTTTAGGGGGGAGAGGATGTAATCAGTCACCTATGGGCACAGTTGTTCCTGGTAAGAGCTAGTAGATATGGTTTTGCTACTGTTGACTATGATGCTAGTAAGATTGTCAATCAAATTACATAATTCTACGTTAACGTCGTCGTTGTATACTAAATTAGTGTCTAATGACCAAAGCTTGTTCCGTGCTAAAGTAGTCGATTCTATTTGAAGGTGCTTGCTGTTTTCTTTGGTTTTGGTTGGATCAGATCTTTGATAGTCACAGAGATATAAAGGTGATCAGAAATGGGCACAGCATAGATGTCAGCCTATGCATGCGAGGGTACATTTGTTAAAATATGGTCTATTAAGGTTCCAGATTTAGCCATTTGTCGCGTAAGAACGGTAATTAGGTTCAAGTAATTATAGGACTCTAGCAGATATGTGTATTCATTATGAGTCGTAATAAGGGTATTATGTTGGTATCACCAACGATAACGACTTGGTCATTGTGATTCGCTAATTAAAGAAAGATAGCTTCAAGCTTGTTTAGGAAGGCAGCTATGGGTAAGTTGGGAGGCCGATAAAGTACGCCAACAACAAGAGAACAGTCGAGTCTGATAATTAAAGATTAAATTTCAGGTAAATTGAATGTGACCGGCGATAGCTGTGAGTACATACGACGATTTTGAACAAAGAGGGCTACTTCCCCGCCTCTTGATCTGAAAAGACGCGGATTTGACATTGCAGCGTATCCGGGTATCGTAATGTTCTCGCCTTTTTTTAAACCAGGTTACAGATGTAGCAATAACATTGAAAGAAGTAGTGTGCTTCGAGAGATAGGCGATAAGCAAGTTAACGTTTTTATTTAAGCTACGAATGTTGCTGCGAAAAATCAACATACTATCGTTTGGCTTGTGGTTGTCATGCGCAGTTTGTCAAACCTCCGTATGGCCGAGGTACTTTTTAGGGGTTGTTAAGTTCCGACAATCACACAGTTTTGGACAGGTAATCTTCGCACGTAACCTGCACGACTTTCGAGTGTACCGATTTCCGCATTATTACTTTGTCGTCTGCAAACCAGGTGAATTTCCAGTTCTTTTCTTCTTTGGCCATAAAGCTCTTGCCAAGCAGGACATTATTTTCGGGTTATAGGTGGACATTCACATAGACTGGCTCACTTCCTTGGAACCCAAGGGATCCTACGTTCAGCCTGTTTTTCTTGGCCGATGTCAGAATGCTGTCTCGTACCTGCCTCGCAACAAACTTCGTTACTATGTTGAGCGGCCTCAATTCCTTGGTCGGCACTCTATGTGCGGCATCATCGTTCTTGCCCGGAAAGTTTGACCTTGAGAAAAGTGGCCACTCTCAGAACTACATCGGTAACGTTCCCTCTCTTGGTCAATGGTACTCCCTTCAGTTCAATGTTGTTCCGTCTACTGTATTGCTTTACCGCTATGATTTCTCGCTTGGTGTCCCTCAACTCTCTTTCTAGCCTCTGGCACACTTTCTGGCTTTCCAGGCTACGGTTAGTAGCCTTGGTGACATCCTGCCGGAGGGTCTTGATTTCGGCTTTGAAACCTTCAAAGCCCTCATTTATGGATCCCATAGACTCTTTAACAGCGGCAAGCTCGTTAGCTATTGCATTGTTTGAGGCAGAAACTTTTCTCCCTCAGGCTTGCCCTCAGGCTTGCCACTGCGGCAAGAATCTTTGCTGCCATTTCCCCGAACACCTTGGCTAGCTCCTTAACGGAACCCGGTGCTTTTTCACTCAAAGCCTTGGATAAGTTCACCAACTCGTCCATTGCACCGGGGCAACGGCACGAAGACAAGTAAAAACAACACTAGTACATATACGCACGAAACGTTCACAGCAGACTGGCAGTAAGGGAATGATTTAACATAGTGTAGAAAAGTAACCCAGGTGCGGTACAGAAGGAGCGGGTTTATTAGGCGATAGGACACTGAGTTCGCTCTGAAGTGGCAAGCGAAGATGCCGTTTGATTTTATAGATGTCAGGAACGCCTCCGGATGCTCGGGCGATAATCGTCGTTACGTGCTGCCGAGAAGATCAGCAGCAGTTCCAAGCGCTGAGGGTGTGAGTGTCAGTGCGCCTGCGCCTCGTGTAGGATCTGCCGCTTTTAGCCACCAGAGACGAGTTGTTATCGAAGCCGTGCGTTCTTGAAAGTCCTGCGGTACAGAAGCAGTGGGTTTAGCAGGCGATACGACTGCCAGTCCGCTCTGAAGTCCCTCGGTGCGCTCTGTCATCCACGCTGCGTGGGTAACAAACTACGAAGTGTGGATGACGACCGCAAGAATGTAAGATAACTTGAAATAGTGCAAGTGAGCCATAATGTGAAGAAAACGCGTCTTTTTTGTCACTTAACCTCAAGCTCGCTTGACAGGACGTAGCCAGTTGAAGTGCCATTTGAAGCCGATTGCTTTACCGATGACGTCATATTTGGCATTTATTTGGAATCACGTGATCCCGAGCTTTTGAGGTGCAAATAGAGGAGCGCACCAAGGTGTCGGTGCGCGATAGCCGACTGTTGTTGCTACGCTACCGCCGCTACAGACGCGTTCTCTCAGTGCGCCATATAAATAAGGTCTTTTTTTTCAGCTAACCTACGTTTATTTTGCACCTTTTGTCACCAGTCTGGCCTTTCTTAATTCTGTGCAGTTTGCAAACGCATCAAAATTGTTCCACCTACCATTTAGATTTAAAAATATGCACTAAAAACTTGTCTGGTACTCCTTATCACGTAGAAAAGCAGCGTTGCATTAGATTTATTCTTCAGATACATCTGAGTTAACTGCATTTCAGCCAATCGCCCTCAGTGACAGCGCCAACGGTGGTGTTTGGCGAGAACTGTTGACATATTCTAGCTGACGAGAATATAAAATATGTGAGCCGGGCTATGAACAACGATAAAAGGTGTGGAAAGTTGGTACTGAAATATTTGTTATTATGACTGAGCAAGCCAGTCGAACAACAAAGGCAGTTTCAGTGTGAAAGGTGGGGGCTAGGACTCAGGACGGGCAGAGTAGAAGCGTGATGTTTATGGAAGATATTGTTACACGACATCGGCAACGAAAGAGCATCATAGACGACGAAGACGATGAAAGCGACCGTATTCGTGTTGTTGTTGCTGTTGTACCTCTTTGTTGGCAGCAGCTGCTTCTGAATCTCCCTGTATATTTTGTAAATATATTATTTCATTCATTCTCTCACCCCCGTGACATTTGGTGGTGGTGCAGGGTACAACACGATATAACGGAGCTCCACAGTGGCCGGCGCTTAGATTTCTCCACCATGGCAAACCAGGGACCCGCTCCCGCCGAGGAGACAACAACAACTGTTGTACTTCCGCAGCTAAAAGACCCCTGCATGTCCTGTGGCACGGATGATGTCGACATCGAAGAATGGCTGCCGTTGTACGAACGTAGAAGTAAAAATTACCGCTGCGATGAAACTCTTATGTTAACCAATATACTGTTATGCTTGAAAGTAACAGCAAAAGTATGGTTCGATAACCACGAAGATAAAATTGGAAGCTGGGATTTCTGCAAAGAAAAGATGCACGCCCTTTTCGGCAAGTCTGTGGGTAGAAAGGCCGCGGCCAAAAAGGAGTTGGCATCTCGTGCACAAACGTCATCAAAGTCCTACGTGACTTACATACAGGACGTGCTTGCCCTTTGCCGAAAAGCAGACATTGGTATGGAAGAAACCGAAAAAGTAGCTCACATATTGAAAGGCATTGCAGATGATGCGTTCAACCTTCTCATATGCAAGGACTGCAACACGGTCGTTGCCGTCATCAAAGAGTGCCAGCGTTTTGAGGCCGCAAAAACTCGACGCATCGCCCATAATTTCACTCGACTACCAAGCACAGCAGCAACTTGGTCGTGCGAAGACGGGCCTGCACTACAGACGCCGTTAACTGCAGATCACGCGACCAAGATCATCAGACGTGAACTTGAAGCTCTGTCTCCTGCGTCCACGTGCTCCCATGCCTGTGACTCTAGCCTTCAGATGGTGCCACTGGTACATGCCATTGTGCGACAAGAGCTTTTCAATGCTGGACTGGCCTCCGAGTGCACTACAGCTCCCTCTCAGTCGATCGACCATCGTCAACCCCCTGTTTCGTATGCCCAAAGCCAAAACCTTCCGACGTGCCCTCGCAATCCAGCCGAGTGCTGACGATCGCCCGATTTGTTTCAACTGCCACCGTATCGGACACGTGGCCCGCCCTTGTAACACTCGGTGGTATTGGCATCAGGCAACCTATGGGTACACCCACCGGCCAGAGAGGAATCATGGACGCTTTCAAACTTACCGGGAGTCACCTCAGGCCACCAGTGAAGACGTTCCTTCTATCCGCCATATCGTCGTCGCTCTCCATCTGTGCATGCTTACCAGTCCCGTTCACCGCTCTCCCGTCGCCCGTCGTCTCGCTCACCCCAATTTCGCCGACCGACGTCGCCGACGAACCACAAGCCGCTGGAAAACTACATGATGCAGCTCCCGGAGGTGATGCTGCTTCGACCGCTTGCCCGCCAAATCCTCTGACCATGCTGCTGACACGACTAAACCTTATTTACGTTGAAGTAGATGACACACCCGTTGTTGCACTTGTGTACACAGGGGCTCACATATCAGTGATGAATTCAGATCTTTGTTGCCGCCATAGGAAAGTTTTAACGCCACCTACTGTGCCACTCATCCAGGTCGCCGACGGCGGCACGTTTCCCGTGCTTGGAGTGTGCTCCGTTCGTATAAGTGTGGCTGATCGCTCCACGACAGTGCCATTTGCTGTGCTCGAGAAATGTTCCCATGAACTTATTCTCGACATGGACTTTTTATCCACCCACTCGGCCCTTATTGATTGTAAAACCGGCATGTTTCAACTTATTTTACTGTGTCACCATGACGTCCCAACACCAGCTCAACCCCGTCTGCGTTCTGCAGATCACGTTCACCTAGCCCCTCAAGCCGTTACTTACGTGAACCTGAGATCTTTACCGCCTGTTCCCTATGGTGACTACATGTTGACACTTATTGCTGACGTTCTGCTGGCAAAAAATGTTGCCATACCTCACACACTTTTCACAGTCACGGGAAATACAGCATCTCTTCCGATCCTAAACTTCAGCTGGTGCGCTCAAGTTATCCCATATGGTATGACTTTGGCAAACGTTTCTTCTATAGATGCTGCCACTTCGGCATTCGTTGCCGAATCTTCTTCGTCCTCTGCTCCGTTCTGATCCTCGAAGAGCGCAGCGGATGCCACCATCGACAAGATGATCGCCGCGGACTTTCTTCCAGCACAGACAGCTGACATCCGGCACTTGCTTAAATCCTACCGCGACATCTTTGAGTTTGACGACCGCCCTTTGGGTCAGACATCCTTTGTAACTCAAAGGAATACCATTGGAGACGCCAGCCCCATCCGATGACGTCCTTATTGCGTGTATAATGCTTAGCGACAAGTTATCCAGCCCGATGTTGAATAAATCCTCACAAAAGACGTCACCAGACCTTCCTGCAGTATATGGGCATCGCCGGTCGAGCTAGTCAAGAAGAGGGATGGCAGCTGGCACTTCTGCGTAGACTACCGTCACTTAAACAAAGTAACACGCAAGGACGTGTATCCACTGCCACGGATTGACGATGCTCGTGACTGCCTACTTGGGTCTGCTTACTTTTCATCTATCGACTTGCGATCAGGATACTGGCAGATTTCTGTCGATCATCGAGACCGTGAGAAAACCGCATTCATCACACCAAATGGGCTTTTTCAGTTTAGGTTATGTCATTAGGATTGTGTAATGCGCCAGCTACATTTGAAAGGATGATGGACACTCTCCCGCGTGGATACAAATAGACCACGTGCCTGTGCTATCTCGATGACGTCATCGTATTTTCACCTACATTAGAAAGCTACCTTAGCCGCCTAACGGCCGTTCTTGAAGTTTTCCGAACAGCAGGACTTCAGCTCAACTCTTCCAAAAGTCGCTTTGGTCACCGGGAAATCACTGTGCTGGACCACCTTGTCAGTGCTCGAGACGCTCAACCAGATCCTGACGTAAATAGAGTGTTCAAAGATTTTTCCATACCACGTTCTGCAAAAGATGTACGGAGTTTTATCGGCCTTTGTTCTTACTTTCGACGTTTCGTAAAACATTTTGCTGACATTGCCCGACCGCTTACGGAGCTACTGAAGAAGGACATGCCTTTTTATTGGGGTACTGACCAAGCAACTGCCTTCAGCACTCTTACAGCATTCCTTACTTCCCCACCCATCTTGGCCCATTTCGACCCGTCAGTCCATACTGAAGCTCGTACCGATGCCAGTGGACATGGAATTGGTGCTGTTCTCGCCCAGCGGCAACGAGGCCAGGATCGCGTCATTGCTTATGCCAGTCGCCTCCTTTCACCTTCGGAGAGCAAGTCTTCATTACAGAGCGTGAGTGCCTCGCACTAGTCTGGGCAGTCGGAAAATTTTGACCATACTTGTTTGGCTGCACCTTTTCGGTAATTACAGATCACCATGCCTTGTGCTGACTGTCATTCCTTCAAGATCCAACTGGACGACTTTGCCGTTGGACCTTGAAACTACAAGAATACACCTTCAACGTGGCCTACAGATCTGGTTTAATGCACCAGGATGGCGACTGTCTATCCCGTCACCCCGCGGACCCACCTGACCATTCAGCACATGATTCTGACCCTTGTGTCTTCGCCATGTCGGCTTTCATGGACATACACAAGGAACAGCTCAGCGATGTCCACTTGCGGTCTATCTTGCAGTCTACGTTTGCCCCACGTAGACCCGTCGCTACACGTGTTCGTTCTACGCGATGGCATTCTTTACCGACGCAACACCAGCGCCGAGGGACCAGAGCTACTACATGTAGTTCCTGCGACACTCTGTTCCGCTGTGCTTGAACAGCTTCATGACGCCCCAACCACGGGACATCTCGGGGTCACGCACACGTACAATCGCGTGCGGCGTAGATTGTTCTGGCCAGGCCTTTACCATTCTGTGTGCCGATACGTTGCTGCATGTGAGTGTTGCCAGCGCTCCAAACATTCTACCTTGCCACCAGCTGGTCCGTTCCAACCAATAGACATACCCACCATTCCCTTCTGCCGCGTTGATCTTGATCTCGTTGGAACATTTCCTACTTCTCTCACTAGAAACAAGTGGATAGCTGTAGCCACTGATTACGCCACAAGATACGCTATCACACGAGCGCTACCGACAAGCTGTGCCACTGACGTCGCGGACTTCTTGCTTCATGACGTGATTCTTCACCATGGCGCTCCTAGACATCTGCTGGCTGATCGTGGTCGCTCATTTCTTTCAAAAGTAGTGACATCCTTCGCTCGTGTTCGACGCGCCACAAGCTTACTACGGCCTATCACCCACGAACAAGTGGTCTTACCGAGCACCTAAATCGAACATAGACAACAATGCTCTCCATGTACGTTTTCAAAGATCACCTTGATTGTGATAGTATTTATTTTATTTATTTAAGACATACTGCAAGCCCATTGAAGGGCCCAAGCAGGAGGGGCATCACGAGAAAAACGAAATTTAGGCACAATACACATGATACACTGATTAAAATAGTTTGAACAAATACAGGAATGCATCAAAGTTACAAAAAATCCGCAATACACGTGGTACACTGTTGGAAATATATTGAACACATGCACAAGAGTACATCAAAGTTGCAAAACAAAGCAATCAGAATTCCAAATGTTCAAAGGAGTGAATATTGGTCACAGCCGATTCAGTTAGTTTATTCCAATCTGTAATAGTACGCGGAAAAAAGGAAAACTTAAAAATATTAGTTCGAGCGCTGTACGGAGTCAGAGATTCGAGGTGTCTATGCCTTGTTTGTCGGGAAGTAAGTGGCTGAAGGAATTCCTCGGGTTTAAGTGAAAGTTTGTTATTTTTAAGCAAGAATAGAAATTTTAACCTTAGAATTTGACGGCGTGATTGAAGTGTTGGAATGCCATGCTCTTCCATTAATTTTGTCGGCGAGTCACTGGGACGATAGCTTGAAAAAATGAATCGAATGGATTTACGCTGTATCATTTCAAGAGCATTAATATTACTTTTTGTGTGAGGATCCCAGACAGTGCAGACGTATTCCAGTCGCGGTCTAATTATGGATGTATAGGCGAGTAGCTTAACGTTTGTTGGGGCTTTTCTAAGCTTATGTCTAAGGAAGCAAAGTTTTCGGAATGAAGCTGCACATGTATTTGTTATGTGTTTGTTCCAGCTCAAGTTATTTGTTATTGTGACGCCAAGATATTTATATTCTGATACTTGTTCTAACGGTTGTGACGGAAGATTGTAAGGGCAGGACAGCTTATTCTTTTTGTTAGTTATGTTCATAAAAACAGATTTTTTGGCATTGAGCTTCATTCCCCATTTTTCGCACCACGCCTGAACATAATTAAGGTTTGTGTTTAGCATTTGTTGGTCTTCAGGGCATGTTATTTTGTTGTATAGAATACAGTCATCGGCAAATAATTTAATTTTCACGGGGTCACTAATAAGGGATACAAGATCGTTAATATAAATTAGAAATAATAATGGGCCTAATACGCTGCCTTGTGGAACACCCGAAAGAACAGGAAGCCGAGTAGAGGAATGATCACCGATGCAAACATATTGGAAGCGGCTCGACAAGTAGGAAGAGATCCAATTGGTTACAAAAGCTGGAAGACCTATCACTTTTAACTTGTGCATTAAATGAACATGGGAAACTAAATCAAAGGCTTTTTGGAAGTCTAGAAAAATAACATCAACTTGACCAGTTTTATCAAGAACGCTAGCAAAGTCATGAACAATAGAAGTGAGTTGCGTGACAGTGGAAAATCCTTTTCTGAAGCCGTGTTGACAGTCAGATAATAAGTTGTTTCTGTTTAAAAAATTTATAATGTAGTCGGCTATAATGTGTTCTAGAAGTTTACAACAAGAAGAAGTAAGAGAGATTGGACGGTAATTAGTAAACAGCGTCTCGTCGCCTTTTTAAAATACTGGAACTATGCGGGCTAATTTCCAATCCTCAGGTACAACACCAGACAAAAGAGATGCTCGAAAAATGATTACTAAAAATCGGGATATGATTTCAGCATAGTGGCGCAAAAAAATATTCGGAATGCCATCAGGACCGGTTGACGTTTTCGTTTTGAGGTTCAACAACATGGAAAATACGCCAGGCTGTGAGACAATATCAGCTTCGCTTGCGGAAGATAATACGGAACAAGGCATTGCATCATCAGATTTAAGAAAAATGCTATGAAAATACTTATTAAAGTTTTCAGCAATGCTATGCTTATCAGTGATGGTGATACCCTCATGTAGCATTGCTTGAATTGGTTTTTTCTTTTTGCGCAAGAAAGTCCAAAATTTATGCGGAGCGGAGCGAATAAACTCTGGCAGGGTCTGTTCAAAATAACGTCGCCTTGCGCACACCACGGCATCTTTGAGGTTAGACTGCGCAACACCGATAATACTCGGACAGGCAGCTTTACGCTTCAAACGCTTGACTTTTCTTTTCGCGTGCAAAACATCGCGCGTGATCCAGGGATTGGTTTTACGAGTTTTCCTAACTTTGTTTGGTATAAAGTTATTGAGGCAATAAGTACATATTTCCTTAAACCTCGTCCATAAGTTAGCAGTATCAGAGCCATTAAAATCACTCAGACAAATTTCAAAATAGTCAAGCACACTTTCATCCCTGGCACACGAGAAATCTTTTACAACAGTTTTTTTCGCTCGAGGCGTTTCATACTTAGCGTTCACAGGAAAAGAAAACACAACCATATCGTGGTCTGATAGGCCACGTTCCACAGACACTCTAAAAGTTTCAATTTATTGACTGACGAACACAAGATCAAGAATAGACGCAGAAGCACCCTGAATACGTGTAGGTTGTTTTACTAGTTGGTGCAAATTGTGGGTTAGCATTATATCAAGCAAATGTGAGGAGCTTGTGCATTGAACAGGGGACGGGGAAGGACGGTTCGAATCAATTTCGGGTAGATTGAAATCGCCCACAAGGAATATATTTTCTTGTTTGAACGTTAACATGTGGTTGCTGAGATCGCTTAAGAACTGAGGTGGTGAGTCAGGAGGGCGATAAACCGCGAATAACAAAAATGATCTGCCGAAACAAGATAGTTTTATTGCAATGCTTTCATGATTGTCGATTTGACTGAGGATATGGGCATCAATGTTTCCTTTGACCAAGACAGCGACGCCTCCCCCCCTTGACGGCCTATCTCGTCGGAAAACGCGATACGATAGGGGGAAAACGTCTTCATCCGAAATTTCACCTCGCAGCCAGGTTTCCGTAATAATTACCACATGTGGATTATTAGCCAGGGTGATAGCCTCAAGCTGTTCGGATTTATTTGCAATACTTCGCGCATTTAAATTCAACAGCCGAAACTCTTTCTCTTCAGGCGGTTTTCGTCAAGGGGCCACTAATCCACTCTGAAAATTGGCTAGCTTTACTCTGCAGTTCTTTTTGTCGTCCCAAATGTACGTTTCTTTATCAACCCGCAACCGGTCATTTGAAAGATGAACTTTCTTTCCCTGCAATTTTTCATTCCTAGCACTTTCCCACAATAAGTTGCGCTTCCTGAGTGTTTGTTTAGAGTAGTCGCTTTGGACTGATATTTGCGTTCCTTTCAGCTTATGAGCGTTTTTTAGGATGAGTTCTTTTTCGTTAAAATCTTGGAAGTAAATTATAATCGGGCGATTCTTGCCAGGCTTGCCTAACCTGTGAATCCGGCCGACAGATTTGCATGGGACACCAAGTTTACCAGAAAAAACTTTCGTGAGAACTTTATCTTTCAAATCATTTTCTGTTTCAGTCGGGTCATCCTGTACGCCAAAAACTAATAAATTGGATCGTCTACTTCGGTCTTCTAAGTCGGTGATCTTTGCCTCAAGAGAAACTATAGTTTGTTCTAAAGTGTCAATTCGAGCAGTTCGCTGTTCCAATTCAGCAAACCTCGCGTTTAGGCTGGTAATAAGCATTTGCATGTTATCTTGCTGAGTCCTCAGAGCAGCTATATCTTCAGAGATTTTGTTTTGACCGGCCAAGAGTTGCTTAAGTTGATCCTCTATAACTGGCCCAGGGTTCGTCTTGACATCCCCGCACAAAAGTAGCGTGCATACACAATATACATCATGTAAAAGTGTGAGACACTGGTGCGGGCAGGGCAAGACCAAAAGACATCGGTAATCACTCTTAGTGCTACTGGAGTAGGCACCAACCTGGGAAAAGCAGAAGAGCGGCTTGTTGAGCCACATGCCTACTGATGGTCCGCCGTGCCCACTGAAGACGAAATCCTGGAGGCCGAGTTTTAAAGGTGTCGAACTTGACGTCACGTGGCGCGGAGTCTGCGCAGTTGGCTTTTCCAATCGCTGACGGCATGGGTGACGAGGCACCAGCCACGTGGACAGTCCATGATTAAACACGAAGCCAGTGTGAAGATCCCGGTTGAACGAACGCACCGGCAAGACCAAGCAGAAAAACCTGGGAAAAGCAGAAGAGCGGCTTGTTGAGCCACATGCCTACTGATGGTCCGCCGTGCCCACTGAAGACGAAATCCTGGAGGCCGAGTTTTAAAGGTGTCGAACTTGACGTCACGTGGTGCGGAGTCTGCGCAGTTGGCTTTTCCAATCGCTGACGGCATGGGTGACGAAGGCACCTCGTCACTTTGTCTTGTGTGACATAGTACTTTGCCTTGTGTGACATTCGTATACAATTCATCATGCCACGACACCGCTGGCTTCTCCCCCTTCTATTTATTGTTCGGCCGCCATCCAGCGTTACCCTTCGAGACTCTTCTCCCATCAACTACGCAAACGGTTACAGAGCACGCCCGGGATGCTACTGCTCGGGCTGAAGTGGCCCGCTAAATCGCACGGAAACCTCTTCTTTGCTCGCAGCTCTCTCAGAAGGCCCGCTATGATAGCCATCACAGAGTACTTTCCTACTCTCCAGGTTCATTGGTCCTCCTCTGGATGCCATGCCACCACTTTGGCCTCTCTTCGAAGCTCCTGTCTCGCTACTCGGGGCCTTACAAGGTTTTACGCGGGCTTACCGAGGTCACATACGAGATTGCTCCGTTGGACAGTCAGTTGTCGTCATCCGCACCCACTACTGACGTCGTCCACGTGACCCACCTGAAACCATACATATCCGCATATGATTCTACTCTCCTTTAGGCTCCGAGACGGCGCTGCAAGTTGCGGGGGGTTATATGTTACTCGACATCGGCAACGAAAGAGCATCATAGTCGACGAAGACGATGAAAGCGACCGTGCTCGTGTTGTCGTTGCTGTTGTACCTCCATCTTGGCTGCAGCTGCCTCTGAATTTCCCTGTGTATTTTGTAAGTATATTTATTTCATTCATTCTCTTACCCCCGTGACAATATTGTTATAAATGAGGAAGGGCTATCTAGAAGGACATGTTTAGAAAAAAACAATTATTTAGGAAATGGGCCCCTATCCTTGGCCTTTAATAAACAAAGAAAGGTAAAATGACATATAATAGAAAAAATTCTCTATTGAACAGAAACGACCCCCCTTTGTATATGCAGGTTGAGCGAGATAAATAATATTGGACGAGATGGTGATCACCCTAGAATAGGTTTCTGTGAATTGTTATGTAACGCACAGTAGATAAATGCGGATAAAATACTGAAACGTGGGCTTGTGTTCTCAATGTGTTTTGTCCTGCACTCCGTGCGATGCTCTACGCTGCGCTATCAAACCAAGAAATCTACCTTTCTTTCACCAGTGTTTATCTCAGACTGAATTAAACTAACTATATATACTGATTTGTCACAACCGTGTTCGAAAAGGCACATCGCATACGTAGCTCGCTCGGCGAGTTGGTTTACAATATTTTTAGAGGAGCAAACTAAGGAGCTCAACCTGACGGGACACAGAGCGAAATAGTTATTGCGGAAAGTGCAGACAACCATGTTCCAAAAGCGCATTCATGAAGAAGAGGCTGAGGCATTTTACAGCTGCACACCTAACACTGAAAAGGCAAGAAGCGTGTGAAAATGGTACAAACAGCACACTTCCATGATCAACGCCTCGTGCGCCCACTATCTAGCAACGCGAATTCTTTATCTAGCTATAAGGAAAACTGAAGGATCACTTATACATGCGTTTCAGCTTGCCTTTTTTCAAGGCTTTAAAGTTTTCACGTTGAATTTATTTCTTTTTTGCCGATGAAACTTATGCATTGGGGACGCAGATACTATCGAAGACGGCAGTTTTGTGCCTGAAGGATGTTCACACTGAAGGTGTCACTAGGCCTGGACTCGTCTTTCTGTAAACATGGCTGCATGACAAAGGAATGTCTTTCAAATAATTGAATGTCATTGGCAAAGTAAAAAAAAAGATTGAACGCGAAACTCGCGAAGCCTTCGAAATAACAACAAAGCGAAATAACAACTAGCGAAGGGAGTGATCCCGCAGCTTTCCTCACAGGAAAAAGAACTCGATGTGTGCATAACGTATACACTTGGCATTCTTATTTTTGCATACTGCAGAAATCGGTGGCATATACCAACTTGAAAAATTTTTTGAAAAAAAAAACACCATACGGATATTTGTGCAACTGTGGAATAGATAGCCTTTTTAAGCGTGTGCTTCTGGTTAATCATTGTCGGGGCTTTCTCTAATAACAATTGATTTAAGTCCACCAATTGTATTTCCTGGTTTCTACGCTGCATTTGTGTTTTTTCTTGGTTTCTTCTTAAATAGATCGGTAAAGATCATCCTTATTATCGTCCTGGGGGCATAAGAACCACACTTCCACCTTTTCTCACTCTTCCATATTTTACCTCCGTGAACACACACAAAATGTCTTCATCAACACGCGACGTGAACGAGAGATGCGTTCTGATTGTAGGTTGGCAAACTCACTGATGAGTCTATCAGAGCAATTAAAAGACCCAGATTCAGGCATGAGTTAGAGTCTGAGTGAGTCCGGTTGAATTATACTTAGGTAAGTCTTTGTCTGATGGAGCCCGGCTGAGTTTTACTGCGCTTAGTATAACTGAGTTAGAGTGTGTTCGATTCAGCAAGCTTTTGGTTAGTCTGGTTCTGGTGAGTCTTATGAAAAAAAAAACTCAATTAGCGAGGGAGTCTTCAATTTGCTGATTTATGTTTGCAAATATATAGTCTCATTTTATGGCATGCTTTGTAATTGTATATATGATGCCTTGGGAATCCACATAATTGACTTTCCAAATTGTAAATCGGTCTAATCTCCCACACCCATGAAACTCATTCCAGTGAAGGTCTTCGAGAAAAACTATTGGCTCATATCTTCGAATAAAAACGATAAATTTAACTTTAAAGCACCTAATGAAATGGTGCCATAAAATGCACCACTGAGATAGATATGAAATATCAAAATGCTAACATGACTAAGAAGCTAATGTATGTAGACTACCAACTTCCAAGGTGGACAGGTATTTGTAAAATTGTTTGCAGTGTAATTATTTTCACTGTATTCCACCTTCATAAATTGTGTGGCTTCTAAGGCGAAAGAGCAGCACGATTCGCGAGCATCAAGCGCTTCTTCACTCTATGCTGCATAGAACTAGTTGTTATAAGACATCGCTTCCGTTTTTGCATGAATAGATGTGGCGATAGGAAAAATACGGAGCGCAAAACAAAACATTCGCAAGAACGAAAGAGACGGGACGGGCGCTTGTGAATGCTGTGTCGATGCATTGTTTTGTGCTAAAAAAGTTTCCAATATCAATGCACCGTCTCAACAAATATGAAGTTTTGTGAAAAATGTAGTGACAGCACGTGCTATCAGCTTCTATATTATTTCCTGCCATGTGATGCGTTGAAAGCTTTACGAGTGCCTGCCAATAAGGAAGGAGTGACAACACACCGCTCCTGCGTGCGCGACGCTTAATCACTGGCAAAAACAAATTACGTTAAGCTGTAATTGTGTCAAAGATGTTTGCGACCTGCCGAGAACTTAAGGAGCTTCTAAACTGTTTACCAGCACACCTGCAGTTCAAGACTCCGTGCCCACACAACATAGAAGCGCCCGTCTGTTCGTATTTATCTTTTTCTTATTCAAACTTCTTTCAATTCATCGTCAGTTGGTTTTACACGTGGAAGCACTTTCGGCCATTGGCACTGCGCCGCGCTCCCAACCGGGCTGTAGACATTAGGCACCTTCTTCCTCTTTTAACCAGTACCACCACTTCCCTCACCGGTCATTATGTTCGCCCAGTCCATTCTGCGAAAATCTTGGCGGCACGGGCATTTCCCAGGCTCATGTTATACCCCTGTCACACAGACACCACCAAACTTTGTGAAACTTCATCAGGGTAAATCTCCCGACAGAAGTTCGACGTAGATGGAGTTGTGGCAGCGTAACATGGCAATGACAAAGTTGTAATAGTTGCCGCAAGGGGACTCAGCTGGCACTGTGTGATTTTCTAAGAAGTATGCCAATTTTATCTCAAGTTGTTTTTTGTGTGTGTCTTTGTTTTGCGGTTTTTACAAAAACACAATAATAAGTAAGGCTGAATGAAACAAAGGATAGAAATTTCTTTCAAATGGAAACGCATTCGCTAAATGTAGCGATGCTGGCAGTGGCGCGAGCCACCTTGTGCCTAACGGTATGTTTGTACACAATTGCTTCGTGCTCGACCACTACTTTTTGTAGCCTGTAAGTTACCCTTCATATAAACGGGGTTCCATTCATGCCGCCGTCAAAGCAGGCGACGATGATGAAACGCTGTCAACCATTCCTCTCACGGGCAAACACAAACATGGCGACGACAGCAACTGCACGCACGGATGAAATATTTTTAGACTGTGGCCCCCTGCTCAACTAGCGAAGGACGGTTTGGAAGTATAGTGGACTAGATTTGAAGGGAATCGGTGTGGAGACAAGCTGCACTGTGGTGGGTGTATATTTATGTAAAGAAACACGTTATGAGTGGGTACTGCGACAAAAGAACGTTTATCATTGCCTTAATGTGTTATTGTTCGGACTGTGGCAATTCAGTGCTCGAAGTTTTTTCTGACTTGCAGGTACTAGGGGTGAGAGTACCTCATTCCGCTGCAAAGGGAGATCATCGAACGTCCTTTGCGAAATGCTCTGTTTACCTACGTTTGCAAAAGGGTGGCTGTGTGACACGAACCACATCTCTCTTATCGTAAAGACGAAGGAGTTAACTGGTGTTCGAGGGTGCCTTTTCGACAGGGGTATTAAATCCTACCTTTGCTTCTGCGTTTTTTGTACGCCTCGAGGAATGCAGGCCGGAGACAAAACGCAGAAATGAGCTTTATACTCCGGTGTTTAGGGCGTGAAACAGAGCTATTTGTATTTCAAGAATGAACATTCGGCAGAAGTACACTCAGTTGAGATAACAGAAAAATTGAAAAAAAAACCCAGAAAACTCCAGCCAATATTCACAGTAAAAACTCGATGTTTTGAAGCCTGATTGGCTGTTTTCTTCAGGGGTGAGAACACCCGAGATGTTTTCCGTGACTCATTGCAGGCCCTCAAAGTAGAGGGAAGGCAGTGTCTCCTGTGGTGCGGTTGTTGTCTCCCACTGTCTCCTGACTGTGCCAGGATTCAAACAGGGCCGGCAACGAAGGTTTCTTTTTGATTAGAAGACCAGAGCGCTGTTAGAACTGGTATAGTGGCCAACCCGCTTGAAGTGCTCCGCCTCTGTGCTACGTTCACTGTTCATTTGACGGAAGTCATTCCTGTGATGCCACACTTCTTTCATGAAAGTTCTTGATTTAGCCGGCGCACGTGCTCTTGCACACGACGTCCTGCGCTCTTCCCGCAGGTGCGAGGTCTTTGGGCCACCGGATGAAATTGCCGATGGTAGGGAAAGGCTTGTCGGCAACGCCTATTCGTGCCTTTCTTACTTCGCTGGCGCTTACGATGTAGGGGATCGACGCGTGGCGTTTTCGCGGCGCGGTTGGTGTCACATTTTCCCCTTATTTTCTTTTACGGAGGCTTCTGCGCGTAAACGCCTTTGTAAATAACCATTGACGCCCAGGTCACGGATTATTTTCTCTTTTCCGCCGCTGTGGTGACGAGCGGTGATTTGATGATTGGTTATTTTGATTGGAGTACTCACGTTTGTGGAGATTTCGTTATTCTTGCTCGTGAAAGATGATTCCGAACATTTTTGTACGTTGATGGTTGCTTTTCAGGGGCAGCTTGCAGTAAGTGATCCGGGAAGATGGTGAGATTAGGTAAAACTCGTCTCACCCACAGCTGGCAAGCACAAAACAAAGCTTAACGGGGGATCATGCGAAGCCTTGAAGATAGCGCAGAAACATGAAAAGGTAGGATATATTGCTCAATAAAGCATTGCTAAAGCCTTTGCTGCCACCATTTAATTTACGGCCTTATCTCCACTTGCAGTCGCACAATACGGCATAGCCTTCTCCTTCCCCAACACACGGTGATAGGGCATAAGACAAGTGAACGTCATAAATAGCCCCTATGTTTGGGACTCTATGAGCAAAGGAGCATTTACGCAAAAAATGTCGCCTTTTTGTATTGCAACCCATAGCCACAAACCTGGCTTTCTAGTGCGCGCAATGTTAACTGTTGAAGTCTTGGTTCCACAGGGCGGCGAGTGAGATGGGACCCAGAAGGGTTTTCGCATGAAGAAAAGAAATCGTGGGTTTTCGAGCACAGCTAACTGGCTAGGTGAACACACGAAATTGCGTGACGTGAATCGCCATGTCGACAACTCTTTTCAACGAAGGGTTTGTGGACGCAACTGTGATTTCCTCTCCGGCGTTGTAAACATTCGTGACTTCTTCAAAAAATTGGCAGATCCCACATACAGTGGGAATCAATCACATGCGAAGCACGAATGAGAAACGTTGATATGCCACTTTCTAATCACCACAACGTTACGAGGTGGAGGTAAGTTATGCCGTACACGACTTCCATGTTATCATTATCATGCTTGGATGTGTTGCTTACCTTCGATATCTATTCATGTCACGTGATGCCAATGTTAGTATATGTGGAGCTAGCGAAACAGCCACGAGCGCGCTAAGTGCGTGGTATGTTGTGATGTTCCTACATGTAACGAGTATCCGGATTATCATGTTTGCACCAATCATATACCTTTGTCATCAATTGACGTCACATAACAACAGATTTGGTATATGTGGAGCTAGCGAAACGACCTCGAGTGCATCATGATAAGCCTAATAGACTTAACGTAACGTTGACGAATTCACACGATGGGCACAGTGACGCTATGTTAACCAAACGCGAGCACTCTTTAGTCTGATGCCAAGCGCGACCAGTGCGACCAGCGTCTGACGGCGAGGCCCGACGGCAACCGGCGCTACATGCAACATGCTGCATTTCGGGCCAATGCGTTACCCAGACACCGCGTGATATCAATCATGGAATCGCACTGTAACGTTATTTGTCTACTGCACTTGTCAAAGCAACGCAGCGCGCGCCTGCGAGTATATGGCAGGACCGGCGCCTGGCGTGGCAACGCCGGCGTGACGCGACAAAACTAACGCCGGCGCGCCCGCGCCGGGTCCTGTCGAAGTGTATTGGCGCCTTGACTGTGACATGTAGTCATGTTCTCACATGACACGCATTTTATGATTATCATGTTTGCGCCCGTCAAATACCTTCGTCATCTATTGACATCACGTAGTACCAAATTTGGTATACGGGAAGCTAGGGAAACGGCCGCGAGTGCATCATGAGTGTGGCATGGAGTCATGCTGTTACATGGCACGCATGTCGTGATTATCATGTTTGGATGTGTCATTTAACAATGTCGTCCATTCGCATCACGTAAAAAGTCAGCAGATCCCGCGTACCAGGAAATCGACGTTATGCTAAGCATGCGGAGGGAAGGTTACTGTGTTGCAATTTTTTTGAGCGACACATCATGAAATGACGCTCAATATATGTACAAATGCTACACGTACAGGCATATGTTGAAGAGTTGTACATATTTATATAACCAGTTGTTTGCACTTGCGCGACGATGCCAACAGGAACATGCGTATTAGCAATACCAGAACCTGATATGAAGCGCCGATGCTCGCTAAGACGCTGACCCTGGGCACTGCTACATAAATCCACTTCAGCGCATGGCAACTAACCACAATTGACGTTAACACAACTTGACGGCTGTATAAAAGGAGTAAATATGTAATGTTTATAAAATTGAGTAGGCAGCACTGCAACCACCATTGACGCTTTACGAAGAGCAGCGCCTATTTCAAAAGTGGTTCCGAGACCTGGCTTAGCTCTGTGGTTAAATGCTTCATCGCCACCCAGATTGATTGGGTTCGATTTCAGCAGGGACCCTGACATTCATTCTTTGCAATCATCGGGTTGACGCTACCAATGTGGAGTATTTAACACTTGCGCGTTAAAATAGCTCAAGTGTGTTCTCGTCGTTTCTGGGCAGATGCTAAGTGTCAATAATCTGTGGCACATACCCGCATACCAGTGGCAAGTACCTGCCCGTGAGTATGTGCCACTGTCTAGCGTGAAGTGTTTGATGACGTACGCGACGGCATTGTGACATTATTCGTGTCTTTCCAGGGCGTCATATTCGTCAAACCATCTTACCATCCCATGCTACTTTTAGTTCACGCCAAGTTAAGTGTGACCATGAGAGCATCCAAACGTAAGCGGCTAGATAGATAGATAGATACGCTCAAAGTCGCTGAAGTTCGCTAAGAAATGCTTCGCATTTATAATGCTGCTTAAGCATGAACACCAGCCTTTGTATTCTTGTGCAAATCTGCCCCTCTTTTTGTTGCAATGGTTCGCCAGGAGAGAGCGGCAGCCAACACAAATCTCGTGACGCGGGGAGTTGCCGTTTTGTTACCCGAATGAAGAAGGCGTATTTATATGCCATAGGTTGATATGTGATTAAAAACAATTTTAAATGCGTTCTGGACTACATTATTTGTTTATTCATTTCGTAGATAGTGTACGAGTATCTACACAAATCCATTTGACAGGTTATGTTGGTTTCGAAATTTTATTTCAGTACTCCTTTAAAGGAAAAGAAAAGGGAAGAAAGGAGTATGGGCTAGTATGTAGATAAAGAGGAGTCTCACAAACAAACGAGACTCAAGCACTTTTCTCTACCCCACCTCCCACACACACCTCCTTGCGTCTTTCAAGCATGTAGTTTTTGAAAAAGGAAACAAAAAAAGCGCATGTCCTATATTCCTTTCGCTCCTTTTGTATTTGTTGTAGCACTTGCATCATAACTCGCTGAACAGTGTTCCTTCACGGGAGACAAATTAGTGCTTTTCTCGTGTATTTCATTATTCACTATGTGCCATTGTGGCCAAGATAAATTGCCCACCTGTCTGTTACTAAAAAAGCAGTACATGACGCACGAAGACTGCGAGCTCCACTTGCCCCTACTTACCCGTTTAAAAGAAGCTCCTCCATTATTCACCTAATAGTAGCCTCAAGACCGGAAGGCATTACAGAGGCAAGTGGTACCTTCGATAAAAAAATAAAGGATTAAAAGTTACTTGGAAGTAAAAACAATACTGAGTGTATGTTAATAAGAAATAATACCTAGCGGATGTAACAGGATCACTGTGAAAGTAAAAAGAAATGGAATTTTTTGTGGTACAGTGTCAGCTATCCGAACAATCAGGGTGCGCTGTAAAAGCACACATTCAATATGTATGCTGAAAAACAAAACAATACGGAACTTTTGCCTATCCTCTTACATCTCCATGATGTTCTTTCAGGCTTACTGTTAAAAGTACTGAATTTTAGCTAAATAAAAACAGAGAAGACACATTAAATGACTTTTTATTTTGAAATTGTAGTTTCTGTTTTCCCGCCGCCTGTGGCGCCGCCGATCATTTTGCCCGGCATGTGCCGACGACACCGCCGACTCGTAACGACCCCTACGCCGCCGCCGGTCAAAACCGCCTTGGCGCACACCTCTATACTCTGTTCTAGGAGTTCCGTGCAGCACTGTGGAAGCTACAGGCCTTTAAACCAATCAGGAGGGCGAGCAGTTCTAAGTACACCCTGTTAAGTTTGGCCTGGAAATTCATCTGGGCAGTCGCCATTGGGAGTAAGCTGCTGGCCTGAGGAGGAGACGTCGTGTCGCCGCGACGCCACGACGAAAGAGGGCAACAGGGACGGCGTCTTTCTGAAAGAGCCCGTGACGGCCACCGCAGATCGCCCCGCTAATTGGGCGAGCTGTGCGGTGGACCCTTTGAAGTATGTGGCCAGGATCGTGGGAACTCTCGACTAACGGCACACACACGACGAGGAAGAGCCCTGCTGGCACCACCACAGTGCAGTGTTCACGTGGACCGTGCATGCTCGCCCCCTCACCTATGTGTGCGTGATTTGTGTTTGACTCGGAGAGGAGGAGCCCGACAGGGCATAAAACGACGCCGCAGAGTGCTGGACGTCGCTCTGAACTATGTATCGTTCAACCACCACGCTCGTGATTTGTGAAACCACTAACTTTTCCTTTCTGTAAATATGTGTAAATAGTGACATAAACTTGTTCTGTTTTCGTATTCTCCAGCGTCCTTCCTTCCGAACCGCAACAACTGGTGGCAGCGGTGGGATGCCATCCAGCGACCTTCTTCCTTTCCGACCTGAACAACTGATGACAGCGGTGGGTTGCCATCTTCAGCGACCTTCCTCATTCCGAACCTAACAACCCTTCCGTGTCCTGTCGTCTGCTAGCGACGTGCGCTGCAGCGAAAGCGGCAAAAGCGTCTCGGTACACTGTGCAACTGCACAGTGAGATGAGCTGTAATTTTGAAATGGTTAAATACTCTCCTCGGCACCGTGAAAGCGCACCTTCGAGTTACTTGCACGAAGACACTTGAGGGATAGGGTTAAGTGGCTCATGTTTCGGTGAAAAGCGCCACACTCGCAAAATTGAATATAAAAGCACCACGCTTATTTTGTATACGCATGCCAATGGGCATGCGAAGTGCCGCTCGCGTTCGATACGAAATGATGGCTCTGTTTCCGGTGCCTCGCTGTGCTTATCGTGCTACCGCGCACGCTCGCTGTCGTTGGTGAACGCAGCCATTCTCTTAATAAGAGAGCTCATGCTTGCATTTCTTCCACCCTCCTTACGCAGTGTCCCGAACGCATTTAGAGCCAACTACTTCGCTCCCTTGTCGTAAAAGCTGATGCGGTAACGATATCGCATAGGTGTACTAGGTGCCACCATTGTGACAGGAGTGACCAATTCTGACACTGTGGACTAATCACAACTCAAGACTTGGTCCTCCACGGCGCTGTGGACGCACGGGCTGTGCGAACTGCTGATGAAAGTTTAGACACGGTCGTACCATTTCTTCGTACTTCATAAGTAAAAAACACATTACATATGTGCCTGTGGTAAAAAACGCTGCCCTGGAGAGTGTGCGTCATGCTTAGACGTAGAAAATCGGTGTGCGGGGCCAATTTAGTATTTCAGGGTGCACGGGAATCATCATGATGGTAATAGCGGTGAAACTATGAGCTCGCCTATGCGCGTGCTCGTGTGCGTACCTCGTGAAAAGTTCCCGAGCCACGGGGACAGCTCGGCTAACCCCAGAGAGCAGAGCGCAAGGACAAGTTCGGGCTACGCCGCGGCTGCTCGTTTTGACCCTCCGTGTCCGGGCCTCGTCTCGGTGTTGAACTCTTCGGGTGCGTCCTGGACTGGGCATTGCCCCACCTCACCCCCGCGTTGGTCTGAAGCAACGTTCGTCACGGCCAGCTGCTGTTCTGGTCTCGGAGCGAGACGCAGTCCAAGGTTTGTTCGTGGCAGTCGGCGGTACGCTGTTCTCGGTGGTGTACAGGCAAGCCCAGGCGTTGACCACCGTACTGGGATGCCACTGGCGGTTATCTTCTAGGCCGGTCCCGCCTCTGTACGAACTCTGCAAGCACAAGGCACACCGCCTCCTGACTACCAGAGAGCTCAAGGTCAAGCGCAACGTTCACACCCCAAAAGTAGAACGTGAGCGGACGAACAAGAACATTAACTCCCTTCCGCGTAGGACCGTGAACGCGTGTATATATGGGTGAGTTTCTGTTGTGTGTATCCCCTTGTTTGTCTTCGTGTATATAAAGGTCTCTCGTTGTCCTCGAACATCCTCTGTCCTCATCTGGCTAACCTGCGCCCACAGTTGCCCACAAATTTTGCTGAGCCTTGCCAGGATAGATCGGCCTTACCTTCTTGCCGAGAGCCAGACGGGCGGGACGAACCGATGGATTTAGGGAAACTGCACGCGATCGGTACGGACTAAAGTTTAACGGGATCGGCACTACAGGGATGGGTTGACGCGGAGCGCGTTATCGAAAGGGACCTTCGTGCGCAAGTTCGCGACGAGCACCGAGAAAAGATAGCGCTGGAGGAAAGACGGCTGCAAGCCGAGGAGCGCGTTTTGCAGTTGAAGCTAAAGTTGCAAGAGCAGACGACTGGTTCGAATGCGGTAGAGATCGCAGCGTCCCCAGCTCTAATGGATATCTGTGGCCCGCACAAGCTATTGCCACCGTTCAACGAGATGCGAGATGATCTCGACGCATATCTGCAGCGTTTCGAGCGCGTCGCGGTGTCTCTAGAGTGGCCTCGGGGCAAATGGGCCTTTTCGCTCAGCTTGTGCCTGACGGGAGAGGCGTTATCCGTGATTAGTTGACTTGACTTTACTTCCGCCACCGACTATGATCAGGTGAAGGCAACACTGCTGTTACGATTCCGGTATACGGATTCGCAAGGTGAGACCAGAGGACAAGGAGACGGGGCTCCAATATGCTTCTCGCATAGCAAGTCATTTCGACCGTTGGATGGAGCTGGCAAATATCGCGAAAACATATGATGCTCTTCGCGACGTAATGATTTCAGAACAGTTCATAAAGGGATGCTCACCCACCCTGAGGGTAATTCTGAAGGAGTGGAACTGTAGAAATTGCACTCTTAAGCGCAGAACGCAGATTGCTTTCTGGAAGCCCAAGAATTGTTCAATTTGGGCAAGGACAAGCTGTATAAGGAAAGCTCAGCAGATGCTCGTAAAGCAGAAACTGCCAAGCGCCAGTTTAAAGGCCATTTGATTGATTGATTTGTGGGGTTTAACGTCCCAAAACCACCATTTGAATATGAGAGACGCCGCAGTGGAGGGCTCCGGAAATTTAGACCACCTGGAGTTCTTTAACGTGCGCCCAAATCTGAGCAGCCGGGCCTACAACATTTCCGCCTCCATCGGAAATGCAGTCGCCGCAGCCGGGAATCGAACCGGTGACTTGCGGGCAGCAGCCGAGTACTTTAGCCACTAGATTACCGCGGCGGGGCAGTTTAAGGGCCAAAGACTCTGTTTCTTGTGCAATAAGACAGGGCACCGTGCGTTGAATGTCGGTCTCGGACAAGAAATAACCAGTCAGCAACAGGCTGGTTGAGTGGCAGAAACGGTTCGTCTGTGTAGACAACTTGAACCCAGGAAAAGCGGTTGGCGTCGTGCACGCTGTCACCCAAAGAAGAAGACAACGCTGACACACCGGAGAAACCGGATAAAGGGTACGTCGTACTCCAGTCTGGGGAGACTATCCCGGTCGTGAATATTACGTCGTCGCATACCCCAACTGTGGCTGATGTCGGAACTCTGCCTGTAGTGAGAGGATCGCTTGAGGGCAAAACTGTATCTGTACTTCGAGATACGGGATGCAACACGGTAGTGGTACGAGAAAGGCTTGTCCCGGAAGAGAAGTTTACGGGCACTACAAGTCCGGTTTTTCTGCTCAATAGAACAGTTCACTACTTGCCGGAGGCAATCGTTTCTATTGACACACCGTTCCTCACCGGTGTCGTGCGAGTTAAATGCATGAAGAACCCTCTATACGATGTCGTGCTAGGCAACATAGAATGTGCCCAATCTACAGAACTGGAATATTTGCACAAGCCCCAGCAGCATCATGAGAGGCATCGTGATTACAGCGGAGGGAAAAGGTAGTCAGAAAACTCGCTAACACGCCCGTACCCATCATCGCGGACGACACGCAAAGTGATGTCGGAAACGATTCAGGCTACTTACCAATGACAGTAGAGACAACTTTCACACCTCATAGACCCGCAGATCAAGTACCACTAGGTGATAGTGCTGCAGCAGTGAAAGAAACACGCGCCACAACCAGGCTAGTTGTTCTAAAAGCCACTGCCACAATCATAGATAAAGTTACGCTTGAGGAATACCAAAGAAATGATCCATCGATACGGCATTGTTATGAGAGTCCTAGTAAAAAGTTGATTGCAAAGGATCGCGAAACCTGCTTCTTTCTTGTCGACGGTATCTTGTATCGGAAGCATAAGTTACTCTCGGAGAAGGAACTCGAGCTACTGGTCGTACCGAGACAACTGCGAGAGACTGTGCTCAAAGTAGCCCATGAAGGTATCCTCGCCGGACACCAAGAGATATCCCGAACAACTGACCGTATTCTTGCCGAATTCTTCTGGCCGGGTGTTCAATCAGAAACCAAGAGGTTTGTGAAGTCCTGCGATATCTGTCAGCGGACTGTCCCGAGCCATTTGGTTGGTTGGGCTCCGCTAGGTACCATACCACTCATTGAGAACCCGTTTTTACGTGTGGGCATCGAGATCATCGGCCCTTTGTGACTTCGTCCAAAGGCAACAGGTACATTCTAACAACGGTGGATTTTGCAACGAGATATCCAGACGCCATCGCACTTCCTTCGAGTGAAAGCAAGGTCGTGGCAGAGGGACTAATGGAAATGCTGTCGCGAGTTGGTCTACCACGCGAAATTGAAAGTGACCGCGGGACAAGCTTCATGTCGTCGGTTATGAAGGAGTTCAGCCGGCTACTATCTATCAGGCAATTACCGACAACCCCTTACCATCCAGTGGCAAACGGTTAGGTTAGGTTAGGTTAGGTTAATTTGGTTTTTATGGCGCAAAAGCAGCTAAGGCTATGCTGTGCCAGACACAAGACTTTCAGGAATGGACGCTAAAAAGATGAGATTTTAAAGCTTATTTAACATGTTACATTCTTTCAGAAAATTTAGCAAGTCAGGCAGAGGTACTAGAGGGTCATCTTCTAGGAACAAAGCAGGGTGTAAAGGTACGTGTTGTTTGTATAGCTTGCTGAAATGTTTTTGTCTCTGTGTTTCAATGGTAGGACATGTGATTAGGACGTGCATAAGTGTTGACGCTTCTTGGCATTTTTCACTCGTTGGTTGTTCTTCCTTTGCGAGTAAGAAGTTGTGTGTCAAGTGTGTGTGTCCAATGCGAAGTCGGCATAATACAACTTCAATAAACCGTTGCTGGTGACGGCAGGTCTTCCATTCCCCGAGTGTGGGTTTCACCAGGTGTAGCTTATTGTTCGTGCAGGTGTCCCATTGCTTTTGCCATTTTGCTAGTAGGGCCAGGCGAATTGTTCTCTGGATATCTTTAAGGGGAATTTTTACTTTTGTTACAGTTTTATGGGCTGCCTGGGAAGCATACTTATCTGCTTTTTCGTTTCCAGGTATCCCAACATGACTTGGGACCCAGCAGAAACGGATGCAGGTTGCCTGGCTGTTTAAGTATACCATGTTTAGAATGTCGCCTACTATAGGCTCACATTCGGATTTTATATGCAGTGCTTTTAGTGTGCTTAGTAAGTCGGTGTATATGATTGCTTTCTTGTATTTTTCAGCGATGATTTTTCGAACTGCTTCACTCAAGGCATAAGCTTCAGCTGAAAAAATAGAAAAACTACGAGGTACTTTCACAGAAATTGCGATTTTCGTCGTCACAATCCCAATACCCACGTGGTCCTCTGTTTTTGAGCCATCTGTGTAAAATTCTTCGTAATCTTTATAAACGTGCTGAAGTGTATAAAATTCTTGGATTATGTGTTCTGGTGGGGTGCTTTTTTTGTTAAAACGGCTTAGTGAAAATTCGCATAGCTGCGACAGGTCGAACCATGGCGGCAGTCTTGGTGGTTTAATAGCGACATCTAGTGATCCATCAGGGATGGTATAAAAACGGCAGTATTCCTCGAAACGTAGCATAAGTGGTTTGATTAGGTTTGGTTTGTTGAGGTAGTGTGAGCGTGAGTCACAGTTTGTGGCGATTTCGTAGCAGATGTGTTCAGGTGATGACCTTTTTCTTAAAACATATGACAAGGTTAGTAATGCTCTTCGATCACATAGAGGGGGCTCATTGCATTCTACGTATAGACTTTGCACAGGTGATGTTCTCTAAGCACGACTTGACAGACGGAGACCGAGGTTGTGTATAGGGTCAAGACGGAGGATGTGAGTTTCGCGCCGAGTCGTACATTACGCATCCGTAGTCTAAAATGCTGCGTACAAGAGATCGGTAAATACGTATAAGGCAGAGTCGATCGGAACCTCAGTGTTTATGGGAGAGTACTTTGAGCACATTGAGTGCTCTGTTTGCCTTAGTTTTCAGTGCATTTATGTGTGGCAGAAAGTTTAGTTTTTGGTCGAATGTGATTCCTAGAAATTTGTTTTCTTGTTTTACCGGCATGTTGATGTTGTATAGTTTGAGCGCGTGTTCAGGGAACAATCCTCTCTTTTGCGTAAAAAGAACAGCTGTGGTTTTTCGGGCTGAAAAGCGGAAACCATTTTGGTCGGCCCATTTCGTAAGCCGATGTATTGTAATTTGGAGTTGCCTTTCGTAGGATGGTAGGCTGGAGGCTCGGCATGCAATTTGCAGATCATCAACATAGATGGAGTGCATGACTGTACGGGGTATAGTCCTGTTGATGGAGTTCATTTTCACTATGAACAGGGTGGTGCTCAAAACGCACCCTGTGGTACACCATTTTCTTGGACAAATATTCGTGACAGAACCGTACCCAAACGTACTTGAAAAGTTCTATTCGATAAAAAATTGTGTAAGCAGTTCAGCATTCTTCCGCGAATCCCTAAGGTAGCTAGATCTCTGAAAATTCCGTATCTCCAAGTTGTGTCATATGCTTTCTCCAAGTCAAAGAAGACCGAGAGACAAAACTGTTTGTGTAAAAATGCTTGTCGTATTTCTTGTTCCAGCCTAACAATGTGATCAGTGGTGGAACAGCCCTTTTTGTATCCGCACTGGTGTGCGTCTATTAGGTGCTCCGATTCCAGAGTGAAGGTAAGTCTAATATTTATGAAGCTTTCGTAAGTTTTTGCAAGGCAACTTGTTAATGCAATGGGTCTATAGCTACTTGGGGTTGTTGGGGGTTTACCAGGTTTTAGGTATGGTATGACTATGGCTTTTTTCCAATCCTCAGGCATTATGCCAGAGTCCCATATTTTGTTGAAGAATTGGAGGAGTGCCTTCGCGGATGCTTGGGATAGGTGTGCCAACATTGCGAAGTGTATCTGGTCAGACCCTGTTGCCGTTTTTTTACCGGCAGAAAGTACTCTGTTCAATCCGTGCAGCGTAAGTGGAAGGTTATAACTTTCATTTGAGGGACTGCTAGTAGGCAATCTTAGTCTTTCTGCATTTTCTTTATATTTCAGGAATGTATAGGTGTAATTTGCTGAGCATGATACCTTATAAAAGTGTTCTCCTAATAGGTTGGCCTGGTCTTCTAGTGTTGATTGTGTGTCTAGACTTGTGAGCAGTGGTATTGTGTAGGAGGAGTACTCTCCTTTGAACTTCCTCGCCTGGTCCCAGATCTGTTTAGATGTGACTGAACTGTTAATTGATGATATGTATTTTTGCCATGAATCCTTTTTTGCCTGTCTTCGAATAAATCGGGCTCTGGCTTTTGCCTGTTTGAAGTTGATGAGGTTGGCGTAGGTGGGGTATCTTCGTAGAATTCCCCAGGCCTTATTTTGTAGTTTTTGGCATCAGTGCACTCGTTTGTCCACCAAGGGTTGAATTTCTTGCGTACGATGCCGGATGATTGCGGTATTGCTTTTTCTGCTGCTAAGATTAAAACTTTGACGAACTCTTCGTTTAGTTCCTCAACAGAAAGCTCCGATGAGAAAACTTCATCGAGCTTAGCGTTTTCTGTGAAAACTGGCCAGTTTTCGAGCTGTAGTTTCCACCGGCGTGGCCTGCTTGTTAGAGTTGGGTAAGATGGTATGAGTTTTATGATGCTGGGTTGATGATCACTACCACAAGACGTGTTGACGACGTCCCATTTAAAATCATTAAAAATACACGATGAACACATGGCGAGATCTAAGCAACTAAAAGTGCGCGAGGTTGGTAAAAAGTAGGTATTAGCACCGGAATTAAGTAGGCAGATGTCATTTGATAAAATGAAATCTTCCACGGCTTGCCCTCTTGCATCAGTTTTGTCGCTACCCCAAAGGGTTGAATGAGCATTGAAATCCCCAACTAAGATGAATGGTTTTGGCAACTGTTCCACTAGATTTTCTAAGTTTTTGGTGGTGAAAAGGGTGTGAGGTAGGTTATACAGTGAGCAGATGGTGATGGTTTTGTATGATAGGATGGTTACGGCTACGGCCTCGAAAGATGTGTTTATTTGGACAACTCGTGTAGGAGTGCTGTCCTGCACCACTATGGCTACTCCTCCTGAAAGACGGTTGCAATGTTCGCGGTCCTTTCGGGCAACTTTGAAGCCTTTCAGGAAGTGGCTGTGTTTTGTACCAAGATTCGTCTCTTGGAGGCAAAAGGCTACTGGTGAGAATTTGTTAATGATGTCCTTTATGTCACCTAAGTTATGAATTAAGCCTCTACAGTTTCAATGTATGATAAAAGCCATGGCAGAATAAAGTTAAGTAAATATACTTCTGGGGATTGATCCGTATAAGAGATGATAGGTGACAATATTGAGAAATAGGAATAGAAAGAAATACGATAACCATTACGGTTATCGCTTACGTATTGTGGTTACTGGGACTTTGTCCTTGTCCTGTTTGGTACGCTCGAGAGAGCGCTTGTCCTTCGGTGTCAATGACACCGGAATTTTGTGGTCGATCTCCATTGCCTTGTCTGAGGCGCTGGAAGATCGAGAGTGAGGCGCTGAGAAACGGATCTCAGGCCTTGGCACTCTATTGAGTTTAGGGCCCAGGGAGACCGGAGTCTGCGGGCCTTTTGATGTGCATGGAGCAGCTGGCGCTGCTTCTTTTACGGGGGCGGTTTGAGTCACCATAGAACCACTGGGTGTGGTGGCGGTCGACTCCTGAGGCCTTTGTGACGCTGCCCTCGACTGCGTCACATCGGCGTAACTTCTGTGGAAAAGGTATGATAGCCGTGTTCGCGCTTCGCTGAATGATATTTTTTCTTTGACGGTCAGAGCGATCACTTCTTTTTCTTTTTTCCAACATGGGCATGACCGGTAATACGCTGGGTGTTCCCCGTCACAGTTAACACAGTGGGGTGAGGATGAGCAGTTTCCTGATTTGTGGTCGTTTGCACTGCATTTTGCACATGTTTCTTTGCCTCTGCAAGAGTGCGAGGCGTGACCGAATCTCTGACATTTGAAACAGCGTCTGGGGGTGGGAATGTAGGGTCTGCCATTTATTTTTAAGTACCCAGCCTTAAGAGGGGTTAGCATTTCACATGTTCCAAAGGTTAGTATTACGTGTTTGGTGGGGACTTCCTGATTATTGCGACGCATTACAATTCTTTGGACTTTGATGACGTTTTGGTCTTGGAAACCTTCGAGGAGCTCTTCGTCGCTAAGGCCTAAGAAGTCTTCCTCAGAGATTACTCCCCTGCTGGTGTTTAGAGAGCGATGGACCGAAACGGTGACAGCTGTTTCTCCAATGCTGGTTAGTTGGGATAGCTTAGGCACTTGGTCTTTTTCGGTTAGCTCCAAAAGGAGGTCACCGCTTGACATTTTGGATGCTTTGTATGTGGGTCCTATTTTTTCGTTTAGGCACTTGGCCACCAAAAATGGGGATAATTTTCTTAGAGGTGTGCCGTCACTGTGGATAATGTGGTACTTCGCAAAAGTAACTTTAGTTTCTTTCGAGACGTGATAACTTGCTTCGGTGCGGCCTCTCTTGCGAGACCGATCAAGGTCGGCGGATGCTTGTAAAGCCATACAAGTATGAATGTGTTCGCTAACAGCGGCGACCACCCACCATGGAGCCCAACAAGGGGACGCGGTTGAACTTGTTGAAACAAGCCCTCCTGACGCCAGCCGTACGCTGTCACTACAACCCAATGTAATTATCCAAGGTGGGTTACCTACACAAGGTTAACCCATGCCGCCATGAATATCGGAAGTAAACGGAAGAGAGTAGAAGACAGGACAAATAAATAGTCAGAGATAAAGACGAAGATGTAGGGAGAGAGAGATAGGAAAAGGCGACTGCCGATTTCCCCTGGGTGGGTCAGCCCAGGGGTGCCGTCTACGTGAAGCCGGGGCCAAAGGGGTGTGTTGCCTCTGCCGGGGGGCCTTAACGGTCCAATCACCCAGTGTCGGCTCAACCCCCAGGATCCCCTTTTCCCCGGACACGGCAAAGCCACGCACGGCTAGGCGTGGGAGGGAGTAGAAACTCCCCCGTTAGCTCGTGTCCGTGGTGTCGCCACACACCAAACGCCTACTTGCGCAGGCGCCCCTGCGGGGAGTGGCAAACGGGTTAGTGGAGCGATTCAACGGCACTTTGAAGCAAATGCTCCGCCGAATGAGTGAGGAAAGCCCGAAAAATTGGGACCACTACCTCAGCTCCTCCTTTTCGCGTATCGGGAGATGCCACAAAAGAGTACCGGATACTCGCCATTCGAGGTGCTCTATGGCCGATACGTTCGCGGCCCAATGACGATTTTGAGAGACTTGTGGACTAACCCAATGTTGGATGACGTGACATGGTCAACCTACGAATACATCGTAGGATTGCGGGAACGTCTGCAACGAACCTGTGAAATAGCATCTCAGGACCTTGCGAAGGCACATGTTCGCCAGAAGACTTACTATGATCGCAAGGCGAAGAAGCGGCACTTAAGCGTGGGTGACAATGTTCTCGTGCTGCTACCCGCCGATCACAACAAGCTGATACTAACATGGAAGGGCCCCTTTACTGTCATAGACAAGAAAAGCCCATTGGATTATGCTGTGGACCTCGGTCACAGAACAACTGTCTTCCACATCAACGTGCTCAAAAAGTACGAGCTGCGGAAGGCCCCGGACACGTCAACGACGACACCTGCTGCTGTAACGTCAATCCATCAAGCCGAAATCGAAGGCACAGAGAATTTATTACATGCCCCACTTGCACATACGCAGAATTGGAAAGATGTGGCTGTAGCACCTAGCCTTACTAGAGAACATAGAAACCAAGTCAACGAGCTCCGTTTCGCCTACCACGACATATTTTCTAATTTACCGGGAAAGACTGATGTAGTGGAGTGCCAGCTGAAATTGACCACCGCTCAGCCTATACATGTCCGACAATACCCCATACCTTTCGCTGTTAAGGAAGCTATTGAGAAAGAGATCCAGGAAATGTTACGGCTGGGCATAATAGAGAAGTCTACATCTGCTTATCAGGCGCCCATTGTGGTTGTCAAGAAGAAGGATGGCATGATGCGCCTCTGCATTGATTTTCGTCAACTTAACAATGTGGTCGTTCCGGATGCGGAACGGATTCTCCGCGCTGACATAATGTTTTCACGACTTACTGGGCGTCAATACTTTTCGAAGTTTGACTTCACAAAAGGATATTGGCAGGTACCCATGGCCAGTACGTCAAAAGAAGCTACAGCATTTTCCTGTGACTCGGGCCTATACCAATTCCGGGTTATGCCTTTTGGCATAAAGACTGCACCTGCCGTGTTCAACCGATTGATGCGAGAAGTCGTCGGTGACATTCCCAATGTCTATTACTACTTTGATGATGATCCTGTTACGACTGCAACAGGGGAGGAACACATGGTCGCATTACGCCATGTTTTTTAACGTGTGCGCGAGGCGCGTTTAACTATCAAGCCGAAGAAAAGCGAGATAGGTTCCCCGACGACTAGCTTCCTTGGTCACGTTGTGGGACAAGGGTTGCTACAACCCCACAAGGACACAGACAAAATCGTGTCAGCGAAACGGCCGGAAAGTAAGAAAGAGCTACGAACTTTTCTCAGACTTACCGGCTACTACCGAGAGTTTGTGCCCAACTATGCCGAGCTTTCACATCCACTTACCGAGCTCACAAAAAAAGGAAGTCCTATTAAGCTGGACTGGCGTGACAAGCATCAGGATGCATTTCAAAAGCTCAAGGCAATGATGTCAAGGCGACCCAAACCGAAAGCACCTAACCTCGAAAGGCCTTTCGTATTGTGCACTGACACGTCATCGCAGAGTTTGGGAGCTGTCCTCCTACAAGAACACAATGGTCTCTTGCATCCAGTGTCCTACGCCAGTAGAAAGCTACTACCTCGTGAAGTGGCATATTCTACAATTGAGAGAGAATGCCTCGCCATCGTGTGGGGTGTCCAGAAATTTCATGTGTACCTCTACGGCAGGCCATTCGTTTTGCAATCGGACCACCAGCCACTGAAATACATCAACTCTGCCCGACAAATCAACACACGAGTGCTACGCTGGAATCTACTCTTGATGGACTACGACTTCCACGTATAATACATTCAGCACTCAGATAATGTCGGTGCCGACTATCTTAGCCACACATCTCTTACTACTGACTAGGCTGTTCGATTACTCGTATATGACACACAAAGAACTCATGACGCGGGTAATATGTTGTCTACTCTATGAACATGCCTACCCTTCTTATCCCACCGTTTCGCTGTTCTTGAACTGGGGGGAAGATGTGGTAAAAAACGCTGCCCTGGAGAGTGTGCGTCATGCTTTGACGTAGAAAATTGGTGTGCGGGGCCGATTTAGTATTTAAGGGTGCGCGAGAATCATCTTGATGGCGATCGCGGTGAAACTATGAGCTCGGCTATGCGCGTGCTCGTGCGCGTACCTCGTGAAAAGCTCCCGAGCACCGGAGACAGCTCGGCTAACCCCAGAAAGCAGAGCGCAAGGACAAGTTCGGGCCACGCCCCGGCTGCTCGTTCTGACCCTCCATGTCCGGGCCCCGTCTTGGCGTTGAAGTCCTCGGGTGCGTCCTGGACTGAATAGCCCCACCTCACCCCCGCGTTGGTCTGAAGCAACGTTCGTCATGGCCAGCTGCTGTTCTGGTCTCGGAGCTAGACGCTGTCCCAGGTCTGTTCGCGGCAGTCGGCGGTACGCTGTTCTCGGTGGTGTACAGGCAAGCCCAGGCGTTGACCACCGTACTGGGATGCCCCTGGCGGTTATCTTCTAGGCCGGGCCCGCCTCGGTACGAACTCCGCAAGCACAAGGCACACCGCCTCCTGACTACCAGAGAGCTCAAGGTTAAGCGCGACGTTCACGCTCCAAAAGTAGAACGTGAGTGCACGAACAAGAACATTAACTCCCTTCCGCGTAGGACTGTGAACGCGTGTATATAAGTGCGAGTTTATGTTGTGTGTATCCCCTTGTCCGTCTTCGTGTATATAAAAGTCTCTCGTTGTCCTTGAATGTTCTCTGTCCTCATCTGGCTAACCTGCGCCCACAGTTGCCCACAGTGCCACAACAGCGTTATTATTTTCGTCATTTGCGTGTTATACACGTACAAGCAACAACCCTTTCTTCAGTATCATGCAGCCACAAAAAATTGTTTCCTACAAAAAATGTGACAAAATCCTCATACAGATCACAACTACAAAACGCAGAGGAGCCCTCAAGTAAAAATCCTCCGACGATACCACTTGCAAAAGTCCCGAGGAAAATTAGCAATGGGCTACGTATACGGGGCACTACATCTCGCTTCTAAACAGGTTGCTTTCGTGGGTCGTGTAGCCTTGGCTCTGCTGCACGGAACTTCTGGAACAGAGTATAGGTTTCTGTAAAGCACCTCTTTCCCGCTGGTTTTAGTGGCCACCAAAATGCGGTGCGTTTCTCTACGCTTGCTTGTTTGAAGGCGAAACAAGCATCGCGTTGTGCTATTTCATCGCTTTTTTTTCAGTCGAACGCAACACGTGTACTTGTGCTGACCTGGCTTGCAAGGTAACGCTATTTTCATGGTATTCGCCTTTCTATATTCGCCTGTGGACATGCTTGTACCGGGCTTGGTAGCAGTTATCTATATGAAAAAAAAAGCAACAAGTTCTGGGAACAAAAGTGATTCGTATACTTTTGTTGAGCTTGGTAAACAAGAAAAAAAGGCGGGTCAGGACGTTATCCTCAGCGTAGTTTCGCCTAGTGGGGTTCAGGAATGTCTCGCTGCATGATGGTGAAGGCGGAGGCAGATGGTCAGGAAACCAGTGATAGGGGCACCTTTTATTTTTGTGGAATTTTTCGTTGCGTTGTGCTGCAAACGATGCCTGTCTGAGCAAGAAACAGTGCTATAGACGGGACGAAAGGATAGACGAGGCACACAGGCACAGCGCTGAGTCAATTTTGTACCGAAAAAGACGGAAACGATGGAAAATGTCGTCGTGTTAAAGGAAAACAGAAATAGCCTTTGCAGTTACAGAACACTTCGGCCTAGTCACCAACGGGGCTATTAATACGCACATGTGTTTAGTCGACACAACCTGTAATGCCAGGGAACTCAGCCACTGCATAAAAGTCTTGCATAACTATACGAAATGCCGCCAGCAAACAAAAAGCGCACCAGCATCACGCACAGGTGCTTTGCAATGAGTAGCCTTACTTTTCCGACTGCATAGCGAACTGTCAACTACGGAATGCGGACGAGATTACCGGTGACCTTTTAGAACTCATTCATTCTCAAAACTTTATTTGTGTCCCGAAGCCCGGTTTTTCCAGACCGAGGTGGGCCGTTTCCACGTCGGTACCGTCAGGCCAAGCCTTGTGGCGTCATCGTGGACCTTCTGGACTGCCCATAGTTAGTCTTGATGGTGCAAAGCACGTATTATCAAGACTGTTTGGAATGTGTCAGCATCCTAAAACCTAAGCGCCAGCAGTAGTTGTAACACTGGAGGTACAAGCTGTCTTCGGTTGTCCCCACTTTCACGGAGAAGCCACATAGCCGGCAGCTGCCGCATGGCATTTTTCGTCAACATGTATAGAGCGTGAAATTGTTCCTCGTCGTATAACTCCATCGGATTTGGTTGGTCACGTGAAGCGGGTGACCAACCAAATCTTAGGGTGCTAAGAGAAGGGTGTAAGGCAGGGGGACACACTCTCCCCAATGCTGTTTACCGCGTGCTTATAGGAGGTTTTCAGAAGCCTAGAATGGGAACAGTTAGGGATAAGAGTGGATGGAGAGTGCCTTATTAACCTGCGTTTCACCTATGACATTGCATTGCTGAGTAACTCAGGGGACGAATTGCGACTCATGATAAACGGAGTTAGACAAGGAGAGCAGAAAGGTGGGTCTTAAAATGAATCTGCTGAAAAAAACGAAAGTAATGCACAACAACCTCCGAAAAGAGCAACACATTCGAGATAGGTAAAAGTGCGCTTTAATTTGTAAAAGACTATGTCTACTTAGGGCAGGTAATAACTGTGAAGCCGAACCACGAGATTGAAGTAACTAGAAGAATAAGAATGGGGTGGAGCACTTTTGGCAAGCACTTTCAAATTATGACAGGTAGATTGCCACTATCCCTCAAGAGGAAGGTATGTAACTGCTGTATCTTGCCGGTACTTAGCTATGGAGCAGAAACCGGGACACTTACAAAGAGGGTTCAGCTTAAATTGAGGACGACGCAGCGAGCAATGGAAAGAAAAATGGTTGGTGTAACCTTAAGAGACAAGAAGAGAGCAGAGTGGATTAGGAAAAAAACGGGGATTGAGGATATCATAGCTGAAATCAAGAAGAAATGGACATGGGCCGGGCATGTAGCACGTAGACAGGATAACCGCTGGTCGTTAAGGGTAACTAACTGGATTCCCAGAGAAGGCAAGCGGTTTAGGGGGAGACAGAAGGTTAGGTGGGCAGATGAGATTAAAAAGTTTGCCGGTATAAATTGGCAGCAGCAAGCACAGGACCATGTTAACTGGCGGAACATGGGAGAGGCCTTTGTCCTGCAGTGGACGTAGTCAGGATGATAATGATTATGATGATAATGATGATGTAAAGCGGGTAGAGGAATCTTCGGCAGGCAGGAGTCTTCAGCAAACTCGAAATCCACCAACTTCCGCGCGACGTTTATTCGAGAGGTAGTTATGTTGGAATAACGCATGAAGTTGCTTTAAGCTAGCCCCACAGCTGACTCCACACTTGTCCTGCCTTCGAACGAGCCAAGTCGCCTTCAAGTCGTGCACAAGTTTGAGAATGATTTATGGCGAGCGGCAAGCCTGTCTTGAGCCAAGAACGAGTCAAGTAACATCTCTGTATTCGAGGGCTCTTCAAGATGAAAGTTGGGCGTGCTTAATTGTCATGGGTCTAGAGAAGTTAGAAAACTCCAACCAAAAATTTATTTGAAAAGAAACTGAGCATTTCGCAGCCGGACCACCTTCTTCTTTAAAGGTAGGCCCGAAGTGTGCGTGAGACTTGCCATGACTAATCGCAAGCTGTGTCAATTGAGGGAAGAAAATGTCACGGTGGAGTAGTTCTAAAATAAATTTTAAGTTGAAGTTCTTTCATTTCCTTAAAATAAGGCCTGCACAATTGTGATCGAGTCAAACCAAAATTTAGGGCCCGAAGTCAAGAGACGGAAGGTGGACAATGCTCATCATTTGAAAAATTACCCATAATGAAAGGAAAAGTTATCGCGCACTACACAACTTCACTCATAGTAGGCATTCTAGATATACATATAGATAGTTTAAAATGGCGAAGGTTACACGCACAGACATTGGTTAAATTTCATTGCAGCGCAGATGAAGCATCTACTGAGAACTCAAAAGTCAAGACAAGCTCATGCGTCTTCACTTTATTGCGTTTTCCATCGCTTGTGTGTGTCCATGTAGCCATGATATAAATTTAAAGCATTTGTTTCCCTATAATCTTCTCCATCACTAAAACAGTCCCCTAATGTGTGCCATTCGTAGCACCACAATTGAAGCGCAATCTGCATGGTGGGCTAAAACAGTGCTTTTGAAAATATCAAAACAACACCGCTCTATACACGACCATCCGTGCATCAATGATAAGCACCGTTATGTGTCCATACATATCAGTTGTGCCCTCATAATTAATTCTTTTTCTGATACTCCCTCCTACCCCTACGCTGTAGGGCAGCAAATCATCAACCTGGTTGACCTCCCTACCTTACATTTGTCTTTTTCGTCTCTTTTTTTTCTGTTTCATTTCATTTTCCTGTGTACTTCACAGAGGCAGTATTCATGTGCAAGAAGACTAACTGTCTATCGTAAAGTAGAGCAGAGAGGCAACTTTGCATCATACATCTGTGTTTTCAAGTTGGTTACTAGATAACTTGCATGAAATCTAATAACCAAGCAGCTCGACCTGTACTTTGGGATTTTCAACGGGGAGCTTCTGCGTGGTGATGCACATGTGTGAATAATCACCAATGTTTTGAGCAAAGCTGAGCACATACAAGCACACGTCAATAAGTGAGGCGCACATTAAGTAATATAATGTGATGGTAGAGGTATAACAGCAATAGGATATGAAGTTCAACATGGTCACTCGTGGCGATAGCTTTCTCATCAACATATGTAAATACACGAATATTACCTCTATGACCGAACTGTGTGAATACGTGCGTGCACTTAAACAACTTTTTCTCAACTGAATGACAGAGAACGAAGCTCTTTACCCAAAAGTGAATGTGTTTGTCCCCAAGTTTTGATATGCATGGCACTGTGCACATGCATGGCACATTATGAGAGAAAACGCTTTTCGCCAAAACTAGTCGCAGAAATGCTGAAAAAGCATCATATACAGAACACACAGGTACCACTACTAGTTTATAAACCATGCACACTTTCTACTTTAAATTTTCATTTCTGAAAATTTCGTCTGTTTTTTTAGGCTGAAGCTTAGTGCATGCCAGTGACCTATTGAGGTGACTGAGTATGCTCTCATGATTAACATATAATGGAAAAAGTACTGCCTAATACTACTTAAGGCAAAGTGCTGCTTCAATGCGAATCTCTCTAAGTTTCAGAGCTCACTGGCCACAGGGCATTTCGGTTGAAACTTTTGCTGTTTGTATAGTACAGAATATACCAGAAGTTAAATAACATGCACAAAAGAAAACAGTTTTCAGATTGTTCATCCTACGGCAAAGAGAATGTGTATTTGTTGCCAGTGCCAACGGGCTGCTGCAAGTGTTACACCAGTAGTTTTGCAACGTGCTTAACCGTACGCAAAGAATTTCGTTTTTGTTGGACATGTACATGAACGCAGACAAATACTTTTTCAATAGAAAAGTAATTTCCCATATAATTCATTTTCAACCATCCTTGTGTGCTAAGTCTCTTACAGAATATGCACTGTTACAGCTTGGTGTACACTCACTCATAAGTCGCGAGTAAGCACACTCTTTGAAAGGCGCAAGAATAATGAGGGGCATGAGTAAGTCCTAGTATGAAAGTGAGTGAGTGCTCATAAGAGTCAGTTGTTACGAGTGTGAGTGTGAGTGAGTATCAATAAGTGGGAGAAGGTACGAGTACTTATGAGTTCCATCAATTATTGCCACTCTTATGCGTGAATGATTATCAGGTTGCATTGATGTGTAATTCCTTTTCTGACCACCTCCACTAATCAGTTCCATGTGGTTAATGTGGCGGTCTTACTTTTTACCTTTATTTTTTTATCTGTTTCCTATTATATACTTTTGAAGCCTAAAACGGTAATAATCGTGTGCATCAAGCTTCTTAGTCGATAGGAAAAGAAAGGCTGAGGGGCGAAATTGCTTCATATGTATACATCTTAAAATTGGCTACTTGATAACTTGCATGAACACAGATAACCAAGCAATTCAACATCTGATTTGGCATCTTCAAAAGTGAACTTATCTATGACTTTATGTATTTATTATTGACCCCCACAGACATGTCACAACATGTGAAAGACTTGAGCACCTATTCAGCTGTTTAATCTGATATGTCACTCCTATTTAAAGCACGGAGCTTTCTTTTGTACAGATTTGAGTAAATTAGCACTTCCGTTGTGTCTGGAATGTGTACACATGTACCTCTGCTTCAAAACCCTTTTTGTTCAACCGATGGAGAAAGTGAAGCTCTTACAACGAAAAATACTTGTATTTGGTGATAATCAAAATGTAGTGTAAAAAGGCACAGTGGACACAGAACCCCACGCCACAAACATTTATGATGTGTGGTTCTGTGTGTCGATTGTGTCTTTTAACACTACTTATTGGTTGATAGCAAGCACCAACTAGACCAAGAACAAGTCCTTCTGCATGTGTTTGTTTCTTGAAGTTTTTCTGAGTAGGACGTGGTGAACATGCACATACCTTTGTAAAAAACGTATAATATCAAGACCAGTGCCTCAGGAAAAATAAAACTGCATTATATTGTTACGCACAATACAAATGGTGTAAGAATAACTGTTTTTTGGGGCTAACTTGTGCCCGAAAAGTAAAGGAAAATGTAGCGGCGTTTCTAACAGGCGATCAGCAAAAGGCATCAATCTCCGAAAAGCCCTCGAGCGGTGCACCACTTCTTTTTCATCAAAATTCCGTGCTGAGGAGGCACGCGCCGTCACGGCCTTTTCTTGTTTCATAATCGGGCCGCTGGTCTCTTGAGGGGTGCACGAACTAGCGGGCGTAGTTTGAATACTGCGTCTGCCTTGCGTCATTATCCCTCCTCCAAGAGCGCATCTTCCCGATGCGTAAAATCAGTGTTGCTTAGATGGTCTGAATGCGTGGTTTCCATTGGAGAAATATTTATTCCTCATGATCGGGTGTGTATAGTTTGATGTTCATTGTCTGTCATGGTATGACTTCATTCTGACTACATGTACGATTTCTGTGCTCCTTCGGCATTTTGGTGAGCTCACTTTTCCTTCCGGTGCCACCTCGTAGTTCAAGGAGGTGACGAAGCACTCAGTAAGGGCCGAAATAGCAGCGCATGAGCTTTTTGGATAGGCCAGGCATGCGCACGGGAGTCCAAATCCAAACTCGGTCGCCTGGTGCGTAGTCGATTCCTCTCCTCCGAAGGTTGTAAGGGTTTGAATCCACGCGTTGTTGTTTTAAGTGATGTCGCGCCAACTGGCGTGCTTCTTCGGCTCGCTGAATGAATTCGCTGATGTCAGTCTTGTGCTCTGTATTGTCGCCTACAGGTAGCATTGCATCAAGTGGTGTGGTAACTATTCGACCATAGACTAGCTGGAATGGCGTCACTTTAGTAGTCTCCTGCAGAGCAGTATTATAAGCAAAAGTGGCGTACGATATTATCTTGTCCCACGCACGGTGCTCCAAGTCAACGTAAATGAACAACATATCGTTTAAAGTTTTGTTGAGTCGCTCGGTTAGCCTATTCGTTTGTGGGTGGTAAGCCGTTGTTTTCCTATGACATGGGTGGGTGAGTTGCATAATGGACTGCGTCAGATGGGCTGTGAATGGAGTTCCTTGATCCGTCGTAACCACCTTTGGGGCAACATGCTGTAGTACAATCTTAGTGACAAAAAATTCAGCGTTTCAATAGTCGTGCCCCTGGTGAGAGAGACTGTCTTGGCATACCGAGTTAAGTAGTCTGTAGCCCCTACTATCCATCGGTTTGCCCATTCATGACGTAGGAAATGGACCAAGTAGATCCATTCCTACTTGTTCAAACGGAGATTCAGGGGGTTCGATTGGTTGGAGAAATCCTGCAGGTTTAAATGGAGGTGTTTTGCTTCTCTGGTAATCTCTACATGTCCTCACATAATGCTGTACAGCATCCAGTAACTTTGGCCAGTAGTACTTGTTGCGAATGCGAGCCAATGTTCTACTCACTCCGAGGTGTCCTGCTGCTGGTTCATTGTGGCAGGCTTTCAAGATTTCGGGTCTCAAGGCCGAAGGAACGACGAGTAGGAATTTCTTCCTGCTGTGCTCGAAGTTTCTCTTGTATAAAACGTTGTTTCTCATCAGGTACGACGACAATCCCCGGATGAAAAGTCGAGGAACACGCATGGGTTGCCCTTCCAGGTGGTTGATCAGAGGAAGCAACTCCGCGTCTCCGCGTCACATCGTTGAGGTTCAGTCATGTCTGTGGTGCTGACGGCTCCAAAAAACGGAAAGTCGTCTCCATCTTTCACAGGTGCAGATTACATTGGTGCGCGTGACAGGCAATCAGCATCGCTCTGCTTGCGACCCAACTTGTATACGACTGTTATGTCGTATTCTTGCAACCTTAAGCTCTATCTAGCAAGTTGATTGATATGTGAGGTTTAACGACCCAAAACCACCATATGACTATGAGAGACGCCGTAGTGGAGGGCTCCAGGAATTTCGACCGCCTGGTCCATCTAGCAAGTCGACCAGAAGGGTCCTTTAGGTCGTCGAGCCAGCACAGCGAGTAATGGTCACCAACTGCTCGAAATGGTCTACCATATAGGTACCGTCGGATTTTTTTATGGCCGAAATTACCGCCAGACAATCTTTTTCCGTCGCCCAATAATTCATTTCATCTCTCGAAAGAGTGCGACTAGCATATGCGACCACTCTTTCCTCTCCGTTTTTCAGCTGCACAAGGACGGTGCCTAGTCCCAAATTGCTTGCGTCCGTGTGAATCTCTGTTTCGGCTTTTTCGTGGAAATGTGCCAGGACGCGGTGGTTTAGGAGTCGCTGTCGTAGCCCACTGAACGCGTCTTCTTGCTCGCTTGTTCAGGTGAAAGGTGTGTCTTCTTTCGTCAGTCGGGTTAGTGGTTCCGCAATCTTCAAAAAATCTTTGATGAATCTTCTGTAATTGACACAAAGTTCTAAGAATCGTCTCACAGCCTTTTTATTCGTCGGTATAGGAAACTTTTCTACAGCTGCTGTCTTTTCGGGGTCAGGTAGAATGCCTTCAGAGCTAATCACATGACCGAGGAAAAGCAGTTCATGAAAACCAAAATGGCACTTTTGTGGTTTTATCGTCAGCCCTGCTGAACCAATCGCTTCTATCACTGTCCGTAGTAATTCCACATGCTGATCGAAGGTGGCCGAAAAGATCACGACATCATCGAGATAAACAAGGCAGTACTGCCATTTTAACACGGACAGTACAGTATCCCTCCTCCGCTGAAATGTGGCGGGTGCGGAACACAGGCCAAATGGGAGTACGTTGAACTCGTATAACTCATCTGGGGTGACGAAAGCAGTTTTTTCGTGATCTCGTTCGTCCACCCCTATCTGCGAGTATCCGCTCTTGAGTTCTGGAGGGGAAAACAATTTCGCATCTCGTAGTCTGTCGAGGGTTTCATCGATACTTGGAAGGGGATAGACATCCCGCTTTGTGACGGCGTTCAATTTTCGGTAGTCAATGCAGAAGCACAAGGTCTCGTTTGTTTTCTTTATCAGCACAACAGGTGACACCCATGGGCTGGCCCACGGTTGAATTACCTCGTCCCAAAGCATTTGTTCAAATTAGCCTCTGAAGACTTCTCTCTGTTTTGGTGACACTCGGTACGGGTGCTGCAAATAGGTCTAACAGATTGATCGATTATAATGCGGTGTTTGGTGATGGATGTTCTTTGCACTTTGGATGACGTGGAAAAACACGAGGCGTACTCCGGTATAAGGCTCTCGATTTTTTGTTTCTGGTTCGGTGATAGGGCTGCTCTGATGTTGATAGAGGCGAGTATGGAATCTATGCTTCAGGGTGTAGTTGTGCAGTGTCGGAAGAATTCAAATTCATAATCGGAACATAATTGTGCAAGTGACCAACAACAGTTACCTTCCCAAGATTCTCCACCTCATTTCGGAAATTTGTCAGGAAGACACTCGTACCTCCCTCCATCCCGCAGTCGTACAATACCTCTTGCTGCATAGATCCCTTTCTCGAGTAAAAGCCCAGTATTGTTTCCTGCCATTCCTTCATAGTCGTGGTACACATTGCTTTTTACGGTGACAAGGGCGATGAATCTTGGTGGTACTGTTACATCATCACCTTCAATCTGGACCGCATCGAATCGTTTTTCACTCTCGAATGTCATTCCACATGCAAGTTCTCAACCTTATTTACTAGCATAGCCATTTGGAATTCATTGCCTTCCGAAGTGAAATCATCGCCTAACACCCATATTTTCACTTCGCGCAGCAAGAAATATTACGTTCAGGGAAGAATCAACTTATCTGATTTGTGTAATTAACTTTAAATAGCTCTCCACATTTCTGTGCCATTTTATTACATCACCTTGCCTTTGTATAATTGATAACACTTATAATAAAACGTGTTGCATTTTCACGTACAGTTGTTCATTAATATTGTTTTTGGTCTTCACTTGCTTTTGACTATCTTCATGGTTTTTTTCAATAGTGTATATTACCATTAGGTTTGCATTGATCGTGTTTTATTGTTAATCAAGCTTGTTCATTATTACTAACAAGTCCGTATACTATTGCTGTATTTTTTTGCAATCACCCCATTTATGTAGCCACAGGAGGTCCACCTGTCAGTTTTTCGAAAACTTTGGGACCTCCTGCTGTAATAACGCTAACCATGTAACTGAACTGAACTGTTTTAGAAAAATTTACTTGATTTTACTTGACTTTACTTTACTTGACTTGAATGTCGCGATGGCGTGTTTCGTAGAGTACGAGACACACGTTTCCTGCAAGTTTATCACTGCGCCATTGGCCTACAAAAAAGTCTATTTCAATAATTGCATCTCTTGAACACTCGGAGAGGACAATGAAGCTGGCGACGTAGGTGAAGCGGCGTATTCCGACTCTAGAGGTACACATGCCTGCTGGATCGATAAGGTGTCCCCCGGCAGTTCGCACTTGTGGTCCTAACCAAGGGGTCAGCACTTTTTTCAGCGTTATGGCAAGTCCCCTGCTAATGACAGAATAGTCTGCGCCTGTGTCTATCAAAGCATTCGTTTCGTAGCCGTCTATAATTACCGACAAATCAGAAGCGATGTTACCGTTTCCGCACGTAGTCTCGTGTCCATCATCACATTTTGAAATCGGCCTTGGAGGTTGTTTTCTTGCGTCGGCAGCGGCCTGACTTCCCCAGGTCGCCGATTCTAGTTTTCCCGAAGCGGGCTTTGGGGAAGTCGCCTCGGAGAGTTTGAAGATGGGCGCGGACTTGGTGACCGATACCTCAGTGGCACTGTCCACCGAGACTGATGCTGCCGCGAGCAGTGAGCACCTTGACGCGTTGACAAGTACTCCACGATTTCAAAACGTCGCTCCCCAATCCGTGGACAGGCAGCGTTTACGGGAAAACCACGAAGTAGAGCTCGGCGATATTCACACATTCGGTAAAGATGGCCACCTTTACCACAGTGATAACAAAGCGGAATTCGATCGGGAGTGCGCCATATATCAGCTTTTCGGATCCTCGTCTCGGCTGTAGACGGCGTGAATCGAGGTTTCGACAGATGCGTGCTTGCTGCGGCAAGATAAGGCCTAGCGGCGGCGCAAGGAGGTCCAGGGGTGACGAGAGGAGGTACAGGGGCGCCTCTCAGCCCCTCGGTGTACGAGACTGCAGGCTGCATATGAACCGACGCTTAAACAGGCTGGGCTTGGGGCTCACAGGACTGCCTGTCTCACATCCTCCCGAACAACTTCCGCTATTGACGAGACCATTGATTGATTAATTTGTGGGGTTTAACGTCCCGAAACCATGATATGATTATGAGAGACGCCGTAGTGGAGGGCTCCAGAAATTTTGACCACCTGGGGTTCTTTAACGTGCACCCACATCTGAGCACACGGGCCTACAACATTTCGACCTCCATCAGAAATGCAGCCGCCGCAGCCGGGATTCGAACCCGCGCTCTGCGGGTAAGCAGCCGAGTACCTTAGCCACTAGACCACCGCGGCGGGGCGACGAGACCATTGAGGGGTTGCCGTTTAGCTTTTGGACCTTTTCTCGAACCACCGATTGAATGAGCTCTCGCAATACGTTGATGCCTTTTTCGAAGACTGCTTACACCGCGTCTACGGATGCGACGTTAACATCTCGATTGTAGTGCCTCGCTCGCTGTAGCAGTCTTTTCAACCGCTGTCGCCTCAGTGCGAAATTCGGCGACATTCCGCGGGGGCATCGGAGCAAATCAGCGAAAATTCACTGCTTCACCCCGCGCATCAGGTGCCCGAGTTTCTTATCCTCACTCATATTTTGATCAGACCGACGAAATAACCGGCACATGTCTTCCACATACATTGCAACGCTTTCATTGTTGCGCTGGTTTCTTGTTTGCAAGGCAGTTTCAGCTCCTTCCTTGCGGTCTGTGCTCGAGTACGTGGTGTTGCGAACGCTGCCTCCGTGGCTGCCACCGATGCCACCACTGTTGCGAACGACGGGCCGATCCCGCCGAAGCCACCACTGTTGCGAAGCCACCTCCGAAATCCCACCGCTGACCTCCACTGTTGCGAAAGACGGCGACGCCGACCCGGTCCCACAGGCGCCACTGCTTTCAACTCCGCCGGGAAGGTCACCAACCGTTTGGTAGCGTATGTTTCTCAGCTCGCGACTGCTTCTGCGCAGAGCTGATAAGACGAGCGGACGAGACGACGGTGAGTTAAACAAGGTTTATGTACAGCATATATACAGAGGCGTTACAATTTCGGCACTGGGGCCGACAGAGACTCGAAGAGCCGAGCTCTCCTCTCTAACACATAGGTCAGCTTTTCGCCTAAAACCGCCGACTCGCACACATGTCGGCTCTCCGACACGGGGCCTCCTCTCACTCACATAGGACCGCCGATCGCGACGCGCCGCAGGGCTTCTTTTATTTACACCGGGTCCAACCAAAATGTCCAATCAGAAGCGCCGCTGGTCGTCAGGGCAGATTCCTCCAATGGGGCGCCGCGCCATGCGTCAGACCACCAGACACGAGGACGCCGGCTCGCTGTCACGTGCGCCGTTGACTCAATGCACGTGGGTCAGAGAAGCGCCGCGCGTGTTTACGCCGTTGAGTTGTTCGCGCCAGGCAGACTGCGGGCTGGCCTTGACCCAGATTGCCTTTTTCAGAGGCACGGACGTTTGACGAGGACTCGCTGGCATAACAGCACCCCCGCCGCCAGACAATGCACCGGAAAGACGAGCTGCTTCCACGGGGCTCGGATGTCAGGTGCGCTCGTTCGCCAGGTCCCTCCAGGTTCGCCGCCAGGGCCATGGGGAGAATACAGCTCCAGACTGTTCCGGGAATACAGCCCATTCTTGACGACGGATCCCAGCTCCACTGGCTTGTCGCCACAACTTGTCGACCAGCTTCACTCGTCTCTTCTGACCATCTTCGGCTTCAGCACTTGTCGATGGTTCTGCAACTTGCTAAGAACGGTTCGGCAACAAACAACACACGACACAAGCAAGTGCCCTCGGTCACCCGACAGAACACCAGACAAAGTATAGTACAACATATACCTATCTACGTGTCTATCGGAATTTTGTTCCCCCTACATCAAGAGGCACATGTGGGACACAAGACTCTTAAAGTAAGAACTTGAATTTTTCACAATTACCACAACGCAACGAATTAGAATACCACATAAAGTTGGCCCCTTGAGATCACTCCAAACGAGAGCGCTCAGCCCAGGTCGTGATGAGGTCAAAATTTTGCCCCGAATCGCCAGCGAGAAACCGAAAGGTTGAGAATGTACTAGCTAGAACGCACTGCTCAACGCACCTGCATTAGCGTTTAGCTTTTCTTTTTTTTCTTTTTTTTAGCGAACGTCAAAGTTGCGCTGTGGAGCAACATGCTCCATCTCAGTAACCGGCCACTTTTAGGCGACGATACCGATGCGGCACCAAGAGCGGCTCACACTTTCGACGTTGCACAGGGGAACAACGATACGGCTTGCTACGGATTGACTCCTCACCGCTTAGCCCGATATCGTGTTCGATCACCTTCGTGTTTCCGGGACGGTCCGAAAACACGTCTCCAAACTCGGAACCAATCTTTCTCAGGTCCTCTTTCTCAGGTCCTCCTTCACTTAAGCTAGGCTCTAGGTTCAACTGTTCCCAGATTACTTTCGATCCCCCTTTGATTACATCACTAGAACTCCAAATTTCTGCTCCCTCTTCCTCTGAAGCATTCAACAGATGATTTACGACCGCTTGATGTTGAACATTGGGTTTCTTCAAGTTGTAAATTTTGTCCGGCCGCTTTCCTAATTTCACTTCATAATTTGTATCGCAAGGCTTCGATAATACTTTGGCGGGCCCTTCCCAATCAACCTCAAGCTTGTTCCTTTTGAACGGCTGCAGCAGCATTACCTGATTATCAACTTCAAAAGCGCGCTTCTTGACCGATTTCTCGCAGTGCTCCTTCGACAGCACTTGTGCCGCGTTTTTGTGGCTTTCCACTAGCGCTTCAATCGAGAGGTCCTCACGCTGCTCTCGAATGAGCGTCTCTCGATCAACTCTCGGCAGCTCGCTCCAACTTTCCGCTACAGGCGAGAGCGTTGCAACCCTCTCGCTCTGACTCAATGGCGCCATGTCGTCTCCCCCTACCGCGCCGGCCGCGCCGACCGCTTTCGCGACGGGCCGCTCGCGTGACTGCTCACATGACTGATGCGGAAAATTTCCTTTCTGGGGTTCCGTCGACCCGCCGACAAGGTCACTTGAGAGTTCACTGCATTGAACCAGATCAAGCTGCCGCGATAGCTTCCGCGCTTGCGATCGCGTGAGGGCCATGCACGCAAAGTTGGGGAAGAACGATTTGCCCTGTTCTTTGAGAAGCTGCTCCGAGTTGTTGGAGAAAAGATAAGGAAAACGATCGTTTAGCGCGGCAGACACAGCCGCTTCGGTGCGAAGCATACCGAACGGGCCTTCAATGACAACCGTTGCGATTGGTAAGCGAACACTCTGCTCCTCGGCGACTTGCCTGATCCACGCGCATTCTCCTGTTAAGTCATCCGGAGACACCAATGAAGGATGGACAACGTCCATGGTTGCCGCTGAATCTCTAAGTGCTCGGCACGTTTTCTCATTCACCCTAATTTCTTGGAGATACGGCTCCAACAACCGCATGTTTTTTTCTGATTCTCGGATTGTTGCGAAGGCAAATTTTTCCTGACAGTTTCACGCGATGTGCCCTTCCTTTTTACAGTTGTAGCAGATTAGCGGCTTCCGTTTGTTTTCCGATTCAAATGCCTGTGTGGTAGAAACCTCACTCGATTTCTCCGCTTCTGTTTGCCCTTCCCCTACACTGTCCTTCGTAAGAGACGGGTCCTTCTTGAAATTACGGTGCGGAGCGGGTTTCCGTTGATCAGGTTTCCTTGAAAAGCCCTCTTTCCTTTCATCCTTTTCAACGCGCACTGCCCTTCTATGCAACTTTCGGCGAGTATAATACTCCTCAGCTAACTCAGCTGCCTTGTTTAACTGTACTTCCCCAAGTCTGTCCTGCAGCCAAAGTTTGACATCCTCCTCGATGCAGCGGTAGAATTGCTCCAATGCAACGCATTCCACCACTTTATCGCGGTCGTCATAAACACCTTCGCCCTTGAGCCATTCAATCAAATCGGCTTTAAGACGAAACGCGAAGTCAACGTGTGACTCATTCCCCTTTTTAGCATACCGAAACCTTTGCCTGAAAGCCTCGGGTGACAACTTATAACGTCTCAAGAGCACTTCCTTAACCTCGTCATAGCTCTCAAACGCTTCCCTCGATAAGCAAGTTATCGCGTCGGACACTTCGCCGGGAAGAAGAGCTAGCAGGTTTCGCGCCCAAAGAGACCGCTCCAAAGCGTTTCGCTCACAGACGTGTTCAAACTTGACGAGATATTTCGCCATGTCCTCGCCTACTACGAACGGTGGCAATTCGTCCCTAATTCTAAAACCGCTGACCTGAACTGTTGGAGAAGCTACGCTAGGCGCCTGTGAACACTGTAGTATTGCCAATTCTATTCGTTTCATCTCGAGGCGTTCCTGTCTCTCGGCCTCCTCGCGACGTTCGCGCCTTTCAGCCTCCTCACGTTCGCGAGCTTCACGCCTTTCAGCCTCCTCACGTTCGCGAGCTTCACGCCTTTCAGCCTCCTCACGTTCGCGAGCTTCTACTTCCCGCCTTTCAGCCTCCTCACGGCGTGCTTTAATATCCACCCAGGCCTCATCGACTTCCTCAGCCGACACTCCCTCATCCTTCATGATCTCAAGGATCGCTTGCTTTCGTTTCGCACGGCCTAAAGTAATGCCGAGTTCCTCACAAATTTCGATGAGTTCCTTCACTTTAAGGTTCTCCATCGTTCACACTAGCCTCTTGCTGTTTGCCCCTGTTAACAATTTACTTGCCGTACCCACTATAAGCCTACTAGCACGACGCGCAAGCAATATTTCACACTCCCGTGTTTACCCCCTCCGCATTAACTTCGGTTTCAAAGCACTTCGAGTTTGCTTGAAACGATCAAAGCTCACTACAATGCTTCACACAGCCCTTCTCTAAACTACTACAACCTGAGCTAGAGTAGTCTGGTGAACTGAGGGGAAAACATCAGGCACTCACCGCATCGATGTCGCTGACGCCGGCCGATCCCACCGCTGCCACCACTGTTGCGAACGCTGCCTCCGTGGCTGCCACCGATGCCACCACTGTTGCGAACGACGGGCCGATCCCGCCGAAGCCACCACTGTTGCGAAGCCACCTCCAAAATCCCACCGCTGACCTCCACTGTTGCGAAAGACGGCGACGCCGACCCGGTCCCACAGGCGCCACTGCTTTCAACTCCGCCGGGAAGGTCACCAGTCGTTTGGTAGCGTATGTTTCTCAGCTCGCGACTGCTTCTGCGCAGAGCTGATAAGACGAGCGGACGAGACGACGGTGAGTTAAACAAGGTTTATGTACAGCAAATATACAGAGGCGTTACAATTTCGGCACTGGGGCCGACAGAGACTCGAAGAGCCGAGCTCTCTTCTCTAACACATAGGTCAGCTTTTCGCCTAAAACCGCCGACTCGCACACATGTCGGCTCTCCGACACGGGGCCTCCTCTCACTCACATAGGACCGCCGATCGCGACGCGCCGCAGGGCTTCTTTTATTTACACCGGGTCCAACCAAAATGTCCAATCAGAAGCGCCGCTGGTCGTCAGGGCAGATTCCTCCAATGGGGCGCCGCGCCATGCGTCAGACCACCAGACACGAGGACGCCGGCTCGCTGTCACGTGCGCCGTTGACTCAATGCACGTGGGTCAGAGAAGCGCCGCGCGTGTTTACGCCGTTGAGTTGTTCGCGCCAGGCAGACTGCGGGCTGGCCTTGACCCAGATTGCCTTTTTCAGAGGCACGGACGTTTGACGAGGACTCGCTGGCATAACAGTGGCCAGTAGCTCCCGTCGGAAGTCATCTCACGACCAAATTGTTTTTGAACCATGTTCGTGCGCTGTCCGGCAACGCGAAATAAACGCGGCGGAGCTTCCGTTCTTTGGTCCATTCGTTGAAGTTGGTGACGTGCTCAAAACCCTCCAGCCAATCCTCGGTGTCTTCATAAGGATCGCCATGAAAAGGGTCGGGTGTCCGTGGCTCATCGACAACGACGTGCGTGGCAGCGACTAGAGACAAAACGACGTGTGCGGCGGTGGTTGGAGACGACATTTCGGTACTCTCACCGGAGACGGCTGGAGAAACTCTAGGCTCTGGTGGCAGAGGAAATTCCGGCGGCTCACCACGTAGACGACGGCTGGAGCGTTGATGAACTAGCGTAAGCTCAGTTGGTTCAACTGATCGTGGTTCCGGGCTGCTTCCTCGAAGTCCAACTAATCATTACCCAGCTCCTCCACCAGAATTGTTACGCGCAATCCAAATGGTGTAAGCATAACTGTTTGTTGGGACGAACTTGTGCCCGAAAAGTAAAGGAAAAGGTTGTGGCGTTTCTCGCAGGCGATCAGCAAAAGGAATCAATGTCCGAGAAGCCCTAGAGCGGTGCACCACTTCTTTTTCATCAAAATCCCTTGCTGAGGAGGGACGCGCCGTCACGGCCTTTTCTTGTTTCATCATCGGGCCACTGGTCTTTTGAGGGGCGCACGGACTAGCACGCGTAGTTTGAATACTGCGTCTGCCTTGCGTCAATATGCAGGTCATGCAGGCACCCTACCACTATATTATCACCACTCAAACTTGTTTAACTCAAATGATCTCTGAGCAATATTTCATGAAGTCCTTTAGGCAAAAGTTTAGTGTGTCCAAGTGACATATCAGGGCTACTGAGTATGATCACCTTACACACACACACACACACACACACACACACACACACACACACACACACACACACACACACACACACACCACACACACACACACACACACACACACACACACACACACACACACACACACACACACACACACACACACACACACACACAACACACACACACACACACACACACACACACACACACACACACACACACACACACACACACACACACACACACACACAATAAGGCGACTCGGTTGTAACGAGGTTTATTGGTCGTGAACTCGGGAACCAACAAGCGCAACGGACCCGACAAAGAAGCGCACGTTCCAAGATGATGATTGTCAGCCAGAACATATGATGATGATTGACTGCTGTTCAGATGAGAATGAAGCGCATAATAGATGCCTACACTGATTCCCCCCCCCCCCCCGTGGAAGCGGCCAGCCTGGCCGCGTCGGGCGGGTAGTCAAGGTGACGAGGAACGTCGTGTGAAAAGCTTCATGCGGGAAACGTTTACAATTTCGGTGCTGCGGTAACGGTGGTCAGTTGGCACGACAAGAGGCTTCACACGATAGTTGACAGGTGAAGTCTGCTCTAACACAACATATGGGCCGATGAATCGAGGCTGAAACTTGTCGCAGCGATCAGGTGTGCGAATCGGTGTCAATAGCAGCACCTCGTCACCCGGTCGGAATGATACCACACGATGAGAGGTGTCATACACGGCCTTCTTTGCTTGTTGCGTAGCTTCCGCGTTAATAAGAGCGCGCTGGCGGCACTGGGCAAGGCGAGAAATATATTCTTCGCAAGAAGATGGTGATGAAGGGCCATTGCTTGTGAAGAAGGAAACATCGATAAAGAAAGTAGGTGAACTTCCATAAACGAGATAAAACGGTGAGTAGCCGGTTGTGCGCTGAACAGCGGTGTTGTAGGCGAAAGTGAGGAACGGTAGAAGTTTATCCCAGTTTCTGTGATCCGGTTGAATGTATACGGCGATCATGTCGGCAAGGGTTCGGTGAAATCTCTCGGTCAGACCGTTTGTTTGAGGATGGTAGCTAGACGCCATCTTGTGTGTGGTACCAGAAACGCAAAGAACTTCACCTAAAAGCTGTGATAAGAACACCTTTCCACGGTCACTTAGAAGTACACGAGGAGCACCATGACGTAGTATTATGGCCTGAAGGACGAAGTCAGAAACTTCCGATGCTGAACCAGTAGCTTCTGAAATTGTCTCGACGTAGCGTGTCATATGGTCTACGGTGGTGACTATCTATTTATTTCCAGCACCAGTAACAGGAAGGGGCCCATAAAGATCGACACCGATGACCTCGAAAGGTGTTGTAGGGCACGTCATTGGCTTAACTGACCAGCAGGGGGAGATGTCAGAAGTTCGCGAAGTTGGCACGGAGAGAAGGAACCCACGTACTTTGCTACGCTGGTAGAAATCCCAGGCCAATAAAAGTGGCTTCGAATGCGGTCGTAGGTTTTGTGAAAGCCTAGGTGGCCAGCAGTCAAATCGTCATGAAAGGCGTTAAGTACATGATGTTGAAGAGCGCGTGGCAGAACAGGTACCCTGCGTTGGCTGTCAGGTTGATATATGTGACGATACAGCACACCGTCTTGAAATTTGAAGTGCTCGAGTTGTCGACGAAGGCGTGCATTGGGTGGACGCGTAGCTTCTGAGAGGTGGTCTATAATGCGCCGACAATACGAGTCAGCCTGCTGGCGAAAACTGAAGGGTTGTTCATCGTCGATTGGTGGTTGGTACAGCGAGGCGAGCAAGGCAACAGAAGTGGGAGTCACGTCCGCACTGGTGTCGTTGGAGGTGGCAGCTGGAGTGTCGAACGACGCCGTAGGTAGTGGGCAACGATAAAGAGTGTCGGCGTCTTGATGTTTTTTGCCTGATTTATAAATAATCTCAAACTGATACTCCTGTAGGCGTAAAATCCAACCAACGACCCAAGCGTCCGGACAAGTTCTTCATTGTAGAAAGCCAGCATAAGGCGTGGTGGTCCGTTACGATGGTGAATTGACGGCCGTACAGATAAGGACGGAACTTTTGTCTGGACCAAACCACAGCGAGGCACTCCTGCTCAGTGATGATATAGTTTTTTTCGGTAGAAGTAAGCACTCGGCTAGTATATGCGATGACCCTTTCCCGTCCAGAGGTATCGCGTTGGAGGAGAACAGCACCTATACCGCAACCGCTGGCGTCGGTATGCAGGAGTGTTGGGGCGGTGTCATCAAAATAGCAGAGTACAGGCTCTGACGTCAAAGCTTTCTTCAATAGGTGAAACGCCGACTGACCTTCGTCGGACCACACAAAGGGTGCATTAGATGCAAGTAGTTTTTGAAGTGGCGCAGCTATTGAAGCGAAATTTTGTATGAAGCGACGAAAATATGATGCGAGGCCAAAAAAACTTGGCAAATCCTTAAGTCTTGTGGGGCATGGAAATCGAAGGACGGCAGCGATTTTTTCGGGGTCAGGGCGTGTACCATCCTTGCTGACGACATGACCGAGAACCTTGGTGGAGTTGGTGGCAAAACGGCACTTCTTATTTATGAGATGCAGACCCGCACCGGTGAGGCATGTTAGGACGTCATCCAAGCGCCTCAGGTGCTGAGAAAACGCTGATGAAAAGATGATAATGTCATCAAGGTAGCAGAGACACGTCTTCCATTTCAGACCACGCAGGACGGTGTCGATCATGCGCTCAAACGTCGCGGGCGCATTGCAGAGCCCAAAAAAGATCACGTTAAATTCGTATAGGCCATCGGGGGTTGCAAATGCCATTTTTTCTTTGTTGTCATCGTGCATTGGAAGTTGCCAATATCCCGAACGCAAATCAAGGCTTGAAAAGTATTCGGCGCCTTGCAGTGAATCAAGGGCGTCGTCGATGCGTGGCATGGGGCATACGTCCTTGCGTGTGATGTTGTTAAGTGCCCGGTAATCAACGCAAAAGCGCACGGAGCCATCTTTTTTTTGTACCAAAACAACAGGGGATGACCAAGGGCTAGTTGATGGACGAATTATTTCTCGTTGGAGAATGTCAGCGACGTTTTCCTCGATGATTTTTCACTCAGCGAGAGACACGCGGTACGGGCGGCGATGTACAATAGATGTTCCCTCCGTCTGAATACGACGCGCTGCAGTGGTTGTTCGGCCCAACGTTGAGGAGCAGGTGTCGAAAGAATCAGCGTGTTTCGATAATAACGCAAGCAACTGCTGCGCCTGGATAGCTGTTAAGTTATCACTGATAAGAGCTGTGAAGGGAGAGGATGAGCCAGGCTTACTCATTGAACGGTCGTTGGTAGAGACAGGTTTACGTGGCGTGACGCTGACATGCTCAGCATCCACAACACAGGCTACTGCAGTGCCCTCTGGCAGGAGAACTTTCTCTGGTGTTTTATTCGTAGCAATGACGAGCGCGCAGCCACGGTGAAAGCGTACGACACCTGATGCAAGGGCTACGCCTTTTGCGACGCAAGTAGACGAAGGGGACACCAAGACGTCACCGTGGTCGATGTCCTCAGCGATCAGGGTCACAATTCGTTCTTGATGTGGCGGTAGTTCGAGATCTTCGCGAGCGAACAGGCGTAGTGGCTTGTAGACGTCTTCGTCGAACACGGAGTCCGCATTAGTTAGGTGCAGAATCTGTTCACCACAACATATAGCGGCTTAAGAAGAAGATAGGTAGTTCCACCCCAGAATTAGCTGGTGAGACACCGGGTAAGCACAGTGAACTCGATGTAATGCAAAATGTCATCAATAAACACACGAGCAGTACAAAGAGCAAAAGGGCGGATAGTGTTCCCCTGGTCTTCGACTAGATTGGGTCCATTATAAGGTGTCATTACTTTTTTCAGGCGTTTGCAGAAATCATACCTAATTACAGAAACTGTAGCACCGGTGTCCACCAAAGCGTCCACGAGAACTCCTTCTACCGTAACAGAAACCATGTTGAATGGGCGTGCTGCAGGAATATGAGTCCTACTGTTACATGCAGTTTCTCCTCCGAAAACTGCATCATTTAGTTTTCCGACCGGTTGTCAGTCGTAAACGAGGCTGGCCGAAGAGGAGAGGAGGAGCGACGGAAGGGCGAAGGTGATCGGCGTCGGCTTGAACGGTAAGTGTTCCGCGTCTCAATCAACGCGGGCGGAGATGGAGACCACTGCTGTCCAGATGAATAACACCGAGCGTAAGAACGCCCACTGGAAAAGTCTCGTTCGCGCATGTCGTACCCGCGACGCCCGTCCTGCTGGCGCTCGCGGCAGAAGCGCGATATATGGCCACGATATCCACAGTAAAAGCATGTTGGGCGAGACGGGTGCCAAGGCGGGTAGTAGAGGGCATTCGGCGCACCGGGAGATAGCGCACTCAAGTGGACAGATGGAGGGTCGGGTGGGATTGGCCGGAAGTGGACTGGTGGTGCAGCAGCAACCGCCGTGAATGATGGCAGCGGCGAAGTAGAGTAGGACGCTACTTGCGCGTACGTTGGAGGGCTAGACGGAGGTGGCTGTACGTAGGCTGGACCGGTGAATGATGTTAGCTCCTCCCTTACGATGTCACGGAGGGCCATGCTTGAAGGCTGTGTGACAGATGGAGAAGGTTGTGAGATGCCCATTGATTGAAGTTCTTTTCGTATGATCTCCCGTATCATGTCACGCAGGTCCCGGTCTGCTGTACGGTGTTCACTATTGCCCGATTGAAGGCGAACAGAATCAAGTTCGTCGAGACGCTGACACGTAGAGACGACGTCAGTGACAGTAGAAGGATTCTGGGCAACAAGGACATTGTAGGCAATGCTTCCGATGCCCTTCAGGATGTGGCGCAGTTTGTCCGACTCGAACATCGAAGAATTGACGCGCTGGCAAAGCGCAAGGACATCCTCGATGTAAGACGTGTATGACTCGCCGGGATGTTGTTGGCGAGTATCTAGGGCCCTCCTCGCTAGAGCGGATCGAACGGCTGGCGTGCCGAATACTTGGCGAAGCTGCTGCTTGAAGGATGGCCAGTCGGTGAGGTCGATCTCATGGTTTAAGAACCATGTCTTGGCAACGCCCATGAGATAAAGCGATACTCGGCGGAGCTTGTTATAGTCGTCCCAGTGATTAGTTGCGCTTACTCGCTTGTAGTTATCGAGCCAGTCATCCACATCTTCGCCGCGGAGATCAGCGAAAATCGGAGGGTCACGCTGGTGGTTTACGATGTAAAGAGGAGGGGCTTGCGGCGCAGTGATGGCTTGCGGCGCAGAGACGGGAGCAGAAAGAGCATCCACCCACTCACTCTGAGACATGTTGGTGGACTGAGGATCCAAGCGGTGGCCTGAACGGAGCTCCAGCGAGTAGGCGTTGTAAGGAGAAGTAATGGGATCGTCAAACCACCTCCACCACGTATGACGACTCGGTTGTAACGAGGTTTATTGGTCGTGAACTCGGGAACGAACAAGCGCAACGGACCCGACAAAGAAGCGCACGTTCCAAGAAGATGATGATTGTCAGCCAGAACATATGATGATGATTGACTGCTGTTCAGATGAGGATGAAGCGCATAATAGATGCCTACAATATATATATATATATATATATATATATATATATATATATATATATATAATTATATGGAGAAAATACCGCTCAATACTGCTTAGGGAAAAGTGCTAGTCCAATCAAATGCGATTTTTCGCACTTATCAAAGCCTACAGGCTACTTTGTCTTTTTAGATTCAAGTAAAAGTGCTAATTTATTACTAAGAATACCAGAAATTCAATAACACAACCATAGAAAAAGAAAAACAACTTTCATAAAGTCACTTTATGGCAAAAAGTCTTTGTGGCCTTTGTTAATGTGCTGCTACAAGAGTTAAACTAGTAACCAGAACTCCGGCTCTCAACCAGAACTTAAAAATATAATTGACTTCCTGGCATGCCCCCTACAGACCGAATTGTAGGCTTGTGGGTAACTAATATATGAATGTAGGCAAATATTTGTTTTATACAAAACTAACTTATCTTGAATTCAATCATTTGCAGCCATTAACATGTATCTTAAGAAAACGTGGAAACTAGCTCAGTATACTCACTTACATTGTATTGAAAACTCAATATTTGAAAGGCATCAGTATGAATATGAGTGAGTGACAAGTGGCATGAGTAAACCTGTGTAGGGACATGAGCGATCGCTTACATGAGTGCGAGTTCACATGTAATCTGAATGTGAGTGAGTGTCCATGAGTGTGGGTCAATGTGAGTTTGAATGCGAGTGACTGCTCATGACATTGAGTGAGAGAGTGTGAGAATGAGTTTGTGACGAGTGATATGAGTAGACTCGAGCGAACACTCATTGATATGACATGACATGAGTTAACACTCATTGATGTGAGTAGGCATGAGGGGACGAAGGTCAGCATTGAAGGGTTGAGTAGAGGGAATTGTCAGTGCATACGTGAATGTGAGTATAGTGGGGGTGTGAGTCACATGTATAATTATCAGAGCAAGTACCTTAAAATTTCAAACCCCATCTACGGGTAATGATAATCCTACCCGATTTGGGAGGGATAATCCTACCCGATTTGGGAGGGGGACTTTTGCTCTGTCCTCGACTAGTCACTCGGACCTATTTCAAGACCAAACACGAAGTCGACCTCGTGAGAAGGTACTAGCGATGTTGAAAACGTGGGTGTATGGCGAACGTGGCAGCTTAAAACATTTGTTGAAGTAGGAGAGTAAGCGGAGGCGGCTGGATAGCGGGATGAGTGATGAACATAGAGCGGTCGGGGGCTTGGTCCGATGGTCGGGCGGGCGACGGTTAACGAGGCTTGGAAAACATGGGCGAGAGTGAGCTGGTGCAGTGCGATGTACGCAAGCGCTGGTGATACCTGGACGAGACAGCATTCACGAGTTTGGCCAAGGCAAAGAAGGTGAGCTTCGTGGGCAGGCTTCGCGGGGCATTGAAGGCGGCCGTGCAGCGCACGAAGACTAACATCCAGGGGATTCAGCGGGAGCTAAAAGCGGAAGGGGAGCAGCGAATGGAGCTCCAGAAACAGTTTGGAGCGTCGCGTGAGCGGTAGGAAACTACCGCCAGTATATTGAAGGGCAACCTTAGAAAAAAAAACGGGAAGAGCGGGCTGAGCTCAAGCAGAGGTAAAGGAGCTAATTGCGCTTTGCCCAGGCTCCAAGCGTTGTGAGGTAGAAGGCGCGGGTAGTAAAGCAGGCGACAGGCGGGAAAAATACATGCGGGGAGAGAGATAAGGGGGCCGCAGTGTCTGTCCACAGAATAGAGGCCCCGAGAAAAGAAAGATCTGGGGGCTCAGTGTCTGGACACAGCATAGGCGCCCCAAGAACATACAGCTCTGTGGCGCGGCAGTCTTCGAGCAGGGCAGGAACATTGGGCTCACAGCAGAAACAGGGGGGGGGGGCACAGGGGCGCCATCACAAACAGGAAGCCAGTGGGATGACGTCTTCACGATAGTGAAGAAAGGCATAGGAGTGAGAGTCCAGTCAGGGAAGTGCATGATGGATGCATTGGTCAAAGCTCAGGAGGTTGTAGAAGACAGCATGGAAGGCGAAAATCTCGTCAATATTTATGCTCGTCTCAATGATGTCCTGAAGGGCGAGAGTCAAAACTTCGAGAGGCAGAGGGTGGGATGCGTAAACTCCGAGTCGACTCTGGAAGTGTGCATGTGGCCATATGCACAGTCCCAGAGGTCTAGGGGCAGTCTCGTGGGATTTAAAGGAGGGTAGGTGAGGCTAATGGTGTCGTATAGGGTATGAGCTGGCAGCTTGGATACAGCGTATGAAGGTGAATCATGACCAGTACGAACCCGGCGCGTCCCCTTTGCACAGAATGTCAATAATTGCAGTGATGCGACGGGCAGGAGGGTCGGTAATCGGATGGGTCATCAAGCCACAACTTCTTTAGGTGGATCCAGAGCCCTAAGACCAACAGTGTAGCGAAAAACAATTATAAAGAGGCTACAGTATATTCAAGCCACTTTGGGTCTGTGGGAGAAGAAATCGACGTAAGCACAAGGGCCGAGCTAAATAAGACATATGGTATATTTGTATCGTGAATGCTACGCATGCGTCGCATGTAGCAGCTTCAGTGACTGCAAAGATTAGCCAGCACGTGCCTGTGATATCGGATTGTATATATACTTGGCGTGTTTCCTGAATAAACGTCGTTGATTCTTGCATTCAGTCTGAACGATACATGGTGTCAGAAGTGGGGTGGCTCGAAAAGTACGACAGGTTGTTGTTGGCGTACGTATTCGAGGCAATGGAACAACTAGTTAAGCCACCGGAGCACCTGAAACTTTCCCGCAGCATTGCGAAGAACTGAAACTTGTTCCTCCAGAAGTTTGAGCTGTTTCTTCAAGCGAGAGCATCAGCTAAAGAGCCAAGGTCAGAAGCTGTGAAGGCTGCGCTGCTGCTCCGTGTGGCTGGCGACGATGCACTCGAAGTGTTTAACAACTTCACATTTTTGGAAACGGAAAGCAAGGTTGACTACGCGACGGTCGTGCGGAAGTTTAAGGAATACTGTCAAGAACAAGTAAATGAAGTCTATGAAAGGTACATATTCCGGTCAAGAACCCAGAACGAAGCCGAGCCCATTGAGAATTTCCTGGGTGATCTGCGAAAATTGTCTTGAAGCTGAAACTTTGGTGAGTGGGCCGAGTCAATGACACGTGATCAGGTGGTGTTCTGTGTAAGTCACCTAAAGTTGCGGGAGAAGCTCCTGAAAGTGAAAAACCTTACGTTGGCTAAGACGGAACAAATTCGCAAAGCCGGGGAACTGGCGAGTCAACATAACGAGACGTGGGCTGAGGCCGAGAAACATGTCTCGTTGGTAAAAAAACGCCCGTTCAAGTGCACGACATGCAACCGGTCGCATGAAAGAAGCAGGTGCCTGGCGTTTGGAAAGACGTGTCATGTCTGCGGAGGCGCAAATCACTTTGCAGCATGTTGCAAGAAAGGGCAGGCGAAGTCGTCAATGACCCGGAAACCTTCGACATCCTTGACGTAAAAGCTTGCAGCATGCGAAGTTCGACGGAATAGATCATAAATGCTAAAGTGACCGACCAAGATGCATTCTTGAAAGTAGACACAGGCTCCCAAACAAATTTGCTGCCATACTTGGTCTATCGAAAGTGCAAAGGTAGGCACAGCTTGAAGCCAAGCAGCTCCACTCTACGGTCCTATAGTGGTGACGCTATCAATTACTTCGGTGTTGCGACCTTGCCGGTGGCCATTAGGAATCGGTCTGGTCACTTCGACTTCTTCATAGTCAAGAAAGGTTACCAGGCAATACTCGGACTGCGTGAAAGTGAGGCGCTGGGATTGGTCACGAGAACGGTGGATGCATTAGACGTCGGCGCTTATGAATTATTGCTGAAATTTTCTCACATTTTCCATGAAAATTGCTGTGTAAAACGGCAGCATCGGATGGTACTACGTACGGGATTGGTGCCTGTAGTCCAGCCAGCACGACGCGTGCCCTTGACACTGCAAGAACCGCTGCGGGAAGAAATCGACCGCATGAAACAGGGTGGCATCATACGAGAGTGACGGAACCAACGGACTGGGTAAGCCCACTTGTGGTCGTACGTAAAAAAACGGCTCACTACGGGTATGCATTGATCCGAGGCATATAATTGCATTCCTGAAGCGCGAACACTATCAGATGCCTAAACGTGAAGGTATTGAGGCCGAGGTCCCTGGCACTAAATATTTTCCCGCCGCGATGCTAATTCGGGATTCCACCAAACTCTTTTAGATGAAACCACATCAAAAATTTGTACATTTGGTACACGTTTCAGCCGCTACCGCTTTTTGAGGCTACCCTTCGGGATCGCGTCGGCTCCGGAAGTGTTTCAAAAACACTTAGCGATGTTTTTGACAGGGCTCCTTGGGTGCGGGTGTATGTAGATGATATCCTTGTCTGGGGGGGTCTACTATTATTTATTATTTATTAATATTTATTGTACCCTCAGGGCCCGAGAGCATTACAGATGAGAGTGGTGAGCGGAAAATTGTAAAACTTGGGTAGTGAATAACAGAACAACAACAACAGTGCAATAAAACCAACGACTAGAACTAGCAGTACATATCATGTAGCAAGGAAATGCTTCGCAAAAATATTAAAAACAAACAAAGTAACATGACATTACTTTCTGTTTCTGCAACTTTACAACAATAATAAGGTGCCATGAATTCCATGTTAAACAATGTTAGCTATAGTCTTTCGAAAAAGTTTATTATCAACGATGGTGACTATGTCATTGGGAAGGTGGTTCCATTGTTGAGATGTTCTAGGGAAAAATGAATGACTTAAGGTGTTGGTGTTTCCTGCTTGAATTCCGACTTTGAAGCGATGGTCTACACGGTGCGAAAAGTAATGTGGCTGTGAATTGAAGTTATTATGATGAAATGGGTGATGGTATATCTTATGAAACAGAGTTAAGCAAGCTATTTTTCTCCGTGATGCTAGTGATAGAAGACATAGGTTAGCTTTCATTGAAGATATGCTGGAAGTGCGGTTATATTTGGAATAAATGAAACGAACAGAATTGTTTTGAGTGAGTTCTAGAGAGAAGATGAGGTTTTCGTTGTGTGGGTCCCACACAGCTGTGGCGTATTCTAGTTTCGGTCACACTAATGACTGATAAAGTAGTAATTTCAAAGATGACGGCGTGTTAGAAAATTTGTGACGTAAGTAGCCTAGCGTGCTGTTAGCTCTACTGGTTATTTATTTTATTTATTTATTCAGAATACCCCTAAAGGCCCTCTCACAGGAGGGTATTACATAGGGGTTATGGGGTATTACCCTATGTATTACATAGGGTATTACATACTGGTTATGTATTCAATATGAAGAGACCACGTTAGGTTTGAAGTTATATGAACGCCTAAGTATTTATTTGAATTCACAGGATTAAGGCGATATTATTCTTATGGTAGAATGGAAGGCTGGTAGAATTTTTGTGAACACGTAAAACTTTACATTTGTTATTATTTAGTTGCATTCGCCAGGTATCACACCAATCACTTATAAGTACCGATTATTTCATGGTTAAATACGCAATCGTCAGCAAATAAGTGAACATGAGATTTCAATGTAGATGGGAAGTCGTTAATATAAATTAGAAAAAGAAGTGGTCCTAGTACTGATTCTTGAGGCACGCCTAAACGAACATCAGTTAGAGGTGAGTCGTGATTATCAGCAGTGAAAAAGGGTTTATTGGCGACTGTTGCGACGGTGGTCCTACGATAAAACACGATCGGAAATGAGCAACGGTCAAGCAGATGCCGGCGATGATCAGCACGAGCCGAGCGAGCGAAGCCCAAGACCCAGTACCCAAGCGGAGGCGATGTTGCTTGCCAACGATGCGTCTTCTTCTTCACAATTTTCCCCCGCCGAAAAAGAGCCATCCTGGGGACCTAAGAGTCTGGAGGCAGATGGCTATAATATGGCTTAAGGCGGGCGACGTGGACGATGTCACGTCCACGCCGGCACATGTCGTCAGATGGAGAAAGTGGCTCAATGAGAAAATTCACCGGTGAGGTTTGTTCCAAAACGCGGTAAGGACCCTCGTACTTCGGGACTAGTTTTGAGGAAAGGCCGGGGCTTTGGTAAAGAACAGCCAGCCATACAAATAATCCCGGGGAATAGCTGTGGCTTCGTGAAGAGCCGGCGTTGTTTTCTTTCTGGCGCTGCTGTTCTTGTGACGTAAAGGTGCGTGCGAGTTCACGGCACTCTTCCGCTTTTCGGGCAGCTTCGGACACAGATGGGCATCCGGATGCGTCAGGAAGGTATGGAAGGAGAGTGTTGATGATGTGGGATGGTTCGCGTCCATAAAGGAGAAAGAAAGGTGAAAATCCAGTGGTGGACTGTGCCGCGGTGTTGTATGCGAACGTGATGAATTGAAGAATGCGATCCCAGTTAGTATGATCAGATGTCACATACATCGCGAGAATATCGCCCAGTGTGCGGTTAAATCTCTCCGTGAGCCCGTTAGTCTGCGGATGGTATGCCGTGGTCTTGCGATGAACAACATGGCATTCAAAAGGCAGAGCCGTGACGACTTCTGATAGGAAGGCTCGTCCTCGGTCACTTAGTAGTTCTCGAGGAGCACCATGTCGTAGTATGAATTGATGGAAGACGAGGACGCTACGTCCCGCGCAGTGGCACTTGGAAGGGTGGCGGTCTCAGCGTAGCGTGTTAAATAATCCACAGCTACTATGAGTCATCAATTTTTATCTGATGTTGTTGGTAGAGGGCCATAGAGATCAATTCCGATTCGATCGTAAGGTTTGGCAGGGCACGGAAGCGGTTGAAGTGCACCGGACGAGTGAAAAGGCGGTGATTTGCGGCGTTGACATTCAGGGCAGCCCATAACGAATTTTCGAACAAAAGTATACATTCCGCGCCAGTAGAAGCGACGGCGAATGCGTTCGTAAGTTTTGAAAACTCCAGCATGGCCACACTGGGGATCGTCGTGAAAGGTGGTGCATATTTGTGATCGCAAGCTGCGGGGGACAACCAAGAGCCGCTTACGACCTTCAGGGGCGTAGTTGCGTCGGTGTATCAGCTGATCACGAATGGCGAAATGAGCAGCTTGACGTCGGAGAGATTGTGATACCGCAGTGGTTGACGATCCAGAGAGACAGTCAAAAAGGGAAGCGATCCATGGGTCCTTGTGTTGTTCACTGGCAAACGAGTCGAGGTCGAGAGATGCGATGGAGTTGGTACCAGTGGTTCCGCAGGCCGAGTCGGGAGGTAAAGGCGAACGGGACAGGGCGTCGGCGTCAGAATGCTTGCGTCCGCTGTGATAGATCACGTGAATGTCGTACTCCTGGATTTGCAGTGTCCACCGAGCTAGGCGGCCAGAAGGATCTTTCAATGTGGCGAGCCAACAAAGTGCACGGTGGTCCGTTACCAGGTCGAATGGGCGACCGTATAAATAAGGGCGGAACTTGCGAAGCGCCCACACTAGCGCTAAGCACTCTTTTTCAGTGACGCTGTGATTGGCCTCAGCTTTAGTGAGCTTGCGACTCGCATAAGCGACGACATATTCCGAGTAGCCCGGCTTGCGCTGGGCGAGGACGGCGCCAAGACCAACCCCACTAGCGTCTGTGTGAACTTCCGTTGCAGCTGCTGGGTCGAAATGCCGTAGAATGGGAGGAGATGTTAGCAGATTACGGAGCGTGGCGAACGCGACGTCGCAGTCAGGAGACCAGGATGAAAGGTCTGCGTCACCGCGTAGGAGGTTGGTCAGTGGGGACATGATCGACGCAAAATTTCGAACGAAGTGCCGGAAGTACGAGCATAGTCCGATGAAACTGCGTAATTCTTTCAGTGTAGTAGATTTCGGAAACTCGGTGACTGCTCGCAGTTTTGCAGGGTCGGGTAGAACACCATGCTTGGACACGATGTGCCCTAAGATGGACAGCTCTCGCGCAGCGAAGCGGCACTTTTTGAGGTTCAGTTGGAGCCCAGCGTTGGTTAAACACGTCAGAACCAGTTGGAGCTGAAGCAGATGTGTAGCAAAATCGGGAGAGAAAACGACAATGTCATCGAGGTAGCATAGACACACAGACCACTTCAGTCCACGCAGTGTGTTGTCCATGAGTCGTTCAAACATGGCAGGGGCATTACAAAGCCCAAAAGGCATTACATTAAATTCATACAGGCCATCTGGTGCAATGAACGCAGTTTTCTGGCGATCAGCTTCTGCCATGGGGATCTGCCAGTATCCAGATCGTAAGTCTAAGGAGGAGAAGAATTCGGCTCCTTGGAGGCTGTCAAGGGCGTCGTCAATGCGCGGTAATGGATAGACGTCTTTCCGCGTCACCTTGTTTAATCGCCGGTAGTCGACGCAAAATCGAATTGATCCATCCTTCTTTCGAACTAGAACGACAGGAGATGCCCAAGGACTGTGTGATGGTTGAATAACGCGACGACGTAGCATCTCTTCGACCTGGTCGTTGATGACGTGACGTTCTGCAGCAGAGACACGGTATGGTCTTTGACGCAATGGCTGGTGCGAACCGGTGTCAATGTAGTGGTGCACTGCCGAAGTACGACCCAATTGCGGTGGAGAAACGTCGAACAATTTCGCGAAGTCCTGGAGAAGATTAAGAAGCTCGGCGCGTTCTTGAGCAGTTACGGTGTCGGCGATGGAACTCGAGAAGGTGTCACTCGACGAGCATTCCAGTGGGGAAAGGGCATGAAGTTCGGTAGAGGCGCTACTGCACGATTCGTCTGGCATGTTAAGGAGTAAAGAAGGATCAAGGTAATCCAATTGGCCGAGTCATTCGCCGGCAAGTAGCGTAAGCGGTGCAGAAAGGGGGTTGTGGATGAAAATATTGCTTCGGCCAGCATTGACGTCAAGTGTAGCGAAAAGCAAAGAAACGGCTCTGCGGCTCATGAAAATGTCAGAAGGTGTAAACATTACTGCAGCATCGTTATAGTCATCGCAGCAAACCGGGACAACGGCAAGAGAGGCTGGCGGAATTTCAGCGTCCTCACGCACGACAAGTTTTGGCGACCGCTCAAGGGTTTAGTGCAAAGGTTAGACACACAGGTGCGAAAATTGAACTTCAGCGCGTGCGCAGTCGATGATGGCATGATGATTTGACAGAAAGTCCCACCCGAGGATAACGTCATGCGAGCACACCGAAAGGACGATGAACTCGACAACGTACATAGAGCCTTGGATGAATATGCGGGCCGTACAGGTGCCGAGAGGTCGAACTGGTTGTGCGCTGGCTGTACGAAGCGATAGTCCAGAGAGCGACGTGGTCACTTTGCGTAGGGAGCGGCAGAGCTGGGCGGCTATAACAGAAACGGCAGCACCTGTGTCGACGAGGGCAAAGGTACAAACACCATCGACAGATATGGCGATGACATTAGCTGGTGAAGTGCGAGGACTTGAGCATTTCGACGACAGCGCAGTTCTTGCCTCTGGAACGGTGGCGTTCAGTTTTCCCGGTTGGAGGAAGCGGGTCTAGGACGCATTGGGGACAGTGATCGCCTGCGAGGAGATGGGGAGCGGGGAAAGTGAGTCTGAGGTGAGGGCTGGGTTGACCGAGACTCAGGAAGGTTAGTGTATTCATACTGCGGGGAGGGATAGGGAGCAGGTATGTGCATGGGCTGTGGGTCATACGGTAACGGCCGAGTAGCGTCGTGGAGTGGTTGGAAGCGACGGCGACAATATCGTGCCACGTGTCCTGGAGTACCGCAGGCGTAGCAGATCGGTCGATTGTCAGGAGTGCGCCAGGAATTGCTGACTCGTGGTGCGGCCCAAGGTGTCGAAAAAGGGGCGGAGTGGGGAGCAACTGAAGACATGGGTGGCAAATGCTGCTGGCGGGGTCTGCTGCGTACCACCTGGGCATACGTAAGAGGCGCGGCCACGGGCTGCATAGCCGGCGCATGGGCAACAGGCATGGCCACAGGCTGCTGGTGGGCAGCGGCGGGAACAGCCTGAGCTACCTCTTCGGCAATAACGTCGCGGAGTGGTAAGGGCAGACGAGAGGACGGCGGCTGCTGCGTGAAGGTAATCAACGACAGTTGCCGAGCTACTTCTTCACGCACGAAGTCTTTAATCTCTTGCAGGGTTGGTGAGTGGTCGGGAACGGAAGTGAGACTGGAGAGCGAGTCGGCGTGCAAGGAAAATGGCCGAGTCAGGGCGTGCTGCTTGCTCAACTGGTGAAAACTTTGACACAAAGTGGCAAGTTCCGCAACGATGGCAGGATTACGGGCCAGGAGCAGCTGATATGCACCGTCATTTATCCCTTTGAGGATGTGTTGAATCTTCTCCAACTCGGGCATGGTGGTGTTCACACGGTTGCAAAGAGCAATAATGTCTTCGATATAGCTGGTGAAAGGTTCCGTTGGCTTTTGTGCGCGAGTCCGCAAGCGTTGTTCGGCTCTGGACTTGCGGACAGCGGGTCGGCCAAAAACGTCAGCAAACAACGTTTTAAAGATGGACCACGTCATAATGTCGTTTTTGTGGTTGTTATACCACATTTCGGCCACGTCAGTGAGGTAAAAGTTGACGTTAGTCAATTTGTCCGCGTCATCCCACTTGTTGTTTGCGCTCACCAGTTCGTAGTTAGCGAACCAGTCTTCCATGTCGGTATCATCAGCTCCGCTAAAGACCTTGGGCTCTCGCAAACGAAAAACGCCGGAGTTGCTGGGGGATGTAGTTGAAGAGCCAGGTTGCGCGTTGTTGGTAGCCATGATGGGAGGTAGCGTTCGGTTGCGCAGCTCCAGGTTCAGGCGACGGCGAATGGCAGCACCCAGGTTCAGGCGACGGGGAATGTCAGCACCCTCCATTAATTGAAAAAGGGTTTATTGGCGACTGTTGCGACGGTGGTCCTACAATAAAACACGATCGGGAATGAGCCACGGTCAAGCAGATGACGACGATGATCAGCACGAGCCGAGCGAGCGAAGCCCAGGACCCAGTACCCAAGCGGAGACGATGCTGCTTGCCAACGATGCGTTTTCTTCTTCACAGCAGTAACAAACTGATGGTGGTTACAAAGAAAATATTCAATTCATTTCAGTATGGTACTATTGACTTTCAAAAGACTTAGTTTGAAAAGAAGTAGTTGATGCGAAATTTTGTCAAATGCTTTACTAAAATCTAAAAACTTGTAAAATACAGTTTAGTCCATGAGTAAATGATATTAATTGCATTTCGCATGAGTAAGTTTTACGGAAACCGTGTTGAGCTGTGGTGAAAAATGAGTTGGAGTTGAGGAAGTTAACTAGGTTGGTGAAAATTACGTGTTCAAGAAGTTTGCAAGAGGTGCTGGTCAGTGAGATTGGGCAGTAATTCAAGGGTGGGTTTTTGCTGCCGGACTTGCGCCGAGGAACCCCCTTCCCTATTTTCCAATGCGAAGGAAGAGTAGATGAGTCTATGGATTGTTATAAGATTTTGGTCAATATGATGGAGCTGAAGACGCTTGTGCTTTTTAAAAATTTGCTGTTGATGCCGTCAAATCCTTGAACTGAGTTAAAGGGTAATTTATCAATAAGTTTAGCAATATCAGATGAATGTACAGTTACAGAATCCATGATAAGGTAGTTGCATGCCCTGGTGTCTGGTAGGTAAATGTTGCTTGAAACCAAGAAATTATTGCAAAATGCGTCATTTTAGAGTGATCCCCCAAGCGTTACTTGGGATTATGTTGCCTTTTGTGTCTTTTAGAATGATAGTGGTATCGCAGGGGGGGGGGGGGTTAGTGACGCGCCAGAACTTGCGAATGTCTGTTTTGATCTTGTCTGGTAGTGTGTGGGCTATGTAATAATTTTTAGCTTCCTTCAGGGCAGATATATATGTACGATTAGCAGTTTCATGAGATTCCCAACGCGCCTGGTTAGAAGATGATTTACCTGAACAATAGAGCCGTTTCTTGTTGTTAGATAGGCGCTTTATGTACCAGTTATACCAAGGGGCGTGTGTGTTGGAAGTGATGACATGATTAGCAATGTATTTTTCTCTCAACAGACGTACCTGATCTGCAAAAATACTCCAGTTAATCTCGACAGAACGCATATCAAAGTTAATCAAGTTACTGCGGATAAATGAGCCCAATGCATTGTTATTTTCCTCAAAATTAGCTTTCTTATAATCACGAATAATTTTCTTAACCTTACTTGTTTTAGGAGCGCTACCGTTAATAGCAAAACCTAATAAAGAATGATCGCTAATTCTAGGCAGAAAAGTTATAGGGGAAGCTAGATCTGGACGATTAGTTAAGACTAAGTCAAGCGTGCTCGCAGTGGTGGAAGTGATTCTGGTCGGCTGGGTAACGAGTTAGGACAGAGAAAACACGGAACAAAGTTCGCAACATTCTTTTGCCTGAGTTGAAAGAGGTGTTATACCAGGTGGTTGTGTGTTCCATACCAGATTCGGAAAATTACAGTCACAGAGAAAAAACAAGGTTGATGAGGAAAACCGAGATGAAACAAGGTTAATAGCATCATGCAAATTGTCAATAAAGGTGGCAGATGATGAAGGCGAGCGATAGCATACACCAATAAATATCTTTGTATGACTGAGTGTTAGGCAGGCCCATGTGCATTCAAGCTCGGTTTTAATGTCTATATGAAACTACGGAACATCTTCAGAAATGGCGCGAACAACACCCCTTCCTCGGTGCTCAGTGCGGTCACACCGCTAGACAGTGAAACTAAAAGCGCCATGAAATATATCACAATCAAGCACATGTGCAGGATGCCAGGATTCGGTAAGGGCGACAATTTTAGCGCTGCGCGTGTCGATTGCTGATGACAACGAAAAATATTTGTTCACAACACTTCTTGCATTTGTAAAAAGAATGGGCAGGAAAAGTTTGTCTGCATGAGGTGATCGGCCACTGCCTTCAATGTTTTGCTATTGTGCCGGAAACCGTGCACGATTTAGTCCAGAACCTGTTGCATTCTGAATCGGTTCGTGGACAGAATCATCAGTAGCGTCGTACCCGTGGCATTTATTGTTCAAAAATAAATTATTGTAACGAAGCTTGAAGTTAAAAAAGCCATTGATTGATTGATTTGTGGGGTTTAACGTCCCAAAACCACCATTTGATTATGAGAGACGCTGTAGTGGAGGGCTCCGGAAATTTTGACCACCTGGGGTTCTTTAACGTGCACCCAAATCTGAGTACACGGGCCTACAACATTTCCGCCTCCATCAAGCTAAAAAAAAAGCCAGGCTGGGCGGTACCAAATTCAAAGACATTTTTGCGGGCAGTGCGGGTAGGTAATGAAAAGTCTTCGCCAACTGAAATATTTTGTTGTGTAAATAGGTTTTGCAGAGCAATTACACTTTCCCTTGTTTCGAAGTGCGAAAATTTTGCGATGAAGGGGCGGCACTTGTTTGGAATGAAGGAACCGAGACACTGTGCGCGTTCTGAATCGGAAACTGATCTTATTGCTGTGATTAGCTTGGATTCGGTTTCTCGCCAAGATTCTTTTGTGTCAGAAATACCCCGGAATATAAGGTTATCACGGCGTCATCGATCTTCATTCAAGTCCAGCGAGACGGGAATCAAACGTACCTAAACAACTAGCAGCTTTTTCAACCTGAGCCAGCGCGGATGCCATATCTTTAGTTAATTCATCTACCTTGCAAGATTTTTCTTCGACCAAGTTCAAGTGTTGTTGAAGACCATTATTTTTGTATCAATGACCTTCTGGCCATTTTTGATAGCTTTGACATCAGAAGCCAGCTCAGATTGCACCTTGTAACCTTGAAGGGATTGAGTGTGCAGATCCTTCTGCAGCTTGAACAATACATTCATTTGTTCTGAAGGGTCTGCTGGGAGTGAATCTATATTAAGCATTGATTCCGAGCGTGTGTTAGGTACGGGGTTAGTCTCGACATCACCCGATTGTAACAACAGAAGGGCAACAGAAAAGCAATCGCATATGGTAGCCAATAACACCCGTGGACAGGGAAACAGTAGCAAGCACCGATCATCAGTCTTTTTAGCGTGAAGAGAGGCGGCTGTACGCACCTGCATAGCGAAGACAAGGTGGCTAGGCATGCTGTTGTGAGCACTGCTCCCGTGTCCACTGACGTTCAGGTCGCTTGGCATGTTGCCTAAATCTTCGTTTCCTGGTGATGGCTGCGTCGATGAGGCTGAGGGGGGGCGGATGGGAGCATCCAGTGAAAGTGCCAACACAATAGGTGGTGCGCAGTCGAGCGGTGCAGATGTGCTTGTGGCTGGTAGAAACGTTTGGTAAGGCGCAGGAATGCTTGGTAAGCAGGACAGCCATCCGAGGATAATCGGGAACAAAGCCTGCATAGCGAAGACAAGGTGGCTAGGCATGCTGTTGTGAGCAATGCTCCCATGTCCACTAAACAAGAACATGACACGCGGATTCGGAATGCATTGCAACTTGCGGGAAATGCTGGTTTGATATTTAACGCGAACAAGTGCAGCTTTGGGCGAACTTAAGTTGAGTCTTTGGTGACGTCATGAGCCAAGATGGGATAATGCCGAATGCGACACTGAGTGTGTCCCTAGCCGAAATTCCGCAGCCAACGGACAAAGCTGCTGTCCACAGGATGTTGAGTGTAGCGAACAACTTCGGGAAATACATTCCGCATTTGGCAGAAAAGACCGAACTCTTGCGCAGCCTCATCAGAAAAGAGACGAAGTTTGAATGTTCCGAAAATCACGCGAACGAATGGTCAGCTATTTGCACATCGCTAAGCAGCGCACCTTTGTTGGCTGCTTTCGATGCTGCCCGAGAAAAAAAAAATCTGCTGATGCTTCTAAACAAGGACTGGACGTGCACTTTTACAGCGGTACGGTGACAGTTGGCGGCCTGTTGCGTATGCATCACGTGTGATGAATGACACTGAACAAAGGTACTCGCAAATTGAAAAAAAGAGGCGATGGGCATAACATTCGGGTGTGAGAAATTTCAATTTGTCTCTACGGGCGCAAGATAGTTGTAGAGAGAGACCACCGCCCACTGTTAGTCATTGCATCCAAAGGAATCGGTAATATGCCGCCACGCCTTAAGCGGTTTTTCCTGCGCTTATTGAACTACGACTATGTGCTTGAACTTGTACCAAGGTAAAAACTGCTGCTGGCCGACATGCTCTCAAAGTCGCTGCCCATCAACCAACGCCAGGAAACCAGTGGCTCAACTGAAGAAATAGAAGTTCACGCAGTTGGTGCTGTCTGAGATCGGGTAAGCAGAATAACCTTGGATTGTATAGCTGCCGCAACTGCAAGAGACCCGGACTTGAAACAAGTGATGCGCTACATCAGCGGTAGTGGCAATCTTGATGGCTGCATGAAATCTTTCGCTGCTGAGCTTTCTTTGATAGAGGCAGTGGTGTTGAAAGGTACCAAAGTAGTTGTCCCAAATTGTATGAGGAAAGAAATGCTTCAGCGCATACGCGAAGGGCATTAGGGTGTTAACAAATGCAAGGCACGAGACCATTGACTGGTTTTCTGGCCCGGACTCAATGCAGACATTGAAAACATGTTAAAAAGCTGCGCCGTATGCGCAGCATTTTAACCAAGACGGCTGCGGTACGACAATAACTTCAATCAAGTTGATAGTGTATCTCGGCGTTAAGAAACTGTTAAAGAAAGGAAGGCGTATCGTGTATGCTACGCATGCGTCGCATGTAGCAGCTTCAGTGACAGACTGCGAAGATTAGCCAGCACGTGTCTGTGATATCGGCTTGTATATATACTAGGGGTGTTTCCTTAATAAACGTTGATTCTTGCATTCAATCTGATGGATACATTATAAAGATACAGCGTGACAGGAATAGTTTAAAGTTGGAAGGAATAGGAGAGCAGTTTAGGCTGGAGAAGCTGGTATTATATGGGGCTGTGGAGACGTATCTTCGGGACATGAAGCTACCACCTTGCGATGGGGACTATGTATGGGAATATTGCAATAGAACACAAGGCAGCAGAAAGGGGGTGGAATTAGGGCATATACATATAAAGGTATGGGCTGCAAAGAGTCAAGCAGGGGTGCAGGGAGCATTTATGGTGAAAAGGAAAGAGGGTGGGCAGATGAAACTCTTTTGTTCAGTGTACTTGTGGACGGGAGCAAAGGCCACAGAGAAAAACTAGGCAATAGTGGAGCATATAGCATATGACATTGATGAATCAGGAGAAGAGTGCGAGATAATTATACTTAAAGATATGAATGCGCCAATAGAATATATAATTGACTGTACTGACCTAACAGACTAAATGGTCTTGAATATGTGTCATTGGCATGATGTGTGATTGGCATGTGTGATTGATATGAAGGCATGATTTGATCATTTGCAATAGTACTGAGAAGGGTGAAGTTGAGAAACATAGGAGGAAGGAAGGCTGCAGTCGACGATAGATTATGCACTGATGTCAAATAGAATGTAAGATAGGCTCAGGGTAATGCATATATATCAATGTGGCTGCAGAAGTCTCTGTAGTGATCACAATGTATCAAGCTATACTTTGAAAGAGCAATAAAAGCGGGAAGGAGATAAGATGAGCTACTACAGGGGAATTTTTATTCAAAAAGGAAAATAGAAATAGCCACTTAACAAATTGAGAAAGTAATCGCAGATACAACAGTGTGGTCGTACACGAACGTAATTGGACTGTTCGAGCTAGAGCTTGCACAGGCACGTAAAAACTAACGACGAAAAATGAGATACAATCCTGAGAGTTGGTGGGATGAAGAAGTTCAAAGAGCCACAAGAAAAGGTCGGAAAGCCTTTAGAAAACACCACAGAGATGCTAAACAGCAGGGTCAACCTACAGATGATGTTGAAAGACAACGGGACATCTTTTAAAGCGGTTAAAGGGAAGGATCCCATATGATATAAGAAAAAAATTCGAAGAAAGAGGGCTCAGTGGCTGGCCGAAGTACATAAAATGATAGAAAGGCAGCTGCAAATTTTGGATACAGTGAAGAAAAATCACCAGTCACGATTCCTAATGGTAATGAAGGTAGTGAAAGTTAGGATACAGGAGGTCATGCTAGAGATATCAAATTCAAATATCTGGGTGTATGGATCAGCAATGGGACCGAGTACCTAAGGAAAAACACGAAGTATACGTGACGACTAAAGGCAACAGGAATGCAGTGGTGATGAAAAATGGGGAACTGTGGAATTACAATAAGTATAATGTTTTGAGAGGAATTTGGACAGAGGTCTTGGTTCCTGGTCATACAATCGGCAGTGCGGTCTTGTACATGAGATCACAAGTTTAACAAGATTAGAAATTAAGCAACGTGGAATAGGTAGGCTTGCTTTAGGAGCTCACGGGAATACACTAAATTAGGTAGTGCAAGGTGATATGGGATGGACATCATCGAGGGCAGGGAAGCTAGCAGCAAGATAAAATTTCAGAAGCGATTGAGAGAAATGGGGGAGGAGCGTTGGGCTAGGAAGGTTTTCAGCTACTCGTAAATGAAGAATGTCAATACAAAATGGAGGAAGCGAACGAGGAAATTAACTGGTAAATACTTAGAAAACAGCAGGCGGCCAAACCAAAAAGAACTATCGGTTAAGAAGAAAGTGAAGGAAACGGAGACTGACATGTGGAGAATCGGCATAATTAAGAAGTCCGCACTAGAGATTTATCGAACCTTTAAGCAGGAAATTGCCAAGGAAAGGACCTTTGGTAATTCTCCGGTAGTTCTTTACTTTTCGGGGCCTAAACGGGAGTCTAGCGAACCAAGATTTATTGAGCCAAATTCGAAGGGGTAGGCACGGTATGCTGTGTGCGTGGAAAGGAGAAGGAAGCTGCCGAACACTTGATAATTTTCTGTAAAAGGTTTCGCCCTATAGTTCAGGATGATGGCGCAAAGTTTTTCAAAGCACTAGGGTTTAAGGACAGGGAGGACAATATAATAGACTTTAAGCAGGTAGAAGTAACTAGAAAGGGTTTATTTGTTTGGGAGCCAAAATCAAGGCACGAGTGAAAATAAATGCCTCACTGCTCCTCAACTTCACTATTTCAATGAAAACAAATAAATCTAGTTTTTTGTTCACTAAGTATTACAGCTTGGTTGTGTTAGCCGCCGCCCGATCTTAAGGGTACAGACATATCCATTCATCCATTCATCCATCCAGCCATCCACCCACCCACGTAAGTATTATTATAGCTTGGTGGTGTTAGCCGCCGCCTGATATAAAGGGTACAGCCATATCCATCCATCCGTCCGTCCGTTAGTCCGTCTGTCCATCCATCCATCCATTCATTCATCCATCCATCCATCCATCCATCCATCCGTCCATCCATCCTTCCGTCCGTCCGTCCGTCCATCCATCCATCCATCCCTCCCTCCCTCTCTCCATCCATCCATCCATCCATCCATCCATCCATCCATCCATCCATCCATCCATCCATCCATCCATCCATCCATCCATCCATCCATCCTTCCGTCCGTCCGTCCGTCCACCCATCCATCCATCCATCATCCACTCATCTATTCATCCATCCATCCGTCCGTGCGTCCGTCCGTCCGTCTGTCCATCCGTCCGGCCGTACACCACCCATCCACCCACCTATCTATTTATCCGTCCATCCGTTCGTCCGTCCGTCCGTCCATCCATTCATCCATCCATCCATCCATCCATCCGTCCGCCCGTCCGTTCGTCTCTTGCTCTGTAACTCATTGGGCACTGAACGTGAGGTTAATGAAACAAGAAATAAATATGTGTAAACATTTGTACAAGGGGCTAAGACTTTTCAATTTTATTTTTAAATTGTCAAACTGACTCACGTAGTGTGAGCTCGATTTTCTACCTGTGTGTGCCCAGCTGCAGCCATGCTAACTTCATTCATTCGTTTGAAAAACCTTTGTAGGCACCACACGTGCCATTTTGCTGCAATTCTTTTGTATTCTTGTTTTTCTGAAGGATCAGCATCTGCGTATATTAGTAAATTGCAACTGTCTCAAAGACGGCCTGCTGCTGGATCTGAGAAGGGCACACTTTTTACTACCTCCGGCAGTCACGCACACAAAGCATGCTGCTTACTTGCAGATGAGTTTTGGGGGCATTGTTTGACGACAAAAAGAGCTGGACCCATCTAGGAGTTACCGCAGGGTCAAGTACGATAATAAAGTAACAAGTAAAAAACACAAGGCAGTGACCACAAAGCCATAATCGTGCTTCAGTGAAGCAAGAGAAATCGACCAGTTAAAGGTGACGTCGTCGTGGCCTTTTTTACATTTCATTTTAATTATGGCTGATGACTGCGCCAACCAGTCACATATAATCAATAATGCAATACTTGGTTTTCTGGGTGGTTTTTATGGGTTGGTTCATTGTCTCGCTCTATTCGTTAGATTTTCATTTTTATATTTGGCGCTGGCTTTTAACAATATATAGGTAGATTCTTGTATAGCGCTCGCAGTAATTGTTTTTATGTTATCGGAATTGCATAGGAAGGACGTTTGTGTCTTCGGCCTTTGGATGCGTATACTGAAAGGCCTTTGAATAACTTTCAGTATTCCTTACGTCCCTTTTTTCAATTTGGGGCCATTAGGAGATGTTCATTCAAGTCTGTTGCATCTGTTTATTCTCTGAGAACGAGTGATTATTTCTTCATATTTATTGAAGAAATAACTCTGATAACACTGTGATATCGCAATCACTTGCGCTTACATAGACACAGTTTTGGGCAAATAAAATCCATTAGTCAGCACGTGATGCTGTCGTGTGTTTCTTCGTGTCCAGTGTGATCATGGTCCTGAAGAACTGGCGCAATTGAATTCTATAGTGTAGTAAAAATTCAGCAGATCCCACGTACCTGATAATCAACGTTATGCGAAGAAGGTGGAGAGAAGGTGATCGTGTTGCAATTTTTTTGGGTAGTATTGAAAACTGGGCAAGTTGGTAACGATTTATTTTTCGAGATAGAATGCGCGAGAAACGAATAAAAAGAAATGGAAAGACAACAGATGAGCGCTGGTATGCACCAGAGCTCGTGCAATTATTTCATTGTGCGGCACGTCATAAAATGCCAGTAAATATATGCACAAATGTTGAACGCACAGTCATATGTTAGCGAAACCAGAGGCTGATATTGTCACGGGGTCCTGACGTGGCCGAAGACAGGAAACTTCGTGTAGGGATTTTGCTGTCTATTTGGGCGAACCTGTGCCCGGTAAAGGAAAAGTCTATTTACAGCAGCAGTCTTGCACAGATAGCAGTCTCGAACTGATAGCGGCGGACGGAGCGTCGGCCTTCGATCAACAACTGACAAGCGGCGAAGCGCGTCGGAATATACCCTTGCCGTCGAATGTTCTGGCGTTATTGCTGGTGGTGGCGTACGTTCCAGAACAATCTGTACCGTTCGCACAGTGGGCGTGATCTTATCGAAATGATCAACTACAGTGCGGAACCTTCTCGAAACCTGCAGGCGCGGTTTGCGCTGAGAATCGTGTGGTGTTTCGGAACGATAACAAAAACTTGGGAAATGGAACGTGGCATTGCCTCCCTCTGAAAAAAAAGGCATCGTCCCGATGCTTTTACTAAAGATGAAGATACAATAATAATGCAAGAAAGTACAATGAATAAATTACAATACAACAATAATACAGAAAAACACTGTTTCAGTTTGTTAACGTGCATGAAACGGCTTGAGGTGCGTGACATGGACGACTTCAGGTCGTGATCGGCGTCGTTGAGAGTTCGTGATGCCGTCGGGGACAACCTTGTGATCAAGTGGGCCGAGACGTCGAACCACCTTGTACGGTCAAAAGTAGCGTCGCAGAATCTTTTCACTTAGTTCACGTCGGCGTATCGGCGTCCAGATTCAAACACGTTCACCGGGCTGGTATTCCACGAAGCGTCGTCGAAGGTTGTAGCGGTGGCTGTCGGTCGTCTGTTGATTCTTGATACGGAGACGCGCAAGTTGTCAGGCTTTTTCGGCGCGTTGAAGGTACTCGCTCACATCGAGGTTTTCTTCGTAGGTGACGTTGGGTAACATGGCATCAAGCGTCGTTGCTGGGCTCCTTCTGTAGACCAATTTGTATGAAGATATCTGCGTCGTCTCCTGTACCTTTGTGTTGTATGCGAAGGTCACATACGGAAGAATGGCGTCCCACGTCTTGTGTTAGACATTGACGTACATTGACAGCACGTCGGCGATAGTCTTCTTAAGCCGCTCGGTGAGGCCGTTGGTCTGTGGGTGGTACGCTGTCGTCCGGCGGTGGTTTGTTTGGCTGTATGCCAAGATCCCTTGAGTTAAGTCGGCAGTGAATGCTGTTCCTCTGTCGGTGATAAGGACCTCCGGGGCGCCGTGACGTAGGACGATATTTTCGACGAAGAACTTAGCTACCTCTGATGCACTGCCTTTTGGCAGGGCTTTTGTCTCGGCGTAGCGGGTGAGGTAGTCGGTAGCTACCACGATCCACTTGTTTCCGAAAGCCGACGTCGGGAACGGCCCCAGTAGGTCCATACCAATCATCTGGAAAGGTCGGCAAGGTGGATCAATTGGCTGCAGAAGTCCCGCTGGCTTTGTCGGCGGTGTCTTGCGTCACTGACAGTCCCGGCATGTCCTCACATAACGAGCGACGTCGGTGGTAAGACGTGGCCAGTAGTACCTTTCTTGTATCCTCGCGAGCGTGCGAGAAACACCGAGGTGCCCTGCCGTCGGATCGTCGTGCAGGGCCTGCAGGAGTTCTGGTCGCAGAGCTGAAGGCACCACAAGGAGGTGCTTAGCTCGAAGCGGTGAAAAGTTTTTCTTTTGTAGAAGACCGTTTCGTAGAAAGAACGACGCAAGTGCGCGCTTGAATACCTTCGGGACTTCGGCGGTCCTGCCTTCGAGGTATTCTATTAGGGCCTTAAGTTCCGGGTCGGCCCTCTGTCGTTCATCGAAGTCGTCGGTAGTTATCGTTCCCAAGAAGTAGTCGTCATCCGGGTCGTCGGGCAGCGGTTGGTCGACAGGTGCACGAGAGAGACAGTCAGCGTCGGAGTGTTTTTTGCCGGACTTGTAAATGACAGTAATGTCATAATCTTGAAGTCTCAGGCTCCATCGTGCGAGGCGACCTGAAGGGTCCTTCAAGGTGGCTAGCCAACACAAGGCGTGGTGGTCGTTCACAACTTTGAAGGGCCTGCCGTAGATCGTCTGATGACCTTCTTTCTCTTTTTTTACAACGTCTCTTTTCTCTCATCTTTTATTCCCCTTACCCCCTTCCCCAGTAGAGGGTAGCCAGCCGGTCTGAGAACTGGCTAACCTCCCTGCCCTTCCTCATTTATTCCTCCTCCTTCTCCTCCTGCCGTAGAGATAGGGGCAAAAGTTCGACGTAGCCCAGACGATGGCGAGGCATTCCTTTTCTGTTGTGGAATAATTTGCTGCTGCTTTGGATAGCGATTGGTGGGCGTAACTAATAACCCTTTCAAGTCCGTCAGCCCTCTGCACAAGAACGGCGCCAAGACCTACGCTGCTTGCGTCAGTATGTATTTCTGTCTCGGCGAATTCGTCGAAATGGGCAAGTAACGGAGGCGTGTGAAGGCGATGTTTAAGCTCCTGGAAAGCGTGTTCCTGTGGCGTTTCCCACATGAACTCTACGTCGGCCTTGGTAAGGTTAGTGAGAGGATCGGCGATGCGGGCGAAGTTTTTTACGAACCGCCTATAATAGGCGCACAGGCCCAGAAATCGGCGCACGGCCTTCTTGTCAGTGGGCGGCGGAAAGTCGGCGATGGCGGCTGTTTTCCGTGGATCGGGACGAACTCCAGACTTGCTTTTAACGTGCCCCAGAAACAAGAGCTCCTCATACGCAAATCTGCACTTTTCTGGCTTCAGTGTGAGTCCGGACGTCTTGATGGCTTGAAGTACAGCTTCAAGGCGCCGAAGATGCTCGTCGAAACTTGAGGAAAACACGACGACGTCGTCCAAGTACACAAGGCAAGCCTGCCACTTCAGTCCTGCCAGTACTGTATCCATAACACGTTGAAAAGTTGCAGGCGTTGAGCAAAGGCCGAAGGGCATCACCTTAAACTCGAAGAGGCCGTCCGGTGTTATAAACGCCGTCTTCTCTCGGTCTCTTTCGTCGACTTCGATTTGCCAATAGCCATTCTTGAGGTCCATTGATGAGAAGTACTCGGCGTTATGGAGCCGATCAAGTGCGTCGTCTATTCGTGGGAGAGGATACACGTCCTTTGTTGTGATTTTGTTCAGGCGGCGATAATCAACGCATAAACGTAGGGTCCCATCCTTTTTCTTCACTAACACCACGGGGGATGCCCATGGATTCTTGGACAGCTGGATAATGTCCTCTCGCAGCATTTTATCAACTTGTCTCTTCATGGCCTCACGTTCTCGCGTCGAAACCCTGTACGGACTCTGACGGAACGGTCTGGCGTTTTCTTCGGTTATGATGCGATGTTTCGTGATTGGGGCCTGCCGAATTTTTGATGACGACGAAAAGCAATCTTCGTATTGCAGGAGCAGGGCCTTGAGCTCTTCTTGCTTATCGTTAGGAAGTCTGGGATTGACGTCAAAAGCTATGGGAGGGGCTTGGTTCCTCTGAGCAGGTTCCGCAGAATCGGCGAGGGCGAAAACACTGGTGGCTTCGACAATTTCTTCGATGTATGCGACCGTTGTTCCTTTGTTCACAAGTTTGTACTCATTGCTGAAATTCGTGAGCATAACCGTTGCTTTGCCTCCCCGCCGCTCTGCAATTCCTCTTGCGACGCAAATATTTCGGGTGACCAACAGATGCTGACTGCCTTCAACGACGCCTTCTAAGTCAGGTGATTTAGAAGTGCCGACTGAAATAATGACGCTTGAGCGAGGCGGAATGGTGACTTGTTCTTCCAGCACATTCAAGGCATGGTGTCCTGACTGCGTGCGCGGCGGTAGTGCTTCTTCTGTGGATAACATTATCGACTTTGTTTTTAGGTTGATGACAGCGCCATGGAGGCATAAGAAGTCCATGCCAAGGATGACATCTCTCGAGCAACGCTGTAGGACTACGAAGTCTGTAGGATAAATACGGCCGTTAATGGTGACTCTCGCTGTGCCGATTCCTGCAGGCGTCACGAGATGACCTCCGACTGTGCGGATTTCAGGGCCTTTCCAAGCTGTCCTAACTTTCTTTAACTTTGCGGCGAACGACCCACTGATGACAGAATAGTCGGCTCCAGTATCGACGAGAGCGGTCACACTGTGGCCTTCGATAAGAACGTCGAGGTCGCTAGTTCACCGTTTCGCATTACAGTTAGGGCGTGGCGTCGGGTCACGGCTGCGTCGGCTTGTTCCGCTGCTTCCATGTTGCGTCGTCCGGCCACCTTCGGTAAGTGAGCTTTTGCCTTCAGGGCTTTGGCCGGTTGGTGCTGTGTTCAAAAAGCTCAATCGCGGCGGCGTCGTCGTCGGAGGATCTTCGGTAGTTCGTCACACAGCAACCGCACCTCCATCGGTTGCTGCCCTTGGTTTCCCAGATACGGGCTAGGAGACCGGCCCCGCGTTGGGCCAGAGTACTGCCGGGGGTGCGGTGACATGCGGCGGCTGGGTGACGGCGAACGGGAAGGACTTCGTGGTGTCCATTGAGTTCCTGCCAGGTAGTCGGCGATGTCACGTGGCCAATCTCCTGGCTGTGGACGCGGTGCATTGACGGCGAAGCCACGCAGTCCCATTTGTCGGTACTGGCAACGGCGGTATGTGTGCCCGGCCTCGCCGCAGTGGTAGCAGAGCAGGCGGTTGTCAGGTACACGCCGAACGTCCGTTTTCCTCGGTGCACTGCGCTGGCCCACTGGGAAACGGTAGGACGTCGGTGGGGGTGGTGGCGGCGGTGGCGTCTGGCGACGGAAGTGCGACGGGGCGGCGTTTTGGCGTGGACGGGGAGGAGCGTTGTGGCGCACTGCAGTGGCGTAGCTCATAGTTTCTGGCTCGGGCAGCAGTGTTTGAGGAATTCGTAGCGATTGCCGGACTTCTCGCACAATGTCGGCCATCGAATCCCCTTGAGGCTGCGCCGAAGGAAACAGTTTGCGCAGCTCTTCCCGCACGATCGCTCGGATCGTTTCACGCAGGTCGTCGGAGTCACTGGCTTGAGCAACAGCGCATTCTGGAGTCAGGCGACGATTATACTGTCTGGTGCACATGTCCAGAGTTTTTTCGATGGTGGTCGCCTCGGATACAAATTCTTGGACGGTGTTCGGTGGATTTCTCATTAGTCCCGCGAAGAGTTCCTGTTTGACCCCTCGCATGAGGAAACGAACTTTCTTTTCCTCAGGCATGTCTGGGTCAGCGTGACGGAATAGGCGGGTCATCTCCTCTGTGAAAATTCCAACCTTTTCATTTGGTAGCTGAACCCGGGTCTCGAGTAGAGCAGCGGCCCTCTCTTTGCGAGCGACGCTCGCGAACGTTTGCAGAAATGCGCCGCTGAAGAGATCCCACGTTCGGAGCGTGGACTCCCGATTCTCTAGCCAGGTCCTTGCGGTGTCTTCAGGTAGAAGTACACACGACGGAGCTTTTCTTCGTTGTCCCAGTGGTTGAGGGCAGCCACACGGTCGTATGTTTCTAGCCAGGTTCTGGGTCTTCAAACGATGAACCTTGGAACGTTGGTGGTTCCCTGGGTTGATGAATGACGATCGCGGGCTGGGACGCCCGGTTGTCATTGTTGCTGCAGTCGAGGTCATGGTCTTGGTCTTCCGCGCCTTCTTTTGTAGAAGGCCGTACTCCGGTGGGAGACCTTGCTGTCGGCTGCTCGTTCGCTGCTCTTGGTTGGCGTCGGTGTCTTCTCCGCGACGGGGGCTGGGTTCACGGCTTGACGGGGGTGTCCGGTACATGAACGAAGCAGCACCTCCACCAGATGTCATGGGGTCGTGACGTGGCCGAAGACAGGAAACTTCGTGTTGGGATTTAACTGTTTATTTGGGTGAACCTGTGCCCGGTAAACGGAAAGTCCAATTACAGCAGCAGTCTTGCACAGATAGCAGTCTCGGACTGATAGCGGCGGACGGAGTGTCGGCCTTCGTTCAACAACTGACAAGCGGTGAAGCGCGTCGGCATTTATACCCTTGCCGTCGAATGTTCTAGCGTTATCGCTGGTGGTGGCGTAGGTTCCAGAACAATCTGTACCGTTCGCACAGTGGGCGTGATCTTATCGAAATGATCTACTACAGTCCGGAACCTTCTCGAAACCTGCGGGCGCGGTTTGCGCTGAGAATCGTGTGGTGTTTCGGAACGATAACAAAAACTTGGGAAATGGAACGTGGAAATATGAAGCGCTGATGCTCGTGAAGATGCTGGTCCTGGACAAAGCTACATGAATCAACTTCAGTGCATGCCAACTTAGCACAATTGATGTTACCTTGACATGTCGGCTGCAACTCGAACAAATACGCTTTATCGATTACAGGACAAAGACTGCAACGTCTTCTTTGTCTCTGCCCTCGGCCAAGGACACTCGCGCTGCTTCGTTGTCGCCGACTTTAGCACATACGCGTATCATGATTCCCCCTTAAAAAAACATCTCCCCAATGTTAAACGTTCGAGAAGCAAGGCAAAAACACAACTGCAAATTTAGTCACTGGAAGTAAGGCTTCATTCGAAGCACATTGACAATCTCTGGTGAATGTCTGCGGCGCTTCAAACACTGATCGCCGTCCGGAACAACCTCCTAGTTGACGTCACTGATGTGTTACAGAACCTTGTAGGGTCCGAAGTACCTTCGCAACAACTTTTCGGAGAGCCCACGCTGACGAATGTGTGTCCAGACCCACACTTTGTCACCCATGTAGCGAGAGAGGAAGATGGGACGGCGGCCAACGTGGTCGTGTCATTCTCTCGCCACTTTATTCCACGCCTCAAGCGGAGCCGCGTAGCTTCCCACGTCCGACACACCAAGTGCGCTAGCTTGTCCTCATCCTCGCGCAGCTCGAACTAGCATCAGCTGCACGAGAGGCGCGGCGCGGTGATTGAGAAATGATGATGGTGATGATGGCACTACAGGGCTCCCCCCCCCCTAGCGCTTTGCGCGATTTCAAGGCATATGAAAAAAGAAAGAGTTCAACAAATGCTATATACATGAACGACAATGCATAAAGTGTTCATTTGGCAAGTCGAAGTTGTCAACGTTTATGGGCCATTGGTAAGCAGTGTGTCTCTGGTGGGCGACTCTGGGAGAAGCGCAAGGGACGAAGAAGGAAGTGCCGGTTCTGTGCCGGAGGTTGTAATATTTGGCGTCATCGTCTTGTTGTTTGGTGATTCGTAACCAAGCAAGTTTTCCGGCTTCCTCTGCTCGCGGGGTAAACTGTTCGGCATCCGTTCCATTACCATCTTTTTTATGAGGGAGCATCACGTCTAATGTTGTCGCAATTTCGCGTCCGTAAAGAAGGCTGAAGGGTGTCTTCCGAGTGGTCTCCTGACGAGCCGTGTTGTAAGCGAACGTGATGCAGGGCGATATGTCGTCCCAGTTCTTGTGCTCTACATCTACTTACATGCTTATCATGTCATCCAGGGTCTTGTTGAGACATTCGGTGAGCCCGTTGGAGTGGGAATGATACGCCGTTGTCCTTCTGTGAGCTGTACCACATTGCCGAAAAACGGTGTCCAAAAGCTCGGCAATGAACGCAGTACCTCTGTCGGTGATGACTATTGCGGGATCACCGTGTGTCAAAATGATGGCTTCGATGAAAATTTGCGCAACTTCAGCTGCTGTTGTGCGTGGCAGAGCGCCTGTCTTCGCGTATTGGGTCAGGGAATCTGTGGCGACAATCATCCATCTGCTTTCAGTGGCAGACGTTTGGAAGGGGCCCAGAAAATCCATTCCAATTTGTGCGAACGGTGTCGCCGGCATTCGGACAAACTGCAGCAGGCCGGCTGGTTTGATGGATCTTGGCTTGCGACGCTGGCAATCTAAACATGTCTGCATGTAAGTTTTGACAACTCCGGCAAGTCTTGGCCAGTAATAGTTTTGCCTTATCCTCGCCAATGTTCTTGCGTTACCCAAGTGAAAAGCGGTAGGTTCGTCGTGGCATGCTTGCAGTACTTCACGGTGAAGCGAAAAAGGAATGACGAGCAAGTAGCTGCTGCCGGCGGGTGAAAAGTTCTTTTTATAAAGAAGGTCATTCCGCAAGCAGTACGACGGCAGCCCTCTCGAAAATAACTTTGGCTCGCTATTCGTTCGCTCTTGTAGGTAATTTATGAGTGGTAGTAGTTCAGGGTCGTCGCGCTGCTGTTGAGAAAAGGTGGCAGTGTCCACAATTTCCAAAAAGGCCGTGTCGTCGTCGTCATCCGGCGACGCCGTCCCAACAGGAGATTGAGAAAGACAGTCAGCATCGGTGTGTCGTTTTCCCGACTTGTACGTAACAGTGAAGTCTAATTCTTAGAGCAGAAGACTTCAGCGTGCAAGACGGCCAGATGGATCTTTCAAGTTGATTAACCAACAGAGCGAGTGGTGATCGCTAATAACAGGTGGCTGTACAAATAAGGACGAAACTTCAGGAATGCCCACACCATCACAAGAAATTTTTTCTCCATCATGGTATAGTTAGCTTCTGATCAGGACCGCATCCTGTTGGCGTAGGCGATCACCTTTTACATGTTGTCCTTTGACTGTACGACCACTGCTCGAAGACCCACATTTCTAGCGTCTGTATGAAGTATTGTTGGCGCATCTTCATCGAAGTGGGTGAGCACGGGCGGTGTTTGCATGCGCTGACGAAGCTCGTGAAATGTGTGCTGCTAGTCTTCGCCCCATGTGAAGGGGATATCTTACCGGGTAAGCTGTGTCAATGGGCGTGCGATGCGCGAAAAATTGGCAATAAACCACCGGTAATAGGCACAGAGTCCCAAAAAGCGTTGCACTAATTCTTTGTTAGATGGTGTCGGGAATTTCGCCACGGCGGCAATTTTATCCGGGTCGGGTCAGATCCTTCAGCTGCTCACGACGTGACCGAGGAATTCAAGTTCGCGGAAGCCGAAGTGGCACTTTTTGGGTTTTAGAGTAAGACCAGCCAAGCGTATCGCTTCAAAAACTGCTTCAAGTCTTCTTAAGTGTTCCTCGAAAATCGCCGAAAAGACAATCACGTCATCGAGGTACACCAAGCAGGTTTGCCACTTAAGTCCCGACAGAACCGTGTCCATCAGTTGCTGGAATGTTGCTGGCGCCGAACACAAACCGAAAAGAAGTACCTGAAATGCATGAAGTCCATCGGGCGTAACAAATGCGGTCTTCTCACGATCTCTCGTCCACTTTAATTTTCCAGTAGCCACTTTTCAAGTACATCGACGAAAAGTAGCGTGCGTTTCGTATTCTATCAAATGAATTATCAATACGCGGCAGAGGATAGACATCTTTCTTTGTGTTCTGATTTAGCTTCTGGTAGTCGACGCAGAAACACAAGCTGCCATCTTTTGTTTGACGAGTACTACTGATGATGCCCAAGGACTATTAGATGGCCGAATAATACTATCTTACAGCATCGTTTTCACCTGTTTTGTAAATTGCTTCATGCTCTTTTGGGGTGATGCGTTAAGGAATTTTCCGAATTAGTCTGGCGTTGGAATCCTTGATGATGCGGTGTTTCGTCATTGCCGTTTGACCAACTCTTGATGTGGATAAGAAGCAGCCGTGGTACTTGTTGATCAGCATGAGAAGGTGGTCTCGCTCAATGGGAGATAGCGTTGAACTAACGTCGACACATGTTGGTGTAGTGATAGTAGACGCTGCTACTTGCTCCACTAAATGGCAATCTTCTATTTGAGCGAGTTTGTCAATATAGGTAATAGCCGTGCCTTTAACGGTGTGTCGGCGTTCTCTGCTAAAATTTGTCAACAAGAGTTCAGCGCATCTGTCAATAACAGTGATGACAGCCCTGGCAATAAGATGCCGCTAGGTAATGCGAGCTCCTTGATGTGTTTAGCGATGCCAGTACCGTTTTGTAAGATGTTGCCGTGCACTGATACGAGACAGGAATTTCATGGCGGTAGTATGACGTCATCATCGGCAATACGGAAGTGAGGTGGCTGGTGTACCGCATCAGTCGCAGTGTGCGAGCTTATAGTAAACGTTACGCTTCTGTCGCGGAGGTCAATCACAGCCCCGTATTCGCGCAAGAAATCAATTTCTAATATGAGCTGTTTACAGCATCCGTGAAAAATGACGAGGGTGGCGACAAAGGTGAAACCAGTTATGAACAGTTGGGCCGTGCACTTTTCTACCGGTGTCATCAACTGACTCCTGCACTTCTTATATTGGGTCCGTGCCATGGCATCTCCACCTTCCATAGTCTTTCGGCTAGCTCTAGGTTTATTTTACAAAAGTGGGAGCTTGTGTCCACAAGAACCTTGACTTGGTGGCCGTCAATGTGAACGACGAGGACAGCGCTGATAACGTTGGTTACGTCGGCAGTTGTCTCATTCATCCCATTAGTCGTTGCTGTCGTCTTCTTCGGCATCGATGGCTTTAAGCTGTCATTTGTCTGTAATGGGGGCTGTTTGGAATTTCTAGTATTGGCAACCCTACCATATGGGGTCGCTGAGTCTAGTTTTCCCGTTGCAGGCCAGGGGACCTGCCCCTGGGAACGTCGGCAAAACTGCGACGGCTAGGTGAACTGGCCGGCGCAGCAGATGGAGAACGTGATCCAGGCATTACTGGATTCTGTGGCACTGTGTTCAAAGGAGCGTCATTGTACATGCGTTGATTGTCATACGTAGCGTAATCAGGGTAGCAAGAAAATCTAGAGTACTGAGCATCGCGCAAAGAGCAAACTCTGTAGACGTGCCCAGCTTCGCCACAATGAAAGCGTACCGGTGGACAGTCAGCGGTACGCCACAAATCAGTTTGCCGACGCTGGTAAGTAAGCGGGGACTCACTACTTGGCCATGTTGTGGGGTTCACTTGTTGGCTATACGGCATTAGTCTTGTCGGACAAAATCTGCGAAGTTTAGAAAGTCATCGGCCGGGTTGGTGTGGGTCCAGTCATTGGAGTCTATTGTGCCGAAGGCGCGACGACGGTGCGTCGGACTGCATCAGCATAAGTAAGGTGGCGTCGCACATCAACATAGCCAGATGAACAGAGAGCCTGACGGACCTCATCCCGGACAACATCGGCGACAAAAGACAATGCTGGCGTCAGTTCGGTTGCTGGAAATAAAAACAAAGCTGCCGAAGTTCCTCCCTGAAAATCTCCCAGTTCACTTCCCGCAGAGACCTGTTGTTGTCGGAGATGCTCGCCGCAGTTGTAACAGGAATATTTGCTCGAAAGATGGCTGGATTCTGCTGGCGGTACCGTTGCTGTAGGACCAGTTTAATAGCTGCGGCTTCTTTTGTGAGCTCAGCTACTATGGTTGGTGGATTTCCCACAATCCAAGCAAACAGTTGCTTCTTCACGCCTCGCATTAGATACCGCAGCTTCATGTCTTCTGGCATCTCGGGATCTTCCTGCCGAAAAGACGGGTCATGTCCTCGGCGAACATAGCAACGCTCTCATTTCATTTCTGAATTCGATTTTCCGAAAGGCGTTGCGCATTCTCCTATCTGTTCAGACTGGTAAAGGTGCTTACCAGCTGGTTGCGGAAGTCGTCCCATGTAGCCAGGCATCTTTCCCTGCTAATTTACCTCGTCTGGGTGTTGTGTTTCAGTTAGAATTACATATTCACGAGCTTCTCTTTGGGTTGGCCCACTGGTTGTACTTCGCACAGACTTCAAACTGGTCCAGCCAGTGTTGGGCGTCTCCATACGTCTCACCATGAAAACAATCAGGAATCAGAAGATTCTGTAGTGTCATGTGCACTGTAGCTGCAGTGACCATTGTGGCTGAAGGAGGCAAGTGGTTGCCGACAGTTTCTCGAAGGGGATTGAGCTCAGCAGTGAGACCTAGGAGACGGCGACTGAAACGGTGGACTGTTGTGTCGACACCTGGTAGCGATTTCGAGCTCGAAAGTTGGGCCCGCAAAGGGGTGCCAAGCTTGAAGAATACCCATCACTTCCACCAATGTGACGACAAGGGATCGACGAGCACACAGAGCACCTCTAACAAATATTATGATGCTGATGCTGATGACCTCGGATGGATGGCGCTCACCCAAACAGGGGGATGGGCCAAGAACCGGGCGGCAGGATACTTAAGTGAATATAAAATGATAATAAAGCCAATCAGAATATTTAGTTTAGAGATAATACTGCCAATAAACGAAATGCTTGCTGAGCAAGCGGTCAAACAATCTCTTGTTCCTGGCAGACATCGCTACGAATTATAAACTAAAGATCTGAAAAGGTTAGGGTTCACAAGCACGGTAATATTTTAGTTGCATTGATGTAGTCAAACAGTGAAAAACACATTCCTGTGGCAATAACCAAACGAAGTGCCACCAAGTGATAAAAGCACTGGTACATTTACTTGTATTCCTTGCTTGTGTAATGGGGCTACTGAAAATCTTTTTCTCTGATAAGAGTAACAACGACCGAATAAAAAGAAATGTTCAATTGTTTCAATTTCGTTGTAAAAAATGCACAGCGGTGACGCCTTGAGTCGAGCTTTGTTAAGGTAATAATTTATTTGTGGAACTGCACAGCACAATCTGGTGTAAGTGACCTCTAACTGGCGAGATACGCATCACTGTTTACTCCAGCAATACCTTAAATGCTCGAAATCTTTAAATTTATCCACATTACCTATTCTCTATTTCAAACAAGCCTTTCGGAACCTTAGCGCTGTCACGTCAGCCGTAACTGGCAAAACTAGGATGGTAAGTCTTACTTAGGTACTTAGGGATACTGCTGCCAAAGAGTCCGCCATTTCGTTCAAATATAATCCGCGGTGGCCTGGTACCCATACCAAATGCAGTTTTTTTACGTTTTTCGGCAATAAATGCCGAAATTGCTCTGAATTTGCTGCTGCAGAAAGTGCATTGCATACTGATGACGAATGTGTAATAATAACTGCTAATGATTCGCTTGAGGGCATTTGCGTAGGGCAAGAACAATAGCCGCTTTATCTATTACAGGACAAAAACTGCAACGTCTTGTTCGTCTCTGCTCTCGGCTGAGGACACTCGCGCTGCTTCGTTGTGGTCGACACTGGCACATACGCGCGTCATTAGATGAGAGAGATCGTGAGAACACGTAATGTTTATAAAATTGGGTAGGCAGCACTGCAACCGCTATTAGTGTTTTACGAATATTAGCGTCTATTTCAAACGAAGTTCTGAGACCTGGTGTAGCTCTGAATTATAATGTTTCATTGCCACACAGAGTGCTTGGGTTCTATTCCAACTGGGACACTGAAATTTATTCGTTGCATTGGGCGGTTCGACGTTACTGATGTCGAGTATATCTTGACGCTCGTGCGTTAAAATTGCACATGTGTGTTTTCGTGCTTCCTCGATAGATACTAAGCGTCAATCACCTGCATATATTTCCGCATACCAATGGAACATATCGCCCGTGGGTAGGTGCCACTGTCTGGCTGAAAGTGTTTGACAACGTACGAGACGGGATAGTGACATTGTTCATGTCTTGACCAGCACGTCATATTCGTCAAACCATCTTACCCTATAATTTTGGTTCACGCCAAGTTAAGGGGGTGACTACGTGAGCACCCAAACATAAGCGGCTAGATAGATAGATGCGCTCAAAGACGCCATAGTTCGCTAAGAAATTGATTGATATGTGGTGTTTAACGTCCCAAAACCACTATATGATTATGAGAGACGCCGTAGTGGAGGGCTCCGGGAATTTAGACCACCTGGGGTTCTTTAACGTGCACCCAAATCTGAGCACACGGGCCTAGTTCGCTAAGAAGTGCTCCGCATCTAAAAACGTGTGCGCGCGTGAGGCATTTTACTTGTGGTGTACTGATTATAACTATGTATGAATATTTTTTAATGGGATTCGCAACCATATTCACCATGCCAACTGGTTTTCATAACCTTGTATGATCTACGTGTGCAATCAAAAAGGTTTTTAAGATCACTACGTGGATATGTTTATCACAAAGCCAAGTGATTCAACTCATGGTTAACGAAAAAAGCATCTAGTAGGTTAGTTAGGTAGGCTCGCTCAAATGAAGGAAAAAAGAAAAACGAGGCACTGTTTTTATTTGTATAGTGAAGCTCAAAAGGTGAAAGTGAAGTCGTTATTATCGCACCAGGGTTGAAATAGCATTGAATATCGCATTGATTTGCAGGTTGAAAAACTTGAATGCTTTTAGTTACAAGCCCTGTTATTGCAGCATCTGTGTGGAGGGGCAATATTTCATGCAATGACCGCTTAAAAGATCACCCACCCTCTGTAAATCAATAAATGGCAGTAATTCGTTTCACAACACACACAAAAAGTGCACACATGCCATATTTTTTACTTTTTGCACGCCAAAAACAGCAACACGCCATAGCCGTGTTTTTCACTCCGCCGGAAAGCTTTAGGTAGGTGGATAGATGAATGAATGTATTCGGCTGTGCCTTTTAGATTGGGTAGGGACTCAAGCCGTCTACCCATATATTTAAGTGCTATCACTACGTGATCAAGGATTAAATTTCACTTGCGTCTTGACCATAGCCACCAATCAGTTAGCCTCCTCCTGGTTGTTTCTACCCGTTTAGAGTCAATTTTGCCATAACTGACCCTAAACCGCAATTATTTGGAAATTCAGCACTATTATCTTGGTGAAATATAGGGTAGAGCCCTTTACAGAACATTATCAAACGTACAGCCGTTTCATCCTCCTCTCCAGACGCACAACATACCGTGTATGTGCCTTCGTATCTGGCTGACTACGTCTTGGTCCGCAATACTCCCGTTCTGGCCTCGAGCAGCAGAGGAACTACTTTGAGAATGATCGTAAATTTTTTCTTTTGCAATTTCCTGCTTCAAAGTTTGTTAGGCCTCCAGTGGTGATTTCATAAGCAGTCTAATCTTCCGCATGTCCCTCTTTGTTTCCTTCACTTTCTTCTTGACCAATGTTTCCTTTTGGCTTGGTATTCTGCTGCTGTCTAAATACTTGCTTGATAATTTTCGAGCTCACTTTTTCCATTTAGTATCAACATTTTTCATGTACAAGTAGCTGAAACCTTTCCTAGCCCAACGATCCTCTCCCATTTGTCTCAATTGCTCCTGAAGCTCTATCTTGCTGCTAGCTTCCCGGCCCTCAAACGATGGTCATCCCATTAAACCCTGCACCTCCTGATTTGAGGTATTCCCATGTGCTCCAAAATGTAGTCTACCTATGCCAAGTTGTTTATTCTACAATCTTGCTTCAACCCCTTATTTCATGCAGAAGACCGCATTGCTGTACGTCCAACTCGAAACCATGACACCATTAGAAATCCCTCTCACAATGTCATACCTATTGTAGCTCCACAGTACCCTATTATTCATTACAGAGCTGCATTCCTGATTCATTGATATGTAGGGTTTAACGTCCCAAAACCACCATATGATTATGAGAGACGCCGTAGGGGAGGGCTCCGGAGATTTCGATCAATTAGGGTTCTTTAACGTGCACCCAAATCTGAGCAAATGGGCCTACAACATTTCCGCCTCCATCGGAAAGCAGCCGCCGCAGCCGCGATTCGAACCCGCGACCTGCGGGTCAGCAGCCGGGTACCTTATCCACTAGACCAACGAGAGCTTTTTTTTATTACCTGTTTTTTACAGGTGTTCACATAGAAACATGAAAATACACTTGGACCAATATTTGATCCGAAGTGCTCACATTAAAATTTTTTTCAGGTTGCACAATTCCTCTAACATTGTTAACCAGCTGGGAGGTTCTTCTTGTTGTTTATACACCTCAGTGATATACCACATATTTGCAATGAAGTTTTCCCAGACAGGACGCATGTTCTGGTCAAGATGTCTGTATGCCATTGTGGTCTGCCAGATGCTGGAAAGGCTAATTAACATAACCATGTTGTATGGTATGCCGTCCTCATTACCCACACAGAGAAAACGAATGGCATGGCTTAATGGGGAGATCTTTTTTGAATGTCCTTTGAAGGATGTCCCAATGAAAGACAGCGTCCCCGCAGTGAATAAACACATATGGTCTATTGTCTCAGGTGTTTTACAAAGTAAACAATTGGTTGTCCATGGTACATCGATTTCCTTGTCCGCTAGCCACTGCTTTACGGGGGGGGGGGGTCGTCCCGGAATGCAATTTAAAAAAGAAAGTTTTGCCCATGCTTTTACTTTCATTCTTTTGATCCGTTTCAAAACGTCCTGTTCGGGTTTTCCGTTGATCATAGATCTGCCCAAAGGTGTTGGGAACAAAAAATCACGGAGATCCCTGCACAGATTTTTTCGCTTAATAGTGGCAAGATATTCCAGCGAAAAACGCACTTTCAAAAACTCAAAAGACTGTATAACGTCTCTCAAAAAAACCAGTCACATATAGGCACATATCACTGTTTGTAGACGCAACAAAATCTGGAATGCGTGATGGCAGCTTTGCTTTTATCACTGTTGCAGAAAATTGTTTCTTTGATTGTGAAGGAAAATAAACCGAGAGACAATTTGTCAAATAAATAAATGACATAAACCGACTCTACCATTACTAACGGACTGAAATAAATTATACCGGCTTGTACGTTCCTACGGCGATTTCCACACAAATACTAAAAAAATCCTGTGAAGCTTCTGTACGTTGACGCGTGACATACAAATAACTTTCATGACACACAAGATTTTGGATATCAAAAACATGTTGCATACAGTCGCACGTGCGAATATAGACAGATTGCGACCACTCTAGGCATTTGTTTTTTTTGCCTGAGGGTTTCTGCTTCACCTTTCCAGTAATCTGCGTTGTCGCGAGAGCTGTCCAAGGGTACACCAAGGTACTTTAGGGATTTGCTTTCCCATTTTATGTTAAGGTATACCTCGGGCCTCACATCCCAATTGCCGTACCAAAAGGCAGTTGTTTTATGCCAGTTAATTACACTGCCAGTCATGTCACAAAATTTATTTGCCATGTAAACGACTTCACATATACTCTGTCTATCTTGGCAGAGTACTGCCACATCGTCAGCATATCCAAGTAATTTTATCTCCGTGTTCTGAAACCGAAAGCCATGCACCCTTGAGTTTCGAATGATTGATAAGCAAAAGGGTTCTAGGTAGATGGCGAATAACAGTGCTGAGGCCGGGCAACTCTGTCTGATAGAACTTAATACTTCAATTTATTCACTGAGCTGCTTATTGACTATCAACTGCGTTACACACTGTGAATATGCCACCTTCTAACCATCAAAAATTACGTCACAAACTTCCACATGCTTCAACACCCTGAACAATACTTCATGAGAAACACGGTCAAAAGCTTTCTGTAAATCTATCTGCATGATTGCTATTCGTTTTTCAAAGGCGTCACAAATCTCCAGTACACTTCTTACTATATGTATGTTTTTTGTGATGCTGCGACCTTTTGTGCCGCATGTCTGGTGTGTCCCTACAATCTTTTCTATGATGTTCTGGATTCTCCTGGCTAAAACCGTCATGAATATTTTATAATCAGTGTTCAAAAGACTGATAGGTCGATATGACGTTACAGATTGGAGTTTGCTGCTATCATCTGTCTTCGGGATCAAGGCAGTATGCGCCTGCAAGAGCGTGGCAGTATTTTTTGTATACTTCTACGATAACGTCGTATAGCGCAACTGCTACGTCTTCTTTAAAAACTTTATAAAACTCCGCCCCGATTCCATCTGGGCCAGGCGTCTTGCCTGTACTTAAGTCATTAAAAGCTTTTTCTATTTCCTTTACACTGATAGGAGCTCCTAATGCCTAGTTCACACTGAAACATCCACTTTTTACAGCGACCGAAATTCTCCTGCCGCCGAAACGCAGCGTCGTTCGCACTGGATGCGTGCGCCCCGCGCCGCCGAATATGCCATCTACTACGGGGCGAACGCGGAATGGATGCGCTGTCACCCGGTTGTTGTCGCGGCTTGCAAACGCTACTATGCTATCTGGTGGTGTATACTTCGACGATTCTCGTACGCAAGAAGCAAGAAAAGACAGTAGTGCTTACTTTGCTGGCAAGTGGCTGTCTTGTATTGCACGAAGAGCAGAAAAACCACCGACGCCTGCGGCGTTAGGTGAGTTTGTTTTGCTCTGCTAGACCGCAACAAGCTCGGGCACGCCAACTGCAAGCTCGTTCACCTCTTTCACGAAATACGGAGGCGAAGGAGGCACAGAGTAGGTTGAACTCCCGTTGGTTTCAACATTCAGTTACGTGTACTGCGGCATAACAAGTGAGTAGGGCTTGGTCCCCATTTTTCAAAATTTCTTGACTAGCGCCCCTATTGGTCCGCGGTGACCGATTCGGCGGCGGACACCGCAAAAGTCGGTCCGAGAGCGATCGGCGCGAAGAGGGTCCTTTCGGCGGAACTCGCCGCCGCCGAACCGGATTCGGTGCACTTTCGGGGGCCGGAATGCTCAGTGTAAACGCGGCCTAATATTTCTCGTGTATCAGCATCAAGCTTGGGCATGATATCACGGAAGACATCACTAAATTCCGTGGCCATCGGTACTCGTTTTTCGATCAGATCGCGATAATGTTCCGCAAACGCCTACATTATCTGACCTTTTTCATTCGTCAGTCAGTCATTGCATACTATTTCTCTGATTTCATTTTTTTGTGCGTATTTTTTTGTCACCCAAAGCTCGTTTAGTGGGTGTCTCCCCTATCCAAAGTTTTTCACTTTTAGTTCTTACTATAGCGCTTTTATACTTTTTTATGTAGAATCTCCTGTTTATATTTAGTATCTGTTATTTCAATGGTAAAGGAGCCGGGTTTCACAGTTCCTTCCTGCAAGAGCACTTGTAATTGCCTTCGCAGGTTCCTTTCCGCCTGTTTCTTCTAACATTTATTTTTTGTAGATCGTTCTAACGCATTCATTTTAACCTCTTGTTTGAAAATTTCTTACTTTGTTTCTCAGTCATCTTTTTGATTACCGTAGAGTTTCGTGAGGGCTTCGGTTACATCTTCACCATAAGATTCATCTTTCAAGATATGGTTGCTTAGTTTCCCCAAGTGCCAGTTAAATTTTGGAGTCCTGTTTTTAGTGCCAATCGTGAAACTACTCATACAATGGTCGCTGAAAGACACTGGTGTAACAACATATTCATCACTGCACCCTAAAAGTGCGTAAACTGAACACCGCAATTAGACATACATAAACCAACATCTTCCAAGTCATTTTCTACAATCATTTCATTTAAGAAGACTGCGCTTTTATCAAATGACTGGACCGGCTTGGCACAGTCCTTCTTTCTACAAATGCAGTTAAAATCACCAAATAGGACTACCGATTTGTCACAATCCAGTGAATTGCTTGTTTATTCAAAGAAAACTTTCCTTTCACTGTCTCGGTTCGGAGCATAAGCGCATATGACACGCCATTCGAAATTCAAGAAAGAGAAATCACACACTCCGTAGCGTCATTTATTGCTGCTCGCTACACTTCTTCCAACAACGCCTATCGATTGTCGTATGAAGAGAGGCCCGTGTGCTCAGAGTTGGGCGCACGGTAAAGAACCCCAGGTGGTCGAAATATCTGGAGCCCTCCACTACGGCGTCTCTCATATTCATATAGTGGTTTTGGGACGTTAAACTCAACATATCAATCAATCGTCGTATGAACAGCGCACATCCTCATGATAAGCCATCAGCATGGGATACACAGATGCTATACATTGAGCGAAACGGTAACGTCATATGATCAGTATCTTTCTCTGTTGCTATTTTAGTTTCCTGCAGAGCAATCACATCCAAGTCAAGTTCCGAAAAAAGCCTACTCAACTGGTACTGCCGCCTTCTTGAAGCTAACCCGCGTACATAGAAGCTAGCAAATCGCATTGCTCTTTTAAGTTTCAAACTGATTTGTTTCTTTTTTTTAAAGTACAAGTAGCTGCTCCCCATACCCTTAGCCGAACTCCGCCTATTAAGTTGTTCGGTGCATCTTCTTAGTAGATGGTGGCACGTAATATGCTGTCAAGAGGCAATTTTTCCGGCCCTATTTTTCCCCTTCTGTAATACTATGTTTGACTGCCAGTCGCGGCCGCCGAAAGAGAGCTGCTTTCGGTTGCGGTTCTTGATTGCTTATAACACTTGATTCTGTTGAGGCTGCGTCTCGTGGTCGTTTCTCTTCCGTACCTGGTTCCTCAGCGTCGTGCCACTCCATGGCACCACCCTCGGCAGGTGTCTGGACAGGTTGAGTAGATGACTTGCTCTCATCTGTTGCAGTGGTTGCGTCGTTTAAAACATCAGTCTCCTTTGCGCTCATCGATGATTCTGCGGCCGCTTGCATACACGCACGTTCACTTGTTTTTTTCGCTTCTTTCACATTCATCACGCCTCCTGTACCGAATGTTTTTTTCCACAGAAGTCAACTGTGATTTCGCCGATGCATCCGTTATAGGTTGCACTCCCCCACTGTCAGTTGACCTTGGCGGTTCTTTCTGCAATCGCGTCATGCCTGCTGCGCTAGGTGTTTTGCCTTCACAAGCCGTTTTTGATTTCACCGATTCTGCTGCGTCGGCCTCTTTGATAGTGAGCTCGGATTTATCCATGCTCCCGGTGTTCGTGTAGCTGCCGCATACGTCTTCGTGCAGTTCCCAGAGGCGTGTTTAAAACGCTTGCAAGTGTCACACCGCGGGACTCGGCAGTCCCTCCTAATGTGGCCAATCTGCTGGCAGCGCGAATATCGCGGCGCTCTTCCGGTTGCCACAATACGTGCGAGCTCTCCTCCAACCCGTAACTGGTGAAGTATATCGTCCAGCGTAACGTTAGCCTTTAGCCGGAGCGTCACGGTTCTCTTCATGGTATTCTGCTGGTTGTAACCGTCAATTCGCCACTTATCAATTCATACGTCAAGCACCGTCCCGTAGGGGGTCAGTGCATTTCGTACGTCCTCTTCTCATACGTGGTAGAGCAACCAATGCAGCTTCAGACGGACGTCGCGGTGGCTTGGGTCAATTACCATGCATTTGAGGCGTTTCACAGTCAATTGCGGATCAGTTAAAAGTTTCTTTACACCGTCAGTGCTTCTGCACGTCACCGCCCACACGTGGTTCATTTGATATGCGCCGAGCGCAAGAACCTCGGTGGGCTGAACACGTCGAAAAAGTGGCTCGCGAAAGTCTTCTGCGTGATATGGTCTTCTTTTTACATGCGCATGCAAAAAAACAGTGTTCTGAACCACATACCTATTCGGCAGAGGGGGCAAAATAACAGCATAACCCTGGGGAATTTCAATCTCGGAACCGCGGCTAAGCTGGGCCGCCGATGCCGCTCCTACGGGGCTCATGATACGCACGTCCTAACGCTTTCAGAACCAGAAGTGGAATCCACTAGACCACCAAGAGCTGCATTCCTGTTACCCTTGGTCGTTACGTATCTTTCGTGCTCCATAAGGTACTCCGCCCCGTTATTTATCCGTATGCCCAAATATTTGTATATATCCACTATTCCAAGCGTGAATTCTTGTATCTTAAGCTAACTGCTTTTGTAAGCATTATGGAACATGATTGCCAATTTTTCTCTGCTGAACTTCAAATTTAACCTATCTCCCTCATTATACACAGATGCCTATCAATAGCTGCAGAGTTTCCTTGTTCTTGGCTAATAATACTACATCATCTGCACACATCAATGCAGATAATGACTGTTCAATGTGTTTTCCTTGCTTGGCAAATACGAGGCTGAAGCTAAGTCAGCTCCCCTCTAATTTTCTTCTAGTTCATGTAGGTACAGCATAAATAAGAAAGTTGACAAGGGAAATCCCTGTTGAAGCCCGCGTTGTATTTCTATAGGTTTAGATACCTGTTCTTGCCGTTCGATAGCTACCTTGTTATTTTATTGATATTCTTTAGAAGATTTGTTATTTCATCTTCTCCGTCTACTGTGTCCTGTATTCCCCAGAAGTCTTTTTGAATCACACTATCGTAAGCTCCCATATTATATAGAAATGCCAGCGACAGGGGCTTGTGTTCTTTTCCCGCTGTTTCAATACAATGCATCAATGAATAAAGAATGTGTTCCAACCTCCTTTCTTAATGGAACCAATTTTGTAGTTCTCCCAGCACTTCCTAATTCTCCACCCTTCTCTGTATTTTTCTTTACTTTCTGCATTACCAGCCTGTAAACTACTGATGTCACTGCTGTTGGGCGGTAGGTGTTTATATCGGCATTGTTCCCCTTTCCTTCATAGATCATGCTCATCCTGCTCAGTTTCCACCCATTGGGGGATTCACCATTCATTATTGCTTTCCTTGCTGCCTCTCCTAATGTTTGTTAGGAGTTAGTTCCTAGTTTATTTATTAGCATAATTCGAATGCCGTCAGGGCCTGTTGATGTGCTCTTAGAAACCATTTTCTCTGCCCTTTCCCACCCTCGTTTTTCCAGTGAAGCTAATGCGCTAATTGGTACATTCTCATCTGGTACAGTGCATGCATTGCTTTCTTGATACCTAAATTCTTCTGTTATGATTGTTTATCTTTTCCATTGTCTCATCTCCTTCTTGTCTGACCCCTTGAGCTGTAGTTATAAAGCTCTTTTCCATGCTTGTCTTATTACTAAGAAAACTGAGATGATTCAGAACTTTTCAGTCACTTTTCTATCATTTTTCTTTACTTCTGCCATCCATTGGGCCCCCTCTCTTCTAACTTTTTCACTGATCAGATCGGAGGCTTCCCTTATGCAGCTTGAAAAGTTATCCCATTTTCTGTTGACATCATCTTTCGGTTCAACGCTCTGTTTAGCCTACCTGTATTTCCTGGATGCTTCTTGATGTCTTACTATGGCTCTATTAACTTGCTCATACCACGATTATTGGATTTTTGTCTTCATTTCCCGGTTGACTTGACTCGAACCTTAGCATGCTCAAACTCAAACAATCGAGTTAGATTTGTGTACGTGCATTTTGTTATAGTATCCTCGCTGATTGTTTTCTCAATCTCTTTAGTTGCTTTTTCTATTGGCCTTTCTGAATAAATATTACCGTGTGGTTGCTCGTAACGCCTTTATTTCATTTTAATTTCTTATCAAAAACCAAACTTGATGCATTTGCGCTCACTACCCAAGCTTCTGGACCCATATCTGTGTATGTTATACACCCTTAGCAGATCATAATCCTATATGATATCATTGCGTGGTCTACCATTAGACGTTACGGAAATCGCAAGCATCTCATGCTAGTAATGTCATAACCTTACCAAGTGAAGGAAACGCCAAAATTACGTGAGTTAATTTTCACTTTTGGTACCGTGACCACGTCGACAGAAACATCAATGCTGCTTTGCACGAAAATTCTTGTAACAGCATTGCGCGGAACGCTGCTAGTTAGGAAAATCAATTGCATCAAATGATATGAAATGTGGAACGTCTCACCATGAGATATCCATTTATTACTCACTTATTGTGTGGGAAGAAGCGCGTTACAACAAGTCAGTGAGAGCATACGAAGGAGAGGTGGATTCATCAAAGGAGAAGAAGAGCGAGTTTGTTATTTAGAAAGAGAAATAAGAGGGGGGGGGGAGGTTAGTTTAAGGTAGCCATTAGCGGCATGTTGCGTGTAGCGCAATCAATGCGGCTGATGCAGAGCCAGTTCCCAACCCGTAAACTAACGAAGCTGACTGGTTCAGCGAAGGCCAACGCGGGAGACCGGCGCACGGGACATAAAGGAGCCTCCTTCGTTCCCACGGTTCACAAGCGGAGCCGTCAAGTTGGCCCTCACTTGGGACTAGAAAAGGAAGGCTTAATCGGAAGAGCGTCTGGCAAGAAGCGGGCCAGGTGCCACCATTTGAGTTCAAGTCAGTGTTGACATGTACGTGTGTTGAGAATGTCGCGGGAACGCGACTACTGGGCTTACCATGGCTGCGGCATGGAGACGAGCATATCCTCCCGCACTATACGTCATTACCGATTTTTGTTAGGAAGGCGGGGCCCAACGGTGTACACAGAGCCCAACGGTGTACTCACGGTTCTTAAGGAGGCTTCTATGAAGCAACACTTAGTGAGAGAGCTGACGGGGCTCGAGCGTGAGAATGGCTTCCGACGGCGGTCGGCCTGGTATGAAAGAGTGTGTGACACGCGGAGAACCAATTCCCTCTCGCGTTGAACTTCATAACGCGATATTTACCAATGCAGTGCCTCTTACGAAAGTGTTTTCGCGATTGGTTGTGGCGATGCAAACCCAAGACGTGATTGGCTTGTGTGAAAACCTTTTGTCCAACCAAGGGTTGAAAAGAGAATGTTCGAATGTGAAATAGGAGAACGGAGGTCAGGGCTTGGATTTCGGCCGACGCCTGGGTGATGCTATGAGGCGTCTCTTCAGCAGACTATGACTTTTCCTTTGCACTGCATCCGTGCACTCGAGTCACCAAGGGGACCCATCGCAAGCCTCAAACATCTTCCCTCCTTAGCTAGTGTAAAAGCAAGTCGAGGAGGGGGAAATTAGGTGGCGCAGTCGACGTGGTGTGAAGAGCCTGCAGCAAGGAAGGTGCTGAAGTCCGGGAAGCTGACAAGACGCTCACCGCTTTTGGGACCTGCTGGTGCTCTGCAAGAAAAAGTGTCTGGGTGCTTGCTGCTTTGGGACCTGCTGTCGTGCTGCTTGACGCAGCATTGAAATTCAGCATGAGCCTGCCGGTCAATATTGAAGCCAGGAGTTAGGCCGCGCAATAGCGCTGGGCCGTGGTGAACGAGAACTGAGCAGCAGGGACAGTCAGCACGGCTGACTTCAGACAACGACATTGGTGGTCCGATTGAGCACCCGTAGCATCGAAAGATTCGTCAATACCAGCGTTGGTGACGAGACGGGTGCCGTCTCAACCAACGAGGTTATTGGGCGACGCATCACTGCAAGGTAAGGCCTTCTTTGTGCACTCTCGGAGCCCCAAAATGTTTTCTTTACTGAATGCAGTGGCGTTCACGCACACTGTTGGAGATGGTGGACTCAGATAGAGATGTGAGACACAAGGTGTCAATGTAAGTGAATTGCATTTCACCCGCGAGTTGCAGCTTGGGGTTGAAGCAATAAAACCAAAGCGTGAGCTAGAGAAGATGAGATCATCGCGTGGCTTGTCAGAGGGTCCGGACAACCGGAACCAGCAGACCCGTATCGGACAGTACGCGAAAGAGCTGAAAGCAGTCTTAGCATCTATTCCCACTAATTAGCCTATGATTCCCGCTTGATTCAAACATGTTAACGCTCTCTTTGCGGCATTGAGCATACCAGAGAAAATACAGGGAACGATTCTTTCACCGTTCTTATGTGACAAGATGCGCAGATTCGTGGCCGATCAATCAGAGGCTGGGGTAATGCCGCACTCAGATTTGAAGTCTAGAGTGCTAAAAGAGCTCCGGCTGACTCCAAGTCAGTACCGCCGAATGGTTCTGCAAATATAGAGAGAGGAAGATGAATTTCGGAGCCAAGTGAAAACGTGCCTGGAGACCGCGTCCACGTACTACCTTTGAAGTAGAGAGGTAGAGTCGTTTCAGAGTCTTCAAGAATGGATGATAGCTGCTAGGCTCAAACAGTTATTGCCCAATAATCTCTGCTCCCTGGTCACTCAGCAAGAAGTAAAGGGGTGGTTGACGCCCGAAGATTTTGTAGAGTTAGCCTGCCAATTTGGAAGAGAGCCTCGAGAGTGGCAGGAAGAGTGTTGCGCAATGAAGTTGCCGAGGCACTGCCTCGAGAGGACTAAATTATAGGGCGCAGGCTGCAAAGTTTGCTGGTGAAAGCTTGAACCCTAAAGCCTGTTTCACTTGCGAGTGATTTTGCTCCAAGAGCGGAGTGACAGCTGCTGCGCGAGGCCAAAACAGGATTTTACAGCGACGACTGTTCTTTGTAGTAAAATTTGCCAGAGTTGGAGAACTTCACTCGCGACAGAAGGGGCAGAGCGACCAGTGGCTTCGTTTCACACGTGATGCCAGGGGTGGAGTCGAGGAGTGGATGCGGGCGCTGCGGGGACCTCGCTCCACAGAACTCGCTCCGACCGAGTAGCAGACGACATCTGTTCTCTCCCCGGCTCACAAATGTCTCGCACTGCTTTGAAAGAGTTGCTCATTGCAGAAGTTGGGAAATGACATCTTTTTGGGACGTATAAATGGAGGATTTTCGTTAGAAGCATAAGAAGAGCATTTTCATTGCTCAGCATTTTCAATGAGCATTTTCAAGTTCAATAATATTATTACTACTTTCTTTTTTTATTTTCATCGAATGTAACTCCCGTGTAGAGGAGCCGCTTGAGACGCCGTACTTCTGTGTCGCAGCAAATTTCGCTGGTTTAACAAAGGAAAAAGTTTGGGGCCACGGTGCTTGGATGAAAGGGTTCACACGAACGAGAGAGCAAGGACATGTGCTACAGCAGTCGACTTGAGAAGTAGCGCTCCCCACAGGTCACTGAAAAGGAATTTCGTGATGTGACTCAACAAGAAAGGGACGCGAAACTTGCTGTCACGGTTCGGGGAAATAAGGAATTCACCAGTGGCCTTTATTTTTGTTCTCCTCTTAGACAACGCCTCGGCTTCACACTAAAACCCAGGCTCAATTGTCCGCGTCCTCTGCGACGTTTTTCGCGCAAGGAACAATTGCACCGCACAGCGCTCAAGTCTGCAGACTGTCGACAGGTCTTGCCACACAGGCTACCTGCTCTCTGTGACACTCAGTGCTGGAAGGCATGGCTGGCTGGGAGAAATTGAAGTTGAAAATTATTTTACGCAAAAGAAAAATTGGTACAATTACAAGAAGGAGGTGTACAACTCGTCTTTTTGCCTAGGGGACTGGGGAAAAGGCATAAAAGCCGGACAAAGCACCTGCCCCCTGTGCACTTAAAACCCACCAAAATAAGACAGCGCTCAGTGTAAAGATAAACATGAATGTGTCGCTGTATGGAAATCACATCTGTGCGAAGATAAAAAAATATATGGAAGAAATTGCTCAGGTAATGGCATCCACAAAGCATCTACGGGGACAACTTAACGAAAAACAGTTTATAAGTATACTCAAACGCTAATGGGATTTACAAGAAAATGCATAAAACACAGAACATAAAAGTTTTATGGAAAAATACGAATGAATACGAAAAAAATAATAATGACGGGGTTTATGTTTGCGCAGACAGTAAGTGAGCCTGTATCTTCCTTTTAAAATTGACATATAAGTCAGTATCGTCATTAAGAGTTCGCGAAAATAGAAGTTCGGACGCGAGCACAACATACACTGCATAGACAACGAAGAAGAGCTGTTGATTTCAGGCACCGGTGCAGCAATACGTGCCTAGGGGCATGCGCCTAAATTATACGGCCGAAGGCTACCAATTGAATAGCACTGTGTTGCGACGGCAAAGGTGTGCTGTGGGAAATCATTTAAAACTTCGGCTTTCCTGCTCACCACTGCAGCATTTATAGAAGCAAATTTTCGCTAAAGTAAGAGTCGCGGTGTTGTCCTGACCTTGTCTATGCACAAGCAGCCAAAAACCGGGACAACGAGAGTATCACGTATACCATGCTACTTGCCGTTGGTGAAACTCTTCCTAGGGTGCTTTACTTAATCATTGAAAAACCCAAGAGCTTTACTATTTAGAGTGGAAGCAAACAAATACGAGTGCCAGAACAGAGGTAGACCATTCGGATAATCCCGATGAAGAGTGTGTTCGCATGATGGTTGAGGATTGATATGCGGGAATTAACGTCCCCCAAACCACCATATAAATAGGAGAGACGCCGTAGTGGAGGGCTCTGGAAATTTTGACCACCTGGGGTTCTTTATTGTGCACTCAAGTCTGAGCACATGGACCTACAAGATTTCTGCCTTCATCGGAAATGCAGCCGCCGCAGCCGGGATTCGATCCGGCAACCTGCAGGTCAGCAGCCGAGTACCTTAGCCGTTAGACCACCGTGGCGGGGCATTGTGTTCGCACATGCCACAGGGTGACCACAAACACGGCCGAAGCTTACCACTGAGAGCTTTTATATATACATTTATTTTGACTCGAGCAAACAGGTACAAATGTTTAGGTATGAATTTTGCAAGGTTTGTATACTGAGCTGACAGAAGCCTTGTTCGGCGTCCCAAAGTTAAATCGTAAAGCAAGAGCGATGAATCTGAAAAACATGAGAAGTGCTGCGCAAAACACGCTAGCAGTGTTATGCATTCATCTAGCTGGAAGAGCTGTTTAATAAAACCATGCCAGCGAACTGTTGCTTTTGCTTCTCTCTGATCAGTTATATCAGGGCGCAACAAGAACAACACGTTAAAAAGCGAGGACAAAAGTGATAAGCAGCTGGAAATGCTGTTTATTTGTGATATGATTCACGTTACACATAGTTCAATCAGTGTACAGAAGCGTGAAAGTCAAGTGGCAATTGATGATGAACCTTGTAGCACTGGGGTGCCAAAGTAGGGATGCTTGGTGGAGAGCGCTGCTTTTAGACACCACTGAAAACAGCGGTTGGGCCGCGCCTTCCACGGACAACCGGCGCCTTCCGCCAGAGCGGCGGACGTGGCGCAACAGCGGCGGCGCATGTAAAACACACGAACGTCCGCTCGTCCTCCCACCGCTCATCCCCGTGACCACCGCCGCTCGGTCGCTCGCAAGTGAAAGAGGCTTTATTCAGGAGTTTGCTTCCGATGTGGATGGCAGGGCCATTTTAACAAGAGATTAACAGTTCTCCCGTGCGACTGTTGCTAATACAGCCGAAGTTTTATGCGTGGCTTCTCAGAAAAAGCAATCATTATAAAGCCGAGCCACACCATCGCGACATTCTGGGGTTATGAAAAACTCGCTGATAAGGGATCCGTAGATCGGGATTTTTGTGAGAAACAAGGCCTGTTTCACAAGCGTTGACTCAGGTGCCGATATCATGGTGGTAAATGTGAATGAAATTCCCACTGAAATTGTGTATCAAAGCAGTGTCACAATTAGTCTAACAGACGTTTTCGGGCATAGTATTACCGCACGTCTGCTGTATGTACCTCTAGTTCTTCCAACCTCGTCGGAAAGTGCTGCACAGCCTGTGAAGTTGCGATGCGCATCGACTGATCAGCTAATTACTAGTGTGTCGGTATTGCTCACTGCCGCCGTATATGAGTGTCTTCGCCGTCACCGGCGAAAGCCACTGCACGATACAAATGAGGGTACTGCAATGAAAATCAGCTGTGTAAGAGGAGAAATAAGGCCGGTGCAGTATTCACTGACGAGGGAGCCAGAGCAAATGTCTAGAGGTTCTAGCACTAGCGCTAACGCCGTGCAACGCTTAGTAGAGGAATCGCTGAGCATAGCGCGCCAAGTGACCAACACGCTGGGCGATGCGAGAAGTTCGGTAGGATACAAAAAAACAGAAAAAAACGGGACGCCTGAGCAAAAAATTAGAAAAGAGATGAGCGTCTGGCTGCTGTGCGGTGCCAGGTGAAAAAGGGGTCGCACGTCAAGGTAACTGGTAGGGAGCAGTTTGACGGGAAGCAGTCACGGCAGTTAGTGGTGCCAGAGTCGTGCCGAGATAAATTGTTAGCGCATGACAGCTTTTGTCGTGATAGCTGCTCAGAAAAAAAACGAGAAAGCGCGTTAAAAAGCGGCTGGCGTTGGGGTTCGGTGGTCGAACGAAAGGATTCTACGTCTTGCGTATTCCCTGTTCAAAAGGAAAAGCCGTCAGGTTAGGACCATCGCTTGTGCGTCTCAAACGTGAGGTTTAAGCGCAAGTCCTCAAGAGGATTTATCTACCCAATTTCGAAGGTACTTTTATTCTGGGTTGTTCTTTAGTTTTGAAACAGTTTTTTATGTAATTACCGTGGCCAGAAGTTATTGTAGTAACTATATTTGCGTTTTTTAAGTGTTTAACTTTGGCGCGTTACCGACGGGTGTTGACATTGTGAAGGCCTTTTAGTAGAAACTTAGCTATTTATCGGTAACGGCAGTTCGAGAGTTTCCAGCACGCTGCCTTGAAACGTAGAGGCACAGGTAGCGTTTGATTGAGTTAGAGGCCTTCGCGTTGATTTCTGAGTTGATGGTAACTAACTCTAGCGAAGCTTTTTGTTTGCAACCAACACATCGGAAACAGCAATGAGAGGTTGCCTCTCCCAAACGATATGAGAATGTGGACGATCAGTCACATCCTTCAGCGAAAGACTGAACCAGTACCGAAGGGAGGCGTCCACAGTTGAGTGAAAGGCGAACGTGAAAAAGAGGTTGTTCGTAACAAAGGCGACTGCACAAGTCTCCGACGCTCTTTCGCGTCTCAGACGATCATTGGATTCATTGATCGTAACCGTTTAGTGGAAATAGGATGTTTTGTCTGTTTCATATGGTTGAGTTTTTGTGGTTGTTATTGTTGTTGTTGTTGTTATTGTTGATACGTAGTCACTGAAGTAGTTTCTGTGAATTGAATGACTGTACAGTACTTTGCATCGCATGTTTAAGTGTTATGCGGGATGCTAAATTGGGTCGAACAGACTAATAGTGCCGGCGTGATATGAAAATGATTGTTTGTTGTACTAGGCATTTTTGTTGTGTGGTTGTTGTGGAGATGAGCTTACCTCCAAATAGTAGAACTGCTTTTAGGTGTATTAGATGTGTTGTGTAGAAATAATTTCGTAGATAAAATAGGGTAGCGTCTGTGGCGTAAGTTCGTTATCAATTTTTTCTTGGTGCGATCCGTCGAGACTAGGGTATACTTATAGTGCTGGGTCCGTCGCTCTCTTTGTGTGTGTCATGCGGTGCCTGAAGGGCGCATGAAGTGGGTCTCACGTGTTGGCACAATGACCGTGAGCTGTAGTGAATTTAAAAGACAATAGCCGCAGGCCTATGCATTGTGCATGTGTCCTGTGTCAAGCTAATGCGAACTGACTGGCGCTGCGGACTTCATTCTTAGTGCGTTCTTCATTTACGAGCGTGTTTTCTTTCGGAGAACCATTTGAGCGGTATGTATACTGTCACGTGCGTCCTGCAAGAAAGACGAAGGCGACAAAGTATACGCGCATCTGCAGGCTTTTATGCAGAATGCAACAACGACAAAGACGAGGAACTCTCTGGCGCCTGGAAAATAAAAAGAATGACCCACTGCTGCTTTTTCCGCATCTTCAAATACGACTTGTATCGTCACGTCGCGACACAAGTCGAAGTGCTGGGGCCTGGAACCTCATGCAGGAAAGCATTGTTCAGGACCGTGCAACCAGTCCGGAGCCTCAACATCTTGTTACGACTCCAGCACACCAATGCAGGTGGCGCTTACTCGGCCTAAGTCCAGAATTCTTGACTGCATTTCCTCTTACCAACATGGCGGCCCCTCCAACGTCTGCGGATCTTCCTCCAAACCAGACGACTCTTCCTTTCAAGGTAACTTTCGAGCCTCCTCGTGTTCCCGAAGTCTTCCGTGGAGAACCGTATGAAGATGTCGAGAACTGGCTCGACCAGTTCAAGCGGACCGCTGTGGTGAATCGCTGGAACACGCAAGAGAAAGTTGGCCGTTCCTACTTGGCAATGGAAACTAGCGCTCGCACATGGTACGAGAAAAGGTAGCCTACTTTCCAAACCGGGGATAATTTCCGCCAAAAGCTTTTTGAGACGTTCCTAAGTGCGGACTGACGGGATCTCGCACAACAGATGATTGAAGCCCACGTGCAAAAGCCGAACAAAAGCGTCGCCATGTTCGCTGAGGATATGGCCCATCTATTTCGCCACGCTGACGCTGACATGCCCATGGCGAGGAAGGTTCGTCACCTGATGCGGGTAGTTAAGGAACCTCTTTTCGCCGGCCTTGTACGAAATCCACCAACAACAGCGGATGAATTTGTCAAAGAGGTGACTGTCATCGAGCGGATGCTCCGGCAACGATGCCGCCACTTTGACCGCCTGCCCGACCAAACGCCTGCTGGTGCCGCCGCTGAAAACGCTGCCGTTTCGGAAAGCTCTCTACGGCAAATGATTAGGCAAATCCTGCGGGAAGAGCTGCGACCCTCGGCCTTCCGTCTACCGAGCCTCCAGTGGCTTCTGTTTATTTATTTACTTATTTATTTATTTATTAACATTTCACCTACATCGCCGTAAAGCATTACGTAGGGGAGGTACACATAGTAATTTGACTACATAGTTTTCAATCTAAACAATAGATCCAACAAATACAACAGACCTCAAAATATTTTAAGAGAACAAAAAACACTCGAATATTGGTGAGCGAAAACAACGTCACAGTCATGCATTTGTAAACACCCTCACGCTTCGAGACAACAAACCATTCTTAGTGGCAGTGATATTGTAGGCGTTGTTACGAGAAAGAAAAAAGGATTCATTAGCAGTTTAACTGACGAGATCATCCGGCAGATGATTTCATTCCTGTATTGTTTTTACGAAAAAAGAACTACTGAAAGAGTGAGTTTTGTAGCGGTATTTTAATATTTTTCGTGAATGGTCTCGACGATTAGAGACGTACGTTGGTGTGAACAGATAATGAAAAGGGTTAATGGCGTTTCCATTATATTATATACACTGAAGAAATTTAAGCCTCAGTTTCTGCCTCCTTACTATCAGATCAGTGTCTCCCATTTTAATGCTCGTTTCATTTCTGTGATGCTTGTAAAAGAGTTATAGTTGTTGCTAACAAATCTGGCTGCTTGGTTTTGAACTTTTTCCAGTGCGTCAATCAAGTATTTTTGATGGTGAGGCCAGATTACGCAAGCATAATCTAGAATAGGTCTTACATACATGAGATAAAGGGTTTGTTTCACGGTCTGCGAAGCTTGCCTGAAATTTCTTCGTATGAAGTATAACATCCGGCCTGCCTTGGTCACAGTTATGTCAATATGTTTATTCCACTTGAAATTGTCAGAAAAGTAGACGCCCAGATACTTAGAATACGATTCATTGCTAAATATTGAATTATGTTTTTCGTAGTTTGTGTCTAGTTTACTAATCCGGTTGGTTTATGATACACAGAAGCATTTACGGACGTTTAGACTCATTTTCCATTTTTGGCACCACGTTGATATTCGGTACAGATCATGCTGCAGAATTTCAGCATCCTTGTGCGATTTAATCACTCTAAACACTACACAATCTACTGCGAATAACTTAATGGAAGAAGTAATACCATAAACTATGCTATTATTATGAATCAGGAAAAGAAAAGGTCCTAATACGCTCCCCTGTGGTACACCGGACGTAACGGTTACCGCAGATGATTTTGAGCCGTTAAGCACTATGTTCTGCTGTCGATCGTTAAGATAGTTCTTTACCCATAACTTTAAGGTTTACATTTGCAAATTCTAACAGATTGTGTGGGACGGTATCAAAGGCTTTCCGGAAGTCAAGAAATACTGCATCTACTTGAGCGCCACTGTCTATAGATTGTGTGAAGTAATACTGAAATTTGACTAGTTGACTTACGCATGAGCGTCTATTTCTGAAACCATGCTGAGATGGAGTGAGGAAGTTGATTGACTCGTGGTATTTAACTGTTTCACTGTATACGATATGTTCAAATAACTTACAGCAAATTGCTGTTAGCGAGATGGGCCTGTAATTTTCGACAAGCTTTTTATCATCACCTGATTTATGAACAAGGACAACGTTTGCAACTTTCCAGTCACGTGAAACAACTCCAGTATTTACTGTAATTTCATATATAACGCATACGTACTTTGCAATGACGCTGTGACAGTTTTTAAGAAGAAATGGTGATAGACCGTCTGGTTCGACTGCTTTATTTTTATATATCTGCCGTAGCAAGCAATCAACACCAGTAATGTCAACCTCCACGTCTTTCGTGGAAGGTCACGTGACTGGAAGCGCCCCCACATCGCGAGGTGTGCTTTGCGGAAATTGTGCGCCACAAACTACGGCAAGCCTTTTTTAGCCGTTTTAGAACGCCAGAGAGCCCTGGGGGGGATATACTCTCCTCCCCACAAAGACCTCAGCAGAAAGCAGTCGGTTGCCTGGAGAATGCTGCAGATTATTACGTACCCCAATCTCAGTCTTCTTAGTAAAATCTATCCGGGAATGTACGCGAACAAATTCCGCTATGCAGATGACACCCCACACTTCACCACGTGACATGGGCCTGCCAACTCACACAGGTAGTGCCAAGAAACTGTACACCCACACCGGAACAGTGGGAGGCTGCGTTGTCCTGCTCTAAACCCGAAGAACAGCTCTAGCTGTTCGAAAGAGTTTGCAAGATGGCAAAGAGCACAGGAACCCTAGACTGAGGGCTGCACCTTCACCGTAAAATATTTGTAATAAAGTTTTGCATTCATTCATTCATTCATTCATTCTACCACCGGCGCCACCACCTGAACCACGTTCATTGACCTATGCTGATGTCATTCGCCATAATGTGCCTGCCCCAGAAGAAGCACCCTTTCAGCCACGGCCCGTTACCTTGCCTTGGTGGCAGCGGGAACCTGTGCGGCGACTACCAGTACACCGGGCCGACTTGTGGCACACTGCCGTCTGTCGAACCCTTTTTTCCACTGCGGCGAACCAGGCCACATCTCGCGCTACTGCCGTCATCGAGAAGCTCGGTTTGGCAACTTTTCTCGGCCCACTTCATTTTATTTTGAAGATCCTGGTGAACATGGTGTTGATCTCCTGCCGACCAACCAAGCGTCTTCACCAAGTCGTTGCTGGCGGTCTCCCTCACCTGCACGAGGTCACACTTCCCCGAATCGCCAAAGTTACACTGACGCCATCAAAAACCACTGCCGAAACCCATGCCAGGAAAACTAAATGCCGCGACCTGCGGGGGCAAGGTTGCCAATGGCCTAGACGCCAAAAAGACCCCCTTGCCTCTACACAAAGACGACATGACGACGGTGATGACGAAGACGACGACAACCACGAGTACTAATGCCTATGAGTTTGTACGTGCCGGCCTTAGCGTTATTATGGACGGACACTGCGTAACAGCACTGGTTGACACTGGTGCTGACTTTATTATGCGACAAGAGCTCGCCGACCGCCTTAAGAAGGTCAAGACGCCGTTGAGTGGGCCGAGCATACGGAGTGCTGATGGACAGCTAATGACGCCAACCGGTAAATGCACCGCTCGGCTCATAATTAGTGATTCGAGCTTCGTCACCATTTTTGACATTTTACCACACTGTTGTAAAGAGCTGAGTTTGCGTATGAATTTTCTGTGAAAGTACGGGGCTGTCATCAACATTCCAGAACGTATCGTCACCTTTTAACTTATCCTTACGTCGAAGTCACCACTGAAGAACAACTGCAGTGTATACGTGTAGCCGATGATATGGTGCTCCTGCCGAGATCTTGCTGCCTTGTGACGGTGTTATGTGAACGACCATGGCGTAACGAGGTGATAGCGCAGCGAAAAGACACGCTATTGCTTACGCAAGGTGTTTGATTAGCGAGAGGTGTTCTGGCACTAACTGATGAGCGGGATGAAGTTCTTCTCACCAACCTCAGCAACGAGCGCTGTCACATCCAGAAGGGCACCGCAATTGCCTACTATGACGATGTAGACCAAGCCAGAGATTGCTTGGCTTTGCAGCCGGACGACGTGACCGTCCCAGCCTCGACACCTTTGTCTGTCAATACTTGCTCTACCCGTGTCACCACGGATAAACAGCGCCTACCAGAGCTGATACACCAGTTCAAAAATTGTTTTTCTTGCACGTTAAAAGTCATGCAAACACCACTGACCCGGCACCGAATCATCGTTGAAAAAAATTATACGAGACATATCCAATAAAACCCATACCGTGTGGCTCCAAAAGAACGCGAGGAGATCCAAAAGCAAAATCAGAAGATGTTCCAATATGACGTAATACAGCCTTCCAAAAGTTCGTGGGCATCCCCGTGGTATTGGTTAAAAAGAAAGACGGCAGCTTGCGTTTCTGTATAGATTACCGGAAGGTAAACCAAGTCACGAAGAAAGACGCCTACCAACTTCCACGCATAGATGACTCTCTTGATCGGTTGTGGCATGCACGCTATTTCTCATTGATGGACCTGCGATGTGGCTATTGGCAAATTGAGGTCGACGAGAGAGACCATGAGAAAACGGCCTTCGTGATGTCCAACGATCTTTATGAATTTAAAGTGCTTCCATTCGAGTTATGCTCAGCACCAGCCACTTTTCATCCTTTGATGGATACTGTGCTATCACGACTGAAGTGGCAGCCATGCTTGGTCTATATAGAGGACGTTATTGTTTTCTCAGCTACATTCGAGGAACACCCAAGTCGATTATTCGCAGTTATACAAGCTATACGCTCAGCTGGCCTGATTTTAAAGACAGAGACGTGCAATTTTGGTTTTAGTGAGCTTTGCTTTTTAGGCCACGTGGTCAGCCACTAAAATGTTCGACCTGACCCGGGCAAAATTGACGCTGTCGCAATGTTTCCCGCACCGCATGACAAAAAAAAACAGTGAGACGCTTCTTGCGCCTCTGCGCTCATTACCAATGATTCATCGCCAACTTTGCGTCTATTGCGGTACCTTTGACGCGGCTCACACGAGAGGATGTTCCCTTTTTTTGGGACGAAAAGAAACAAACTGCATCCAACAAATTATGCCGACGCCTCCAAACACCTCCGGTTCTTGTACACTTTGACCAGGAAGCGCCAACAACACTTCACACCGACGCAAGCATTGTAGGCCAGGGCGCCGTACTGGTACAATGGCAGGATAACTCTGAGAAAGTGATAGCTAATACCAGCAGAGCTCTCTCTCGCACGGAAGAGAACTACTCGACCACGGAGAAAGAGTGCCTCGCTGTGGTCTGGGCGGTTCTCAAATTTCGACCGGATCTGTACGTCCACTCGTTCAAGGTCGTCAGTGATCACCACTCGCTTTGCTGGCTCACTAACTTGAAAGACCCATCCAGCCGTTTAGCACGCTGAAGCCTTCGGTTTCAAGAGCTTGATATGACCATAATTTATAAATCAGGGAAGAAGCACACCGCCGCAGACTTTCTCTAGCGGTCTCCGTCGAGCCTGCCGCAAATAATGACGAGTCTCTCGACGCCGCATTCTTGGGAGTCATCAACGCGGCCGCTACTTCACAAGAGCAGCGCAGTGACCCTGACCTGCCTCTGCTTATCGACTTCTTAGATGGACGACTTGAAGACGTGCTGCGAGTTTTTGCCAGAGGGCTGCCATCTTTTTGTTTAAGGAACGACGTCCTATACAAAAAAAACGTTTCTCCCACCAGCAGCCCATACTTGCTCGTCGTCCCAGGAACACTGTGAAAAGAAATTCTGGAAGCCTGCCATGATGAAGTCACCTCCGGTCATCTTGGCTACACTCGAACATTGTCCCATCTGCAAAGCAGTTACTACTGGCCGAACCTACCTGCTGCTGTGAAACAACACGTCCTAACCTGTGGTGACTGTCAAAGACGCAAAGCTCCCCCCGGCAGGCCAGCAAGCTCATTACATTCCGTCCAAGTACCAGTAAGGCCATTCACCCAAATTGGAATAGATTTCCTGGACCCATTCCTAACTTCTAGCACAGGGAACAGATGGATCATTGTGGCCACCGATAATTGTCTCGCTACGCAGAAACTGAAGCAATGCCGAGGGCCACAGCAGCAGAAGTGGCTCATTTCTTAATAGAAAACGTCATTCTTCGGTGCGGTGCTCCAACAGTTCTCATCATGGATAGAGGAACTGCATTCATGGCAGAAAATTTGGAGTCGGTTTTTAGGTTCAGCGGTACAGCTCACCAGAGAACAACGGCGTACCAACCACAAACGAACGGACTTACAGAACGGCTTAAGAAGACCCTCGCAGACATGCTCTGCATGTGTGCCAACACAGAACACAAGAACTGGGATGAAATCTTGCCTTAGGTGACCTTCGCCTATAATACCACCTGGCAGAAAATTACCGGAAGGACGCCGTTTAGTTCAAAACATGGGTGCAAAGTCATTACAACGTTGGACGCTATGCTGCCGCACGAGTGTGACGACACTCATTCTGACACCGAAAAATTTGGTGAGCGTGCCGAAGAAGCCCGACAGCTAGCCCGCGTGCGTATTTGTCACCAGCAACACAAAGATACGAAAAAGTATGACCTACGATATAAATTGGCAACCTACACACCATGGACAAGGTGTGGGTCTGGATCCTAATAGGTCAACGCGGACTTTCAGAGATGCTATTACAACGATACTTCGGCCCATATCGAGTCACCCGAAGATTGAATGACACCAACTACGAAGTTATTCCCGACGGCGATTGCAGTTCCAGTAGCCGAAACCGCTCACCTGAGATTGTGCATGTCATGCGGATGAAACCCTACTTGCCCTACTTGTCATCCGGATGAAACCCTACATGCAGAACGCGACAACGAGAAAGACGAGGAACTCTCTGGCGCGTGGAAAATAAAAAAGACCGTCCCGCTGCTGCTTTCTCAGATTCTTCAAATACAACCTCTGTCTTCACGTCACGACAATATATGTCGCTGTGTCTATTTCGCAGAAGGACGCTAAAGATCTGTTGAGATTGAAGTGTAAATCGGTTCCCGCATGTGCGCGCATCAAGAGAAAATTTATTTTTAGTGGTTTTTTGTTTTTTTATCGCGTTACTGAGCATCAAGTATCCAATAACACTCTTGAAGGGTAGAGGAGTTATTATGAGGTAACCGTCAGTGGCGTGTTGTGTGTAGCGCAATTAATGCAGCTGATGCAGAGCACGGAGCCAGTTTCCGACCCGTCAACGAACGAAGCTGATCGGTTCCGCGAAGGCGGATGCGGGAGACCTGCGCACGGGAAATAGAGGAGACGCCTTCATTCACACGGTTCACGAGCAGAGCCGTCAAGGTCACACTCGTTTTAGACTAGAAGGGGAAGGCTTACTCGGAAGAGCGTCTGGCAAGAAGCATGACAGGCGCCGCTGTCTGAGTTTAAGTCATTGTTGGCATACACGTGTGTTGAGAATGCCGCAGAGACGCGACCACTGGGCTGACCATAGCTGCTGCACAGAGACGAGCATATCCTCCCCCACTATACGTCATTACCGAGTGTTGTTAGGTTGGCGGGGCGCCTCGCTGTGGCTTGCACACCTGGTAAGTGCACAGAGTCCAACGGTGTACTTACCACTATAAAGGAGGCTTCTACGAAGCAACATTTAGAGAGAGAGCTGACGGGACTCGAGCGTGAGAATGTCTATCGATGGAGGTCAGCCTGGCATGAGAGAGAGTGTGACACGCAGAGAACCGATTCCTTCTCGCGTTGAACTTCATAACGTCATATTTACCAATGCAGTGCCTCTTATGAAAGTGTTGTCGCGATTGGTTGTGGCGATGCGAGCCCAACATGTGATTGGCTTGTGTGGAGACCCTTTGTTCAACCAAGGGTTAAAAAGAGAATGTTTGAATTTAAAGTAGGAGAGCGGAGGTCCGGTCTTGGAGTCGGACAGACGCCTGAGTGCTGCAATAAAGCGTCTCTTTACCGGACTACGGCTCTTCCTTCGTGCTGCCACCGTGCACTCAAGTCACCGAGCGGACCCATTCCAAACCTCAAACATCTTCCATCATTAACTAGTGTAGAAGCTGCACGAGGAAGAAGAAATTATCTCAGGGGAGGCGCAGGCTGAACAATTTGGAGCACAGTCAGAACGGGCAGGGCGGATACCGAAGCCGCCTCGTACCGCATCATATGTCTCTCCTGTTATCTTTGCGATATGCAGATTATTCTTTTCTGGAGCACGTATACGTTTGTCAGCCCACATGAAACTGCATTCACTCACGACATTCGCTCACGGTGGATTTGCAGAATCTGTAACAAACAGGCTCATATTTGCTGATTTCTCCACGCATGTCCAACGTCTGAAAGAAGTTATCGAATTTGTAAGCAATGTCGGCTTGCAACTAAATATGAAGCAGTGCCACTTCGCAGCACGGCAACTCACCATTCTAGGATACGTCGTGTTCAAAGACAGCATTCTCGTTGATCCCGCCAAGCTTCGGGCCATGGCCAAAAGTCTCCAACGTGTGTCCGGCAAAGAACAGTGTAGATTCGTGGTACTCTGCTGATTATTTCGACACTTCACACGAAGCTTTGCCACGGCCATATCACCACTGACGAAGCTCCCTTGAAGTAATGGGCCCCTCAATTGGTGGTCATCCGAGGGTGACGACGAGTTCGCAAAGTTCCGCCATTTGTTGACGTCTCCTCCCATTGTACACCACTCCGACCTTATGGCCCCAACGGAGGTGCACACGGGCGCCAACGGGGTAGGCCTGCACGCTGCTCTGGCGCAGCTCAAACACATAATACCTGAATATGCCGTGGCATATGCAAGCCGTACGCTCTTGAGAGCCGAGATAAATTACGCCATCACAGAAAAAAAGAGTGCCTGGCGATTGTCTTGAGGCCTTCACAAAGTTTCGACCTTATGTGTGTGGTCACCCATTAGATGTTGTATCGACCATCATGAACTAGGCTGGCTGTCAAAATTGAAACATCCTTCAGGCTGTCTCACCAGTTGGGCTCTTTGCTTGCAAGACTACTACATCCGCGTACGTTGCTGCAACGAACGCCAGCATACTGACGCCGACGCCTTCTCGCACTCCCCTCTGCTAGAAGACGACGTACCCTGCTCAGTATCCTTAATGGCTGTTTCTGCCATCGATGTTGACTTCATCGCTACCGAACAGCGAAACGACAATTGGATCGCCCAGCTGTTAGACTTGCTCTTTGATCCGTCCGCAACACAATCCACGCGCGCCTTCCGTCGTTGAGCTCCCCGTTTCGGCATCTGCAATGGCCTCCTACACTGACGCAATTACGACATCGATGGCTGACAGTAGCTACTCGTGATACCCCACAGTCTGCGTTAGAAAATATGTGAATCCTTCCACTCTGATTCGCAATGCGCGCACCCTGGTGCATCCGGAACTTATTACCTCATTCGACAACGCTATATCTGGCGCGGGATGTACCGCTACTAGCAGTAGGTCGTTTGCTCCTGCCTCGCTTGCCAACGCTGCAAACTGTCAGCACACATGTCACCAGCCGGGCTGCAATCGTTACCTTGCTCTGAATATACATTTGGGCGCGTAAGTATTGATTTATCTGAACCGCTTTCTCTCACCTCAGCTGTTAAACGCTTGGCTATCGTTGCTGTAGACCATTTAACGCGATGCGCCGAAACCACCGCTCTCCTGGCGGCTACTGCTCGCGATGTTGCACTCTTTCTGCTGCATCGATTTATACTGTGCCACAGGCCACCTCAGAAGATTCTCAGCGATCGAGGCCGTGGCGTTTTGTTGAAAGTCTTCGAACCATTCTCAAGGAGGGCTGTTCTGTCTACCGCAGAACTACTCTGTACCTCGCGAAGACGAATGACCTGACAGAATGCTTTACCCGCACCCTCGGCGACATGTTTTCGATGTACGTCACCGCCGACCACATGAATTTTGATGCTATACTGTCCTTCGTCTTCTGCGCTTACAACACTGCCCCTGAGAGCACGACTGGTTTTTAACCTGCTCGCTGTACAGAAGGCACCCTTCGTAGGCCGTCGACACGCTACTCGCCTACACGCCTGATGCATCTGAGCGTGTACTTATTTCTGAGACGTCCAGGCTTATGAAGAGTGTCGCGAACTTGCCAGGACTTTTATGGGGCATGAGCAAGAGTGGCAAAAGAGTATTTGTGCTGGCTCCACATTTTCTGAGTCATTCCTTCCTGGTGCACTCATATTACTCTCGATCTCGACCTCTGTAGCTGGCCCTTCTTCTAAACTACTCCCAAAGTACGAAGGCCCCTACCATGTCGTCTAGCCCACATCTCTGGTCAACTATCTGATTGAACCCACCTAACAATCTTCGAACATGCGCCGTCGATGGCGCGGCATTACCAACGTGGAGCGCCTGAAGGCTTAATATGAGCCGCTCATAGCGACAAGCTGTCAGGTTTCCAGGCGCCTCCCTTTTCGACCCTGGGCTAAATGTAGCGAAGCCTCCGAACATTGAAATGGGTTCAACTCTCGAGTGCCTTCTAGTGGGCTACCAAGAAAGGACGCCACTCGCGCTGTGAATCCGTGCTTGACAATGACTGTCGTTTATATATATATTCTTAAGCGGTTTATTGGCGCACACTAACCGATGATTCACGACAGCGACAGTCAATGCGGGGATCGACTCTCTGCACGAGCTGCTCTTCTTCTTAAGAAAAGGGCGACCCACTAGAAGGCGCTGAAGAGAACGACCCACTGTTCAAAGGCTTTACCACAACTACCCCGGGTACGAAAAGGGAGCCGCCTGGCGAGCTAACAGCTGGTTACAATGAGCGGGTCATGGTAGGCCTTGAGGTGCTCCACGTTAACAATGTCGCGTCCTCGACGACGCATGTCCGAAGATTGTTCGATGGGTTCAATCAAGTAGTTGACTAGGGAAGTGCATTTGACGACACGGTAGGGGCCTTCGTATTTGGGCAATAGTTTTGAAGATAGGCCAGTTGCAGTAGTAGGGATCGAGAGCCAGACGAGCGCTCCAGGGAGGAACGTGGGCGCAGTAGTGCTAGTGTTCGCGCGAATGCTTTTTTGCCGCTCTTGATCATGCGCAGTAAAGGTCGTTGCAAGCTCTCGACACTTTTCAGCAAGCTTGGCTGTAGCAGAAATAGGTGCCCACTCAGACGAATCTGGCCTGTACGGATGTATCGTGTCGATGGTGTGTGACGGGTGCCTTCCATATAATAAAAAGAAAGGTGAAAAGCCAGTAGTGCTCTGAGGGGCGGTATTATATGCGTAGGTGACGAAGGGTAGAATGGAATCCCAATTTGTGTGATCGGCGGCGACGTACGTGGAGAGCATGTCGCCGAGCGTATGTTTGAAGCGTTCTGTGAGGCCATTCGTCTGCGGGTGGTAAGCAGCAGTTTTGCGGTGAACAACGTTGCACTCTTTGAGAATGGCTTCAACGACTTCAGACAGGAAGACACGGCCTTGGTCACTGAGCAGTTCCTGGGGTGTGCCGTCTCGCAGAATAAATCGTTGGAGCAGAAAGGAGGCCACATCGCTTGCTGTAGCCGCGGGAAGAGCGGCCGTTTCGGCGTATCGCGTGAGGTGGTCCACAGCAACAATGGCCCAGCGGTTACCAGCCGACGTTAGTGGAAGTGGCCCATACAAATCGATGCCAACGCGCCCAAACGTCCTGGCAGGGCAAGGTAGAGGTTGCAGACTTACCGGCGACAGGTGCGTTGAAGTTTTGCGGCGCTGACATTCTATGCAGAAGTGAACGAATTTCTGCACGTAGCGGTACATGCCGCGCCACAAGTACCGTTGGCGAATGCGGTGGTAAGTCTTCGATACCCCGGAGTGCGCACACTGCGGATCAGAATGAAAGAATTCGCATATGTCAGAGCGCAGACTGCGAGGTATGACTGGTAGCCACTGGCGGCCGTCACCGTTGTAATTGCGTCGATGGAGGAGGTCGTCGCGAACGGTGAAATGGTGGGCTTGACGACGCAACGCGCGAGTGGATGGAGTGGATGGATCAGTCAGCAAGTCTATCAGTGAGGCAATCTATTGATCCTTGCGCTGTTCAGTAGCAATGGCATGAATGCTAATCGAAGAAATGGCAAGGTGAGACACTGAGTTGTTGGCATTGTCGTAAGGCAAGGGAGAGCGCGACAGGGCGTCGGCGTCAGCATGTTGCCTTCCATTGCGGTACAGCACGCGGATGTCATAGTCTTGCAGGCGAAGTGCCCACTGGGCGAGACGGCCTGAGGGATCTTTCAATGACGACAACCAGCATAGTGCGTGGTGGTCGATGACGACATCAAATGGGCGACCATACAAATAAGGTCGGAACTTTGCTAGGGCCCAGACGATTGCCAAACATTCTTTCTCGGTGAATGTGTAATTAGCCTGGGCTTTAGTAGGCGAACGGCTCGCGTACGCCACGACTTATTCCGGGAACCCTGGTTTGCGCTGCGCAAGGACAGCACCGAGGCCGACACCACTGGCATTCGTGTGTACCTCTGTAGGGGCCGTAGGGTTGTAGTGGCGGAGTATGGGAGGCGACGTCAACAAACGAGAATTGTTCTGAAAGCATCGTCGCACTGTGATGACCACGAATGGAGAGGCCCGTTACTTCCGAGAAGCTTTGTCAGCGGCGATATTATAGTAGCGAAGTTTCGAATGAAGCGCCGAAAGTAGGAACACAGTCCTACGAAACTGCGCAGTTCCTTCACGGATGTGGGCTTGGGGAACTCGGTCACGGCCCGAAGCTTGGCTGGATCAGGGAGAATTCCGTCCTTGGACACGACGTAGCCGAGTATTGTCAGCTGCCGAGCTGCAAATTGGCAATTTTTTAGGTTCAGTTGCAAACTGGCTTTGCTCAGACGCGTTAAAACATGCCGAAGGCGTTGAAGGTGCGTCGACAAGTCAGGAGCGAAAACGACGACGTCATCGAGGTAGCACAGGCAAGTGTGCCATTTCAGGTCACGCAGAACTGTATCCACCATGCGCTCAAAGGTGGCGGGCGCATTGCACAGCCCAAACGGCATAACATTGAACTCGTACAAGCCGTCGGGGGTGACAAAAGCGGTCTTTGGTCGAGCGTCCTCAGCCATAGGTACTTGCCAGTACCCTGAGCGTAAATCGAGGGATGAAAAGAATTCTGCTCCCTGCAGGCTGTCAATCGCGTCATCTACTCGCGGTAGTGGATACACGTCCTTACGAGTGATCTTGTTAAGGCGTCGGTAGTCCACACAGAACCGCACAGAACCGTCCTTCGTGACGAGAACGACAGGAGATGCCCAGAGGCTGCTAGAGGGGTGAATAACATCGCGGCGAAGCATGTCGTCGACTTGCTCGTTGATTACACGGCGTTCTGTGGGAGATACGCGATATGGACGTTGCCGCAGCGGTGGCTGTGCGCCTGTGTCGATGCGATGCGTAACGGTGGATGTTCGGCCGAGAGAAGGTTGAGCGACATCGAAAGAAGGCCGGAATTCTTCCAACAGGCCCAAAAGCTGGGAACGCTGGCCCTGCGTAAGGTCGTCGGGTATGCAGGGATCGAATATATCATCGGATGATGAAGCAGATGTCGAAACAGCACCAAGCGTACAGGAACTTGAGCAGTGCATGTCATCGGGTTGATCCATAACTTGCGCGTCTTCGATGGGTTCCACGCTGCCGAGACATTCTCCTCGCACCAACGTAACGCTGTACGGAGATGAGTTCACAACAAAAATAGTGGTGCTGCCGTGAGTGAGTTGCATGGTCGCGAAAGAAACCAGCAAGCTTTTTCTTATGAAAACACGATGAGATGGCGAGAGGAGTGCAGCGGTGTCAGAAAGGCTTGCGCAGTAGAGCGACACCGCAACGGACGAGTTTGCAGGCACTTGAGTGTCGTCTGTGACGAGTAACTTGCTTGTAGTGGATGGACTGTCGGCCGGCGTCAAAGAAGAGAATGGCGGAAGTTCTATTTCCGCTGGTGCGCAATGAATGACGGCGTCGTGGCGGGAGCGAAAATCCCATCCTAGGATGACGTCGTGAGAGCATGAAGAAATTATGATGAATTCGACCACATACATCACGTCCTGAATCATAAGGCGGGCTGTGCACATTGCTGTAGGGTGAATGCTTTGGGCGCTGGCTGTACGGAGGGAGAGCCCGGAAAGTGGCGTGGTCACTTTGCGCAGTAATCGGCTAAGTTTTGCGTCCATGACGGATATGGCGGCTCCAGTATCTACAAGGGCAGATGGACGAACGCCATCCACAAGCACGTCTGTCGGGTTCGACGGGATTTCCTGAGGGCTTCCGCAGTTCGACAGCGTCGCAGCCCTTGCCTCGTGGACTGCGACGACTGGTTTTCCTGGTCGCCCTCGAGTGGACGTGGCCGCATCGGCGACAGTGAGCGACGTCGTGGAGATGGTGAACGGTGGGTAGATGGAACGGGGCGGGACGACGTTGACATAGGCGGCGGTTGGTCATAAGAGCGGCTTGACTGGCTGGGAAAGTTAGAGGCGACCTGCGGTTCCTGCACACGATTGCAATATCGTGCTACATGACCGACGCAACCGCAAGCAAAGCAGATGGGGCGATTGTCAGCAGTGCGCCATTGGTTTGCAGGTCGCATTCATGTCGCAGAACGCGATTGGCGAGCCGGCTGCTGATATGAGTGCATGGTAGGCGGCAATCGGGGCACGTGGGTGACACCAGCGTATGTAGGCGAGACAGGTTCTCCAAAGGCCTGGGGCCTCGCGACGGTTTCGGTGTAATTTAGGGGAACAGTGACAGAAATCGGTGGGGGCGGTCTGGAACCACTTGGGCGTAGCTGAGTGGCACAGACTCAGGAGGCGGCTGGTGGTATTCAGGGACGACCTCCGCGATTCCCTGCTGAATGGCTCGGCGGAGCGGAGGTAGAAGTGTACTTGATGGCTGTTGAGCATGTTGTGGGGAAGCAAAAGCCAGTAGAGAGACCTGGCGGGCCACTTCCTCACGCACGAACGACTTGATTTCGGCGAGCAAGGTTGCGTGGTCAGGAACTGCTGACAAGGCCGAGAGATAAGCATCACGTGGTGGCGGCCGACGGGTCATCAAGCGCTGCCGCCGCAGCTCGTCGTAACTTTGGCATAACATGATGACTTCTGCCACAGTGCGGGGGTTCTTTGCCAGGAGCATGGTGAAGGCATATTCGGCGATGCCTTTTAGAACATGCGTGATTTTGTCAGCCTCTGACATGTTCCGGTCGACTTTCTTGCACAAGTCAAGGATGTCCTCGATATAACTTGTGAAGGACTCGCCGGTCTGCTGGGCTCGTTCACGTAAACGCTGTTCAGCTTGCAGCTTACGAACGGCCGGGCGGCCGAACACGTCGATGACAGCGGTTTTAAAAGCGGACCATGTCGGGAAATCAGATGCGTGATTGTTGTACCACATGCCGGCCACACCCGCGAGATAGAAAAACAGGTTGCCGAGTTTACCTGCCTCGTCCTAATGGTTGGGGACGCTCACGCGTTCGTACATTATTATTATTATTTATTATTATTTATTATGTATACATACTGCAGCCCTCAATTTGGGGCTATGGCAGGAGCGAGCAAATAACAAACAAACAGATCAACAAACAGATCAAACAGAATAACAAACAAACAGATCAACAGAGCAATAAAACAAAAGAACACTTAACGTAAATCAGCAAGGGCAAGTAAAAATTTTTCCAGCGGAAGGGAGCGAATATCACCGGACAGTTGATTCCACATTTCGGCAGTGATAGGAAAAAAACTAAATTTGAATGTGTTAGTACGACAATGGTAAGGCTTGATATTAAGGTGGTGATTACTTCTAGTTGTGGATGGCGAGGCAAATGAGATGTAGGTATTGTGGGACATGCAATAGACCGAGTTAATAAAACAGTAAAGCAGTTTCATAGAATCCTTTAGACGGCGCATGCGTAATGTGGTTAGTTCAAGAGAAGACAGGGCAAGGGAAGGTGAAAAGTAGCGATCATAGCGGTTACAAATAAATCTGATAGCTTTTTTTTGAATGGCCTCAATTCTATCGATTTCACCCTGCTTGTGTGGATTCCATACTCGGCATGCGTAGTCAAGTATAGGACGAATCAGTGTTTCATACATTAGTAATTTAGTGCTTTTGGGGGATTGGGACAGTGTTCGTCTTAAATAACCTAACTTTTTTAAAGATTTTGTGCAGATAAAGTTAATATGCTGAGACCAAGATAAATTGCTAGAAAGAACACCACCAAGATGTTTGTATTCTGTTACTTTTTTTAAGGTGGATCCGTTAAACGAGTACGTGAAGCAGGAAGGGGACTTACTATTCGTGAAAGACATAAGCACAGATTTGTTAAAATTTATACTCAATTGCCAGGTTGCACACCATTCACAAAATTTAGTAAATGAGTCATTTAGACGATAATGGGCTTCAGGAGAGTCGATGGGTTTAAACAAAAAATAATTCACGTACAGACGAATTTTACAGGTGACGTTATTAGGCAAATCATTTATGTACAGTAGAAACAGTAACGGGCCAAGTACAGAACCTTGTGGAACGCCTGAATTAACACTAACAATGTCGGAGTCAGTTGAGTTATAACAAACGTATTGCGAGCGCTCAGAAAGAAAATTAGAAATCGAGTTAACTAGTTGCGGGTTGTTATAATATGGCATTTAATTTACATAGTAATTTAGAGTGAAGTACAGTGTCGAACGCTTTCGAAAAGTTGATGAATAGTGCGTCAACCTGATTACCAATGTCCATATTGCTAGAAATGTCGTGCACGAATTCAGTTAGCTGCGTAACAGTACAATAACTTCGTCTGAATCCCTGGTGGAAGCTAGACAACAAATTGTTAGATTCGAGAAATGCAATAAATGTTTGTATATAATATGCTCTAATAGCTTGCAGGAATGAGGGGTAAGAGAGATGGGCCTGTAATTGCTGAAAACTTGCTTGTCACCAGATTTATGTAAAGGTACTATTTTGCCGTTTTTCCAAGATCTGGGAACGGTTCCAGATTTTGCGGATTTATTGAAAATTATTGTAAAGTATTGAGAGGTCCAAAGGGAGTAGCGAACGAGAAACATGTTAGGGATACCATCGGGTTAATTACACTTTTTAGTGTCCAAATTAGGTACGAGATTTAACACGCCCTCTTCAGTGACGACTACATCACTGATTGGAGACGTTGGATTCAAGGTGGAAAAAGAAGGAACAACCAGATTGTCGACTGTAAAGACAGACTGAAAGAACGAGTTAAAATTGTTCGAAATTTCCGCCGGATCATCAATGATTCTATCGTTTATTTTGAAAAAATTACAAGAAGCATCGCAAGGCAGGACCGAGCGCCAGAACTTGCGGGGATTGTCAGATAGTAAATTTTGAAGTTGAACACGAAAAAAGAAATCTTTAGCTATATTTTGCTGCACTCGAAGTTCCCTCTTGGCCTCAGTAAACCTGATATTGCTTTCTGGATTGCTCGATGATTCGCAGCGCCGAAGTCTTCGGACATTACGAGATAAGTGTAAAAGATCGCGAGTCATCCAGGGAACATCAGTGTTTTTCTTTTTTAGTCTTTATAGGGATAAACTCTGAAATGCATAATTTTACTAGATTTTCAAATGTGGTAGTTAGTGTATCAATGTCTCCTGAAGCGCTGAGTAGCACAAAGTCATCGTACGCATCCGCCAAAGCGTCTAAAACAGAAAGGTCATTCGCACGTTCAAAGTCAGGAAACGAAGTGAAAACATATCGCGGTTTATTGATTACGCATGCGAGGGAAACAAGAACAGCCTGATGGTCAGACAGGCCATCAATTATTCCATAGTCGAAGCCTTTATCCGAAAGGTCGGAGCTTAAAAATACGAGATCGAGAACAGCATTCAACCTGGTGGCACCATGAACAATTTGAGTTAAGCCGAAAGATACTGTAAAGTCTATAAGTTCCTTGAAATATTACTTTCGCGACCATCACACGTAAGGGAAGGCCAGTGAATACCTGGGGCGTTAAAATCGCCCATGCAAATGAAGTTTGACGCACTAAAATTGCGCTCGTACATGAAGTTATTAAGAATCTGTAATGTTTCAATACTCGAGGCAGGAGGCTGATAGAAAACGCAAACAACAATTGCACATTTTTCGAGGCAAATCTTGCACCAAACAGACTCGGTGTCGGCTGGGCCTGTAATCACAGCAAATATTAAGTCCGAACGGGTAAGAAGAGCAACACCACCACCTTTCCCCATGAGTCTATCGGTGCGAACTGCTGTGTACCCTGGGGGAGTGAACTCAGAATCAAGGATACCATCATGTAGCCTTGTTTCAGTAATGCCGATGACGTGAGGCGAATACACTGAGACAAAGGAGAGAAGGCTAGGCAATTTCTTTATTACGCTCCTAGCGTTTAAGTTTAGAAGGACGAAATTTTCATTCCTGCCGGGACGACGTCAAACGGAGACAACAGGCGCTGCTGCCGGGGAAGGTTCACCAGGAGAAGATCGTAGTTCCGAATCGGATGCAGCCGGGAAGGGCATCGCATCGGAATTATTGGGAAAACTAGGTGCTTTGACAAAGGAATTCAGTGTTTCATCCCAGTAGTACCGAGCTTTGTTTATTGGAATGTAATCAAACCACAAACTAGTAGAACACCCTATATCACGAAAAGGAGCTGCGGCGTCCCACATTTTTTTACGCAGAGCGCGAACTCGCGGAGAGAAATCTTCGTTAATAGAAATTTTAGTTCGTTTAAGCTTTGCTACGTTCTTAAATATGGTCATTTTATCCCGATAATCAAGAAGCTTAAGTATAACAGGACGGGAACGATCTAGTTGCTGTCTACCGAGTCTGTGACAACGTTCACTCTGAGGACATTCAATCTGCAGCTTTTCAGTAAAAAACGCCTCAATCTTAGTTGCCAAACAACCACCGTCTTCGAAGGCTTCCTCTTCCAGCCCATAAATTACAATATTGTTGCGCCGTGAACGATTCTCAAGATCATCAATCATGAAAGCGAGTTCGGCAATGCATGCGTTAGGCGACCCAACAGAAGCAGAATTGGAGTTGGAACCCGTGGAAGCTTTTTCCAAAGCACATACCCGAGACTCGAGTGCATCAAATCGGTTGTCCAAACGGAGCTTAATGTCAGCAATATCACTTGCGATTTGCTGCTGAGTAGCCAGCAGTTGTGAAAGCAAAGCAGCGACATCCGGTTTGTCTGATATAGAACAATCAGCTATTTGGAAACGTGCACCGAGCTCAGGGGTCGAAATAGAATTCCCGAATGAACGAGTAGTGGGACGAGTGTTATGCGGCCGGTTATTAGTTCCAAGTGCAGTTTTGGGGGGGCCGGGATTAGGTTCGACATCACCACACAGTAAAATACTGTTAAAGAAAAACACTGCATCCGAACATGACAAAACAAACACTTGTGGGCAGAGCAGCAGCAATAAAAAACGGTCATCGCTACGGACTACGTACACGTCAGAAAAGTAATATACCTGCGTCAAAAAAGGCATCGTTTTAGCATAGTGTCCTCGTTGCTGCCACTATGCCCACTGAAGCTGAAGCTGATGGCCGGTTCCTTTATAGCTTCGCTGCGGGACGTCACATGTCTTGCGTTGGCGATGATTGGATGATCGATGACTGCGTTGAAGGAGGGCGCGGAGTGGAATCTTCGATAAGGCACGCGGGTGGACACGTCGCAACTATCGCGCACGGGGGCGATAGGAAAGTCCAGGGGCGTGCCGCCACCGAAGACCACATGACCCTCCAGGCAGAATGGCACGTCAGAAGGCGATGCAGCGCTGAAACCAGGAACGGCACTTGGGCAGGGCTGGGGTCCGATCAGGCTGACAAGGAGCTGCGTCAAAAAAGGCATCGTTTTAGCATAGTGTCCTCGTTGCTGCCACTATGCCCACTGAAGCTGAAGCTGATAGCTGGTTCCTTTATAGCTTCGCTGCGGGACGTCACATGTCTTGCGTTGGCGATGATTGGATGATCGATGACTGCGTTGAAGGAGGGCGCGGAGTGGAATCTTCGATAAGGCACGCGGGTGGACACGTCGCAACTATCGCGCACGGGGGCGATAGGAAAGTCCAGGGGCGTGCCGCCACCGAAGACCACATGACCCTTCAGGCAGAATGGCACATCAGAAGGCGATGCAGCGCTGAAACCAGGAACGGCACTTGCGCAGGGCTGGGGTCCGATCAGGCTGACAAGGAGCTGCGTAAAAAAAGGCATCGTTTTAGCATAGTGTCCTCGTTGCTGCCACTATGACCACTGGCTACATGGCCAGCCAGTCCTCGATGGCGGTGCCATCCGCTCCGGTGAAGACAGGAGGGTCGCGGATGCGGGCGACACCGGGACATGGCGTCGACGTAGGAGGAAGCGTTTGCTGGGCGGCGTCTTGGTACATGGTTGGAGGCACGATACGGGATCGAAGCTCCAAGGGCATCGAATGCTGGCCCATTTCGCAGGTCATATCGCATTGGCCATGTCTTTCAAGTTGCCCGTCAACGTTCCCGCACCGTTACTTTTGCTGCCTCATTTTTTCTTCGTGCAGCAAAAGACTGGAATGACCTCCCCCACCATGTTGCAGCAATCACCTGTCCATCAACATTTATGCATAGCGTCACAAGCCATTTTTCAAGCTAATTCGTGGCTTTTTTGTACGTTTTTTGTAACCCCACCCCTTATGTAATGTCCCCCTGGGGACCTTTAACGTAATAAAATGAAATGAAATGAAATGAAAAGGCACAGCACTATCAGCACTCTCCACCAAATTGTTAAGCGGTTTATTGGCGGACACTCAGCGATGATTCACTACAGCGACAGTCAATGCGGGGATCGACTCTTTGCACGAGCTGCTCTTCTTCTTAAGAAAAGGGCGACCCACTAGAAGGCGCTGAAGAGGACGACCCACTGTTCAAAGGCTTTACCACAATATATATATATATATATATATATATATATATATATATATATATATATATATATATATATAAGGGAAAGAAGTGTATACCTAAGTGCTTGTTTTTTAGTGTTTTAACACAATATAATGAGATCTAAGAGACAGTAATGCCAAGTAATGTACAGGGGAAGTTATTAGAACCAATGGAATGTAAATTAGAAGAAAAAAAAAGTGGATGAAAAATAACCAGCCGTGAGCAGGAGTATATATATATATATATATATATATATATATATATATATATATATATATATCTTCCCCCATACATTCTTTGGCATCATTGTACGTTATGTCTCATTTAAATTGTGCCAAAATAAGGAAAAAATGAGCCCTTGGGTATACACTTCTTTCCCTTATTCATTAACCAGGGTCTCGTACTGGCAGACCTGGTGACGTTAGGTTGTATACGAGGGACTGTTGGTCAGCTGCCCGCACATAATAAGTTCACGTGCCACGTGACGCCACACAGGCTCGAAAAGGGGTGTTCCGAACTCGCTGCCATGGCTACAGATGGCGTTGATCGACTGACAATCCCGCGTTTATATTCACATATAAACCCAATAAAGTGGCTGGGGGATAGCCGCTTTGATAAATCAGTGGTTGAGTATCGAACGCGTTATTCGAAGGTTGTAGGTTCGATTCCTGCTCACGGCAAGTTATTTTGCACCCACTTTTCTTTCTGTTATATACATTCATAATCATCATCATCATCATCATCATCATCAGCCTGACTACGTCCACAGCAGGACAAAGGCCTCTTCCATGTTCCGCCAGTTAACCCGGTCCTGTGCTTGCTGCTGCCAATTTATACCCGCAAACTTCTTAATATCATCTGCCCACGTAATCTTCTGTCTCCCCCTAACCCGCTTGCCTTCTCTGAGAATCTAGTTAGTTACCCTTAATTACCAACGGTTATCCTGTCCACGCGCTACATGCCTGGCCCATGTCCCTTTCCTTTTCTTGATTTCAACTATTGTATTCTTAACCCCTTTTGTTCCCTAATCCACTCTGCTCTCTTTTTTGTTTCTCAAGGTTACACCTATCATTTTTATTTCCATTGCTCGCTGCGTCGTCATCAATTTAACCTGAACCCTCTTTGTAAATCTCCAGGTTTGTGCTCCGTCTATAGCTAAGTACCGGCAAGACACAGCAGTTACATACCTTCCTCTTGAGGGATAGTGGTAATCTACCTGTCATAATTTGAGAGTGCTTTCTAAATGTGCACCGCCCCATTCTTATTTTTCTAGTCACTTCAATCTCGTGGTTCGGCTCCACGGTTATTACCTGCCCTAAGTAGACATAGTATTTTACAAATTTAAGAGCACAGTTACCTATCTCGAAGCGCTGCTCCTTTTCGAGGTTGTTGTACATTACTTTTGCTTTCTGCAGATTAATTTTACGACCCACCTTTTTGCTCTCTTTGTCTAACTCCGTAATCATGAGTTGGAACGCGTCGCATGAGTCACTCAGAAATGCAATGTCATCGGCGAAGCGCAGGTTAATAAGGTACTCTCCATCAACTCTTATCTCTAACTGTTCCCATTCTAGGCTTCTGAAAACAACCTGTAAGCATGCGGTAAATAGCATTGGAAAGATTGTGTCCCCCTGCCTTACACCCTTCTTGATTGCTCTTCTGTTGCTTTCTTTATGAAGCACTATGGTAGCAGTTGATCCCTTGTAGATTTTTTCAAGGATGTTTATATATACTTCATCGACGCCCTAATTCCGCAGTGTCCGCAGTGTCTATTTACATTACATTGGTTCTAATAACTTCCTCTATACATTCCTTGGCATTAATATCTGTTAGATCTCAGTTATATTGCGCCAAAATAAGGAAAAATGAGCCCTTGGGTATACACTTCTTTCCCTTATTCATTAACGATGGTCTCGTACTGGCAGAATTGGTGCCGTTAGGTTGTGTACGAGAGACTATTGGTCAGCTGCCCGCTCGTAAGAAGTTCACGTGCTACGTGACGCCACACAGGTTCATAAAAGGGTGTTTCACACTAGCCACCATGGCTACAGATAGCGCTGATCGACTGACACTCCCACGTTCAATTCACATATAAACCCAATGTAGTCGCCGGAGGGATAGCCGCCGTGAGATTTCAGTGGTTAGAGCATCGAAGGCGTTATTCGAAGGTCGTAGGTTCGATTCATGCTCACGGTAAGTTATTTTTTCACCCACTTTTCTTTCTTCCAATTTACATTACATTGGCTCTAATAAGTTCCCCTAGACATTCCTTGGCATCATTGTCTGTTTGAACTCATTTATATTGTGTCAAAACACAAAAAATGAGCCCTTGGGTATACACTTCTTGCCCTTTATATATATATATATATATATATATATATATATATACGCACATATATATATATATACACACGCACATATATATATATATATATATATATATATATATATTGTGATGTAACGGTGAAGGCAACCTTTATTAGGGCACCGCCGTGGTGTTCTAGTGGCTAAGGTGCTCGGCTGCTGACCCGCAGGTCACGGGTTTGAATCCCGGCTGCGGCGGCTGCATTTCCGATGGAGGCGGAAATGTTGCAAGCCCGTGTGCTCAGATTTGGGTGCACGTTAAAGAACCCCAGATGGTCGAAATTTCCGGAGCCCTCCACTACGGCGTCTCTCATATTCATATGGTGGTTTTGGGACGTTAAACCCCACACATCAATCATTAAATCCACCTTTATTAGGCCCAGAAGACACGATGAAGCGACCACGCTTAAGGCACAGAACCCAGGCAAGCTAAGTCCCCACAGCAGATAAAGATGACGACCACTCATGATGATGAATTTGTGTAATGAGAGTAGATGTGCTTAATGAAATCCTACACGAACATCCCCCCCCCCCCCACGTGAAAGCGGTCATCCTGACCACAGTTCTTGGCCGCAGTTTAAAGCGAAGATGAACGCCATATGAAAGGCTTCATGCGGAATACGTGGACTATTACTGCTGCCTTGTAGCGGCAGTCCGTCGGAAGAAGAACGGGTGCCACGCGATAATTCACAGGAGACGTTTGCTCCAAGACAGTGTAGGGGCCAATAAAACGTAATTGAATCTGCTCGCACAGTGCGGGAGTGTGAATGGGTGTAAGAAGGAGGACTTCGTCGCCAGGGCTGAAAGACACAGCACGATGAGAGGCATCATATTCAAGCTTGCGATCCTGTCGCTTGGCTTCCGTGTTGACGCGAGCCAGCTGGCGGCAATGAAGTAGACGAGACACGTATTCTTCACTTGAAGATGAACATGGTTTGACAGGCGCAGAGAAGAACGAAACATCGAGGAAAGAAGAAGGGAAGTGACTGTGGACGAGGTAGAACGGCGAGTACCCGGTTGTGCACTGTGCAGAGGCATTATACGCAAAAGTGAGAAATGGCAAAATGGTGTCCCAGTTTCTGTGGTCGGGTTCAATATACATCGCTATCATATCTGTCAGTGTACGGTAAAAGCGCTCAGTCAGGCCGTTCGTCTGAGGATGGTAATTGGAGCTTGTTTTGTGTGTAGTTCCGGATGCCTTGAGCACTTCTTTAACGAGTTCTGAAATACTCTTCCACGGTCGCTCAGGATTACACGAGAAGCTCCGTGTCGAAGGATTATTGCTCGAAGGATGAAGTCGGCCACTTTTGAAGCTGATGCAGAAGGCACGGGAGCTGTTTCGGCGTAGCGGGTCAGGTGGTGGATAGCTGCAACTATCCATCGATTGCCCGTGACAGTCAAAGGCAGCGGACCACACAGGTCAATGCCAACTACCTCGAATGGTTGCAGGGGACACGGGAGCGGTTGTAATTGTCCACTTCGAGTTGATGTAGGTAGCTTGCGACGCTGACAAAGGGCGCATGAGGCAACGTATTTCGCGACACAGGTGGACAAGCCCTGCCAGTAGTAGTGACATCTTATGCGGTCATACGTATTCTGGAAGCTCATGTGTCCAGCAGACATGTAGTCGCGTGATATGTCTTGAGGACTTGAGCCCGAAGAGAGCGAGGTAGAACGGGCACCAAGCGTTGACCATCAGAATGGTAGATATGACGGTACAAGACGTAGTTGTTGAGCTTGAATTGCGTCTGCTGTCGGCGAAGAGGGCCATTAGGGAGCCGGCAAGTCCCGTGAAGACGGTCTATGATGCGGCGACAGTAAGGGTCAGCACGTTGGTGAGATAAGAACAAACCACAATCGCTTGGAGAAGTTGGGTCCACAGTAGCTAATGACGAAGCATGTAGGGACGAGACGGCCGAAAGCTTCTCGAGTGCGGCAGTGGCGGGTTTGTTAAGTGGCTCCGAAGAAAGCGGGCAACGCGAAAGTGCGTCGGCATCTTGATGCTTGTTTCCCGACTTGTATGTGATCGTGAAGTCGTATTCTTGTAAGCGAAGAATCCAGCGACCAAGGCGGCCGGACAAGTTCTTGATTGTCGAGAGCCAGCACAAGGCGTGACGCTCCGTAACCACAATAAAGTGGCGGTTGTGGAGATAAGGTCGAAACTTTGGTATCGACCATACGACCGCTAGGCACTCCTGTTCGGTGATGGTGTAATTCTTTTCGGCAGGGATCAGTGCACTGCTCGCGTATGCGACGACTTTCTCACGTGAAGATTTGTCTCGCTCTAGGAGAATTCCACCAATGCCTCGACCACTAGCGTCTGTATGCAGGAGTGTAGGCGCGGTTTCGTCGAAATGGCAGAGGACTGGTTTGGATGTGAGTGCACACTTCAGTTGGGCAAACACCGCTTCACATTCAGGAGACCATACAAAGGTGCCGCCTGATCCGAGCAACTTGTGCAATAGTAAAGCTATTGAGGCGAAGTATCGAATGAATCGGCGAAAATAAGAAGCGAGGCCGAGGAAACTGCGCAAATCTTTGGCTTTTTCAGGACGCGGGAAGTGTTGGACAGCGGAAATCTTGTCAGGATCGGGACGAATACCGTCCTTGCTTACGATGTGGCCTAACACTTTAATCGTCTTGCTCGCAAAACGGCACTTCTTGGTTTTCAGCTGAAGGCCTGCGTTTGCAAGGCACGTAAGAACTTCGTCCAGTCGTTGCAAGTGCTGAGGAAAGGTTGAAGAGAAAATAACGATATCGTCTAAATAGTACAAGTGAGTCTTCCACTTCAAGCCTCGTAAAACAGTGTCGATCATCCGGTCGAGTGTTGCTGGAGCATCGCAAAGGCCGAATGGCATGACGTTGAATTCATACAGCCCATGTGGTGTTGAAAACGCTGTCTTTTCTTTGTCATCCTCGTGCATGAGTATTTGCCAGTAACCTGAACGTAGGTGTAGGCTTGAGAAGTACTCGGCACCTTGCAGTGAATCCAAAGCATCGTCTATGCGCGCCATGGGGTAAACATCCTTGTGGGTAATCTTATTAAGTGCTCTATAGTCCACGCAAAATCGCACGGAGCTAACTGTTTTCCTTACTAAAACAACAGGGGATGACCAAGGACTTGTGGAGGGACGTGTAATGTTCCGTTGCAGCATATCGGCTATATTTTGTTCAATGATCTCACGCTCGAATCTCATGCTCGGATCAGCCTAGCGGTCGTATGGTCGATACAAAAGTTTCGACCTTATCTCCACGGCCGGCACTTTACTGTGGTTACGGACCATCACGCCTTGTGCTGGCTCTCGACAATCAAGAACTTGTCCTGCCGCCTTGGTCGCTCAATTCTTCGCTTACAATATATATATATATATATATATATATATATATATATATATATATATATATATATATATATACACATATTTACATTTGCTTTGCAATTCAGTTTCATAACTTCGCCTATAGTTCTCTTAGCATTATTGTGTGTAGGATCACAATAATATTGTGTCAAGCACGGAAAAAAGGCTTTAGGAAACACTCCTTTCCTTATTCATTAACGAGGGTCTCGTACTGGCAGACTTGGTGCCTTTAGGTTGTATACCAGGGAGTATTGGTCAGCTGCCAGCCCGTAATAAGTCCACGTGCTACATGGTGCCACAGGCTCATAAAGAGTGTGCCACACTTGCCGCCATGAGTACTGGTAATGCTAACACTCCTATGTTTAACTGGATATATATACCCAATAAAGTGGGTGGGGGATAGCCGCCTTGGTAGCTCAGTGGTAGAGCATGGAATACGTTTTTCGAAGGTCGCAGGATCAGTTCCTGCACAAGGCAAGTTAGCTTTTCACCCGCTCATTTTCCTTAACATTTGCATTACAATAAAAAACAAACTTCCCCCACACTTTCCTTGTCTGTTAGATCTCATTATTATTGTGTCAAACACGAAAAAACGAGCCCTTACTTATACACTTCTTTCCTTATACAGTGTGTCCCTCGTACTATAAGCCAGAGTTTAGAAATATGCCGCAACACGTAGTTACGACGCGATGAAATCCATGTTGCTCACCGTTGCCTCTATTTGTTCAGATTATTTTTGCGTTGTTTTACTTAGATCTGTTTAATTAGCTAACTTTCGAAGGAGTGAAGATAGATAAAAAAATTTCAATGAGAAAGCTGAATCCACTTCACTTTACTTTAGTTTCCATAAAGACCTCGCAGGGAGGTATTACATAAGGGGTGGGGTTAACATAATAGTGGTTACATACAAAACAGTGGTTACATACATTTACAAGATCGTGACTACAATGCACGTACATTATAGTGGCTACAATACATTTATTGAGACATACCAAGTTTTATTTTTTCGGAAAATGAGGATAAGCAGATACTTTCGACGATATTGCGGGGAAGGCCTTTCCAGTCAGCTGATGATCGACAAAAGAAAGATTCAGAAAAAGTCATAGTGTGGCTGCAGGGACGAGTAACTTGTAAATGGTGCTCTGTGCGCTGTGATGTGCGTGGTGGCGGGTCCAGAATATATGGGGCATGATGAAGTGAGCTGTAAAAAACTTGTGAAAAAGGATTATTGAATCGATGTGGCACCCGGACGATAGCGTATTGAAGACAGACTGAATTTTTAGTGGTGATACGGTGATATAATAGTGATAAGATGACTGAATGAACTTCACTGCACGGTTAATGATTTCTAGGGCTTTGATAAGGTATGTTTGATGAGGTGACCAAATGGGAGAAGCGTATTCTAGCGCCGGGAGTACGAGTGACTTATATGCTAGAAGTTTTACATGACGTGATGCTTGGCGGAGATGGCGTTTTAAGAATTCAAGGGTTTGGTTGGCCGAGGCCGTAACGCGTGTTATATGAGATGAACAATTTAAGTTATGTGAAAGGGTGATACCAAGGTACTTAAATGTACCTACTCTTTCTAATGAAGTGTTAGCAATAGTGTAGAGTGTGCATAATGGCTGTACGCGGTGATTAAAACTTATTACCTTGCATTTGTCGGGGTTCAGGGTCATCAACCATTCGTTGCACCAATCTTGAACATTGTTAAGATCGTCTTGTGAGAGTGATCGGCATTGTTAGTGATTGGACGGTAGATGACACAATCGTCAGCGAACATTCGGATTGGAGAGGCAACATGTAGAGGGAGGTCATAATAAAAATAAGAAATAGCAGTGGACCCAAGACGCTACGTTGCGGGACGCCAGATGTTACAGGGAGGGGACCGGAAATGGAATTATTGACGTGTACTGACTGCGATAGGCTAGTAAGGAATTCATTAATCCAATGAAAAATGTTGGGATGCAAGTTCAACTGTGAGAGTTTAAGTAATAGCCGTTGGTGGGGTGACTTATCAAATGCTTTTGCATAATCGGTTTAAAACGTCCACATAGATAATTTTGAAATTTGAAATTCATATTTGTTAAGTATTTGTGTTTTTCGGCTAATTACAAATGCCCGGGAAATAAAAACATGCCACGCGACAAACCCGGTCGCGCGTAAGTGCGCACGATGATTATAGTACTCCCTAAAGTTCCGCGTAAGAACGACACGCTTCCCTCACACTGATTCGTGACAGCGATGAGCAGTCACAGCGGTTAGTGTTTTTGTGGATGATAGGAAAACGTGTTCATTGTAAAGCCACCACCATCGTTGCGGCCCTGCCGAGACAGCGCAATGGGGCAAATGCTATTGTCGGTCGTACGCAGAACGTTACGGAGCACTGAATCAATGTACGTGCTGGCGCGAGAGCGGGTTTATCACGTGGTATTTTTTGTACTTCGTGGACATTTGTAATTAGTAGAAAAACACTAATACCTAAAAGATATAAAGTTAAAAACAGCCTAATCCATCTTTTTCCAAAGCAATATACAACTTCGTCTTTGAATTGTTTCACCTATTTTCGATTCGTGAAAAGCTAGTCTATTAAACAGAACAAATAAGCAATATTTGAGAACACAAACGTAGTCTGACTTACTCTAGGCAACGGTAAGTAACATGCATTTGGTCACATCACGTGTGCCGGGAAAGGCAAATATATAATATAAACTTTGGCATAAATTACCTGAGCCTGAGGCACCCCCTGAATATATCTATATATATATATATATATATATATATATATATATATATATATATATATATATATATATATTGTCACGGGGTCGTGACGTGGCCGAAGACAGGAGACTTCGTGTTGGGATTTAACTGTTTATTTGGGCGAACCTGTGCCCGGTAAAGGAAAGTCCAATTACAGCAGCAGTCTCGCACAGATAGCAGTCTTGGACTGATAGCGGCGAACGGAGCGTCTGCCTTCGATCAACAACTGACAAGCGGCGAAGCGCGTCGGCATTTATACTCTTGCCGTCGAATGTTCTAGCGTTATCGCTGGTGGTGGCGTAGGTTCCAGAACAACCTGTACTGTTCGCACAGTGGGCGTGATCTTATCGAAATGATCTACTACAGTCCGGAACCTTCTAGAAAACTGCAGGCGCGGTTTGCGCTGAGAATCGTGTGGTGTTTTGGGACGATAACAAAAACTTGGGAAATGGAACGTGGCATTGCCCCCCTCTGAAAAAAGGCATCGTCCCGATGCTTTACCTAAAGATGAAGGTACAATAAGAATGCAAGAAAGTACAATGAATAAATTACGATAATACAATAATACAAAAAACACTGTTTCAGTTTGTTAACGCGCATGAAACGGCTTGAGGCGCGCGACATGGACGACTTCAGGTCGCGATCGGCGTCGTTGAGAGTTCGTGATGCTGTCGGGGACAACCTCGTAATCAAGTGGGCCGAGACGTCGAACCACCCTGTAGGGTCCGAAGTACCGTCGCAGAAGCTTTTCACTTAGTCCACGTCGGCGTATTGGTGTCCACACCCAAACACGTTCACCGGGCTGGTATTCCACGAAGCGTCGTCGAAGGTTGTAGCGGTGGCCGTCGGTCGTCTGTTGATTCTTGATACGAAGACGCGCAAGTTGTCGGGCTTCTTCGGCGCGTTGAAGGTACTCGCTCACATCGAGGTTTTCTTCGTCGGTGACGTTGGGTAACATGTCATCGAGCGTCGTTGCCGGGCTCCTTCCATAGACCAATTTGTATGGAGATATCTGCGTCGTCTCCTGCACCGCCGTGTTGTATGCGAAGGTCACATACGGAAGAATGGCGTCCCACGTCTTGTGTTCGACATCGACGTACATTGACAGCATGTCGGCGATCGTCTTGTGAAGTTGCTCGGTGAGGCCGTTGGTCTGTGGGTGGTACGCTGTCGTCCGGCGGTGGTTTGTTTGGCTGTATGCCAAGATCGCTTGAGTTGAGTCGGCAGTGAATGCCGTTCCTCTGTCGGTGATAAGGACCTCCGGGGCGCCGTGACGTAGGACGATATTTTCGACGAAGAACTTAGCTATCTCGGATGCACTGCCTTTTGGCAGGGCTTTTGTCTCGGCGTAGCGGTGAGGTAGTCGGTAGCTACCACGATCCACTTGTTTCGAAAGCCGACGTCGGGAACGGCCCCGGTAGGTCCATGCCGATCTGCTGGAAAGGCCGGCAAGGTGGATCAATTGGCTGCAGAAGTCCCGCTGGCCTTGTCGGCGGTGTCTTGCGTCGCTGACAGTCCCGGCATGTCCTCACATAACGAGTGACGTCGGTGGTAAGACGTGGCCAGTAGTACCTTTTCTGTATCCTCGCGAGCGTGCGAGAAACACCGAGGTGCCCTGGCCGTCGGATCGTCGTGCAGGACCTGCACGAGTTCTGGTCGCAGAGCTGAAGGCACCACAAGGAGGTACTTAGCTCGAAGCGGGTGAAAAGTTTTTTTCTTTTGTAGAAGACTGTTTGCGTAGAAAGAAACGACGCAAGTGCGCGCTTGAATACCTTCGGGACTTCGGCGGTCCTGCCTTCGAGGTATTCTATTAGGGCCTTAAGTTCCGGGTCGGCCCGCTGTCGTTCAGCGAAGTCGTCGGTAGTTATCGTTCCCAAAAGTAGTCGTCATCCGGGTCGTCGGGTAGCGGTTGGTCGACAGGCGCACGAGAGAGACAGTCGGCGTCGGAGTGTTTTTTGCCGGACTTGTAAATGACAGTAATGTCATATTCTTGAAGTCTCAGGCTCCATCGTGCGAGGCGACCTGAAGGGTCCTTCAAGGTGGCTAGCCAACAAGGCGTGGTGGTCGCTCACAACTTTGAAGGGCCTGCCGTAGAGGTAGGGGCGAAATTTCGACGTAGCCCAGATGATGGCGAGGCACTCCTTTTCTGTTGTGGAATAATTTGCTTCTGCTTTGGATAGCGATCGGCTGGCGTAACTAATAACCCTTTCAAGTCCGTCAGCCCTCTGCACAAGAACGGCGCCAAGACCTACGCTGCTTGCGTCAGTATGTATTTCTGTCTCGGCGAATTCGTCGAAATGGGCAAGTAACGGAGGCGTCTGGAGGCGATGTTTAAGCTCCTGGAAAGCGTGTTCTTGTGGCGTTTCCCACTTGAACTCCACGTCGGCCTTGGTAAGGTTAGTGAGAGGATCGGCGATGCGGGCGAAGTTTTTCACGAACCGCCTATAATAGGCGCACAGGCCCAGAAATCGGCGCACGGCTTTCTTGTCAGTGGGCGGCGGGAAGTCGGCGATGGCGGCTGTTTTCCGTGGATCGGGACGAACTCCAGACTTGCTTTAACGTGCCCCAGAAACAAGAGCTCCTCATACGCAAATCTGCACTTTTCTGGCTTCAGTGTGAGTCCGGAAGTCTTGATGGCTTGAAGTACAGCTTCAAGGCGCCGAAGATGCTCGTCGAAACTCGAAAAAAACACGACGACGTCGTCCAAGTACACAAGGCAAGTCTGCCACTTCAATCCTGCCAGTACTGTATCCATAACGCGTTGAAAAGTTGCAGGCGCTGAGCAAAGGCCGAAGGGCATCACCTTAAACTCGAAGAGGCCGTCCGGTGTTATAAACGCCGTCTTCTCTCGGTCTCTTTCGTCGACTTCGATTTGCCAATAGCCAGTCTTGAGGTCCATTGACGAAAAGTACTTGGCGTTATGGAGCCGATCAAGTGCGTCGTCTATTCGTGGGAGAGGATACACGTCCTTTCTTGTGATTTTGTTCAGGCGGCGATAATCGACGCAGAAACGTAGGGTCCCATCCTTTTTCTTCACTAACACCACGGGGGATGCCCATGGACTCTTGGACGGCTGGATAATGTCATCCCGCAGCATTTCATCAACTTGTCTCTTCATGGCCTCACGTTCTCGCGTCGAAACCCTGTACGGACTCTGACGGAGTGGTCTGGCATTTTCTTCGGTTATGATGCGATGTTTCGTGATTGGGGTCTGCCGAATTTTCGATGACGACGAAAAGCAATCTTCGTATTGCAGGAGCAGGGCCTTGAGCTGTTCTTGCTTATCGTTCGGAAGTCTGGGATTGACGTCGAAAGCTATGGGAGGGGCTTGGTTCCTCTGAGCAGGTTCCGCAGAATCGGCGAGGGCGAAAGCACTGGTGGCTTCGACAATTTCTTCGATGTATGCGACCGTTGTTCCTTTGTTCACATGTTTGTACTCATTGCTGAAATTCGTGAGCATAACCGTTGCTTTGCCTCCCCGCAGCTCTGCAATTCCTCTTGCGACGCAAATATTTCGGGTGACCAACAGATGCTGACTGCCTTCAACGACGCCTTCCAAGTCAGGTGATTTAGGAGCGCCGACTGAAATAATGACGCTTGAGCGAGGCGGAATGGTGACTTGTTCTTCCAGCACATTCAAGGCATGGTGTCCTGACGGCGTGCGCGGCGGTAGTGCTTCTTCTGTGGATAACGTTATCGACTTTGTTTTTAGGTTGATGACAGCACCATGGAGGCATAAGAAGTCCATGCCAAGGATGACATCTCTCGAGCAACGCTGTAGGACTACGAAGTCTGTAGGATAAATACGGCCGTTAATGGTGACTCTCGCTGTGCAGATTCCTGCAGGCGTTACGAGATGACCTCCGGCTGTGCGGATTTCAGGGCCTTTCCAAGCTGTCCTAACTTTCTTTAACTTCGCGGCGAACGACCCACTGATGACAGAATAGTCGGCTCCAGTATCGACGAGAGCGGTCACACTGTGGCCGTCGATAAGAACGTCGAGGTCGCTAGTTCGCCGTCTCGCATTACAGTTAGGGCGTGGCGTCGGGTCACGGCTGCGTCGGCTTGTTCCGCTGCTTTCATGTTGCGTCGTCAGGCCACCTTCGGTAAGTGAGCTTTCGCCGTCAGGGCTTTGCCTGGTTGGGTTGTTGTGTTCGGAAAGCTCCGTCGCGGCGGCGTCGTCGTCGGAGGATCTTCGGTAGTTCGTCGCACAGCAACCGCACCTCCACCGGTTGCTGCCCTTAGTTTCCCGGATACGGGCTAGGAGACCGGCCCCGCGTTGGGCCAGAGTACTGCCGTGGTGCGGTGACATGCGGCGGCTGGGCGACGGCGAACGGGAAGGGCTTCGTGGTGTCCATTGAGTTCCTGTCAGGTAGTCGGCGATGTCACGTGGTCGTTCTCCTGGCTGTGGACGCGGTGCATTGACGGCGAAGCCACGCAGTCCCATCTGTCGGTACTGGCAACGGCGGTATGTGTGTCCGGCCTCGCCGCAGTGGTAGCAGAGCGGGCGATGGTCAGGGGTGCGCCAGACGTCAGTCTTCCTCGGTGCACTGCGCTGGGCCGCTGGCGAACGGTATGACTTCGGTGGGGGTGGTGTGGCGTTGGCGTCTGTCGACGGAAGTGCGACGGGGCGGCGTTTTGGCGTGGACGGGGAGGAGCGTTGTGGCGCAGTGCAGCGGCGGCGTAGCTCATAGCTTCCGGCTCGGGCAGCGGTTGGTGTGTGGGGAATTGAAGTGATTGCCGAACTTCTTCTCGCACAATGTCGGCGATTGAATCCACTTGAGGCTGCGCCGAAGGCAACAGCTTGCGCAGCTCCTCCCGCACGATCGCTCGGATCGTTTCACGCAGGTCTCGGC
>WOVY01010593.1:0-162683 GCA_013436015.1 Rhipicephalus annulatus | reverse complement strand
AGTGTACTAGAATGGGGAGTGGGTCCACTGAAGGCTCCACGCTGAGGCGTTTTTTTCGGAAAATCCAGGTGGCGCTACCATCGCCTTCACCTGAAGACTTAGCCGTGGTTGCCATGGTTACAAGTCCCCTTTGCCACGCGGTTCGCGACGGGTGGGTAGTCTGATAGTTCGCGCGGTTCGCGTGCTGCTCGCGCGTCTGGCGCAGTCTCGCAGCGTTGTTGCTTCGTTCGTGCGTGCGTGGCCGTGAACGGCGTCGCACCGTGCTTCCGCGCCAGTTCAACAAAATCTAAATGTTTATATTGCGAAACGCCCTGCTCGTATAGGTAGTCACGCACGCAAGTACCGTGATTTCCACGGTAATTGTTTACAATCAAGAGCGTAAGTTGAATTTGGCTTTTGCGAAAACGTACGCATCGAAAGTGTAATATGAGCATTAACTGCGATGCTTTTAAAAATGTCAATATAACTGGGATATATAGTAAGTTTGCGTTTGGTGCAAATTTAGACTCACGGCAGCAAATTGAATATGATGCAAGACTAAAGTTACCAGCTGTTATCACGAGAATTAAAGCTAAAGTATGCGAACCCTTCTGCAAATTTGCAGCTATTCGTTAGGGACGCGTGATATTATTGAAAAACTGAACCAGTCCTGTTGCGATTACGTGAGGGTGTTGGCAAAGGAAGTTTAGTCACATCGGACGGCAACTGTGCTATTCGTAGGAAATGACTTATAGGGCGGACGCACGTCCGTCGCGGTGGTTTTATGATGAGTTTTTGTTCGGCATCTAGTGCTGGTATACGTTGTAGGTATTAATGAAATATGTTATATTTTACCTTTTCTCTTCGTGCCTGCGGTACGTGTCCATGCAAACATTTGTTCGAAACATGAACGTGTTTTCACCTATAGATAGGAAGTCTGAAAGACACCAATAAAGAAGTGATATGCGCAAAATATTTTATTTTAAATTGACTGCGCAAGCTTTTCGCATAAATATAAAAAACAAAATAAATATCATCGAAAGACTTCGACACCGTCGCTCAAGGAACGTCAGGCTCTATGTTGTCCTGCTAAGCTTTAAGTGTTTTGCTCTCGCTCGTTTCGAAGCGTTTTCCCTGTTCATTCCCTTCACTAAGAAGTGAAGGCGAGTGAGCACGTAGAACGAAACGAGCTTTGTGCTCACTGCATCTTTGTGGTCTGGACAGCCGACCGCTTTCGAGTTCAGAAAATTAGTTTTCACCAATGAAAGGATGTCAGAGATGCTATCTGTGTGCAACATGGAAACACTGAAACATTCAGTAAACAAGTTTTCAAGTGAGGCAATGAAATCATACAGCTGTCGTGAGGGGTACAGAAGTCCACCCCAGTCGCATTGCTCCGTGAATTGCGAAGGGAGCTGTTCAGCAACCGCGACAGCTTTCTCAAACAGAAGCACTTCTTTGCATTGTACGCATGCCAACTTCAATACACACTTTCTGGCCACGTACCCTGCTGTGTAGTAAATGAGTCTCGAGTCACTCTTCTCCAAAGTCACATCGATGTGGTCAGCAAACTTTTCTGGCATCGTGGCAATCGTGCTTTCGCCTCGCCAAGTTTTCCCTGTGATATAAGATCATCAATTTTTTTGTGCGTGACCTTTAGACCCTGTCTGTCATGCACAGTGACAAGAGCGTTATCATGTCAGGGTTTGCGTTTGCGCTGTCCACACTGTGCGCCAAGTTATAAAAGGACAAGCAGTTGACGGTTATTAGAAACTCATCCGGAGAGGGGTGCGCGTTGCAGCCACTTGACTGGCGAACGATGCCGAAGAAATGTTCCACGGGATCGGTGCTAAGTCGAGATGTCATGAGATATTTGAATCCAACGCTCTCTGTCAGGTACTTCAGCAATGAAAGGGTATTTGCTATAGTGACCCTAAAACCTATGGCAGTGGACTCGCTGAGAAAGTGCCGCTTGTTGTCACTGAATGATTCCCAGTCATTCAGGAAGTCCAGAAAATTGGACAGGAATGCCGCGTCTGTAGAAGCTGGTCTCAGCGCTTCGGCCCGAAACCTGGAAGTCATCACGGTGATCAGTCGTTGGATCTTCCTGCAAAATAAACAAAAAGAATGTATGTCAGAAGAGCGCTCATCATGCGTTTGAGATGTTTACGATTACACTTAATTCATTTGGAACGTAGGCGCAACTCACGAGAAGAACAGCTGAGTTGCCTCGATGCTGCCACACCTTCTCTCGATGTCCTCCTTGTAGAAGGCCAGGCCCCGTAGGACATATGGACCGAATAGTTGGAAGGCGAAAGGGGTTCTCATCTTCTCAAATGAGTTTGGTTCCAGATGCGTCTCGGTCAAATTGGGCATAACTTTCAGTGTCCTAACACTTCTGTCTAGAAGGTACGCCTCCCGAACCGGATGCACAGACACCTAGAAATATAGGTTGAGGTAATGCAATGTATGCAAAAAACACAATCTTTGTAAAATGTCAACCATGAATCTATACGTACCAATCCGTCTGGTGTTGCAAAGCCTTTCTGGAGAAGACCATTCCTGAGGCATTTTAGCAGATGCGGGAAATCGGAGATAAAGTGCAATTTCCTCATCTCGTCGACAGGATGCTGTATGGCGCCATTTATTTTCTTCGATGACGCCGACACCCCCGCTAGCTTCCACATTTTTCGATTCCAGGGGGCTCCGTCACAAGTGATGTGGTCGACGAACAAGCCCGCCTGTTCCACGAGGATGATAGCTTCCATGAGAATTTTCAATAAAATGTCTCCTCTCACATTTCCTTTTGTCGCAAAAACGCCCACAATTTGGCTCCATTTTCCAGCGAAAGGCACAAACATGATGACCATGCCGTGATCACATTGCTGGGTACTTGTCTTCGGGCTTCGTAAATTCTCCAAGGTCCACGAAGCCTTGAATCTGGCCAGACGCCGTCACATTGAAATGTTCTGACAATTTCATTTCGTCCACCAATAGTCCGCCGTGTCTTTCGAGGTCTGACATGCTCGCGGTTTTTTTCTTTAGAGTGTTCATTACTGCTTGATTAAAACCGAAGGCCGACTCGTATGACCTCAAGTATCTTTTCAAAGTAGTGTTGCTGGGCATCATGAGAATTTCGTTCTTTCTGATGTGCTGATAAAGCCGGGGACTCTTTAGTTTCATGAGTAAACACTCGAGGATCCACTCCTGATTGTAGCGCATGCCCTGCTTGCTGGTTTGTTTGGCAGCTTGAAAGCAAGCGCGAACACTTGCCTGCTGCTTTCGCGGTAGTGACGATATTTATCCTCTAGTATTTTATCCGCGACATTCGCATTGTTTGCCCTCATCTCTTCGAGACGACCAGCAATGTCCAACAGCCTTGTCGCCATCCGCTTGTTTCTCTGACTCAGGACCCGCAGTTTGGTGGAGACTGAGTTTCTTCGCTCTTTTCGTTTTAGGTAGCTTTTTCTGGTGAGTATTACTTTCCTCACGTACTTGCATGAAATGCATGAAGAACCTGGAAGTATACGAGAAAAAAATTATGAAGAGCTTCCAGTTTTTTACCATGCATGTTTGAAACGCAATTTATGCACTTTCACTTTCTGTAGGCAAACTATTCTTTCGTAAATGTTAATGAGTACTACAAAAATTAGGGGCCACACAAATGTTCTAGCATTAAACAGGTTACTGATTGATTAATTGTACAATTACAAGTGACGTCTCAATAAAACGTTTGCCGCACTCACCTTGTTGTTTAACCGCTCCTTTGCACGTGACACTGAAGACAAGGCCGTCGGAATGAGAGATTGCTGCTCCAGTTTCTTCGTAAGAACGTCATAGGTGAAGTCCTTCGCCCTACCTGCTCCTCTGCAAGGGTGAAGAGATTCTGCGCAGTCCAGGACTTGTTTGGCATCTTCAAGGTTATAGGCGACCTTTTCGGAGATCAGCGTCTTCCGAACATATGTCCGACAAATCACTTCACTCCGGTCGGTACCGTAATTCATGAGCACAGTCTTTTCGATGCTTACGAGTTCACGACTTAGGGAGGGCCGAAACATAAGCAATTCCGTCATAATGACGAAACTTGTGCATTGCCCAGTGGTCGTTTGGCCGGACAACGTCTTCAAGTTCAAATGCGTTGTCGCTTTGCCTCGCACTTTCGCAATCTTCAAATCTCAGTTGCGGCTCAACTGATTGCAGCGCAGTTCTTTTTGACGGCTGGTCTTCACAGGTTGGTGGTGAAGCCGCTCTCTTCTTCGTTGACTGCTCCGGTGTGGGCTGCTCGTCAGGACACTTCAGGAGATGAGGTATAATTATGGGTACAGCATCACTGCGAAGTTCCGGCTTTCCCCGCTCTATATATACTTCTCGGCCTTCGATAATATGTACATATTGCCTTAGTATGTATTTTGCTCGAAGTGCAGCTCGCAAATGGCATCGGTGACTTGCAAGGGCCGATCAGCGCGGTTGAGATTCTGGTCCCATAGCCGGCGTCTTTCTTCGTCTTGAGGTACTCCAAAGAGTGAGAGCTTGGGCTGGTTTTTAACTCTGCTGTATCCGGTTTGGCAGCCTACGACACAACAGTAATTTCTACGCCTAGACGTGCTCATCCTCTAATCTTTTGAAGCAGCTTGGAACGCTCCGTTATGCAACCAGCAGACACATATCTGCGCACGCAAACGTGCCGTCTGCCGCGTATTCTTTGTCCAGACGGCTTTGCTCAAAGGGAAATACAAACCTACGCGTTCACGAAAAAAGCATACATTTTATTTCATGTCACTTGTTTTTGTCTCTAATAATGTGTAAAAAAAGAACCAGGAGACAAATTGTGAAAACAGCGCACGAACGACGGTGCATCGAACAGACGACGGCGCGTCGAGCAGACGACAACATCGAGCGCTCAGCGTCCCCGCCAGCGCGTCGTGCGGCCCGAACCGCCGCACGACTCGCACGCTCCCGCCGAAACTGACGTCACTTCAGGAGAAGGCTACTGCAGCGCCACCAAATTTTCCGCCGTTTTTGCTTCACCCGCACCGCTTGCCGCCGGCCACAGTGGACCCACTCCCCCATTCTAGTACACTCTAGCGAGAAGTGTTGTATTGGAATGTTGACTCGACCAATGACTCGACTTGACTTACTGCAGGCCCATAATGATGATGATGATAGTTGCGTCACTTTAAAATGGGTAAACAGTGTCGTAGACATCCAGATTTAAAAGCACCTTGACTGCGCATGGTGACCGCATTAAGGTACTGCTTTTTTTTTGTTAGCACCACCACAACTTCAGTCGCCCATTCGTTTTCCCACAGCGTTCTAGTTCCAATGCTGCTCTATTCACGATAACCTAGGCCAGCCCAGTCGTCAGCATGGTCAGTTGTCGTCTGCTCGATGGGACCGTGCGGCATTGCCAACACTGGACACTCGAGAATAACGTGCTCGCTATTCACACTTTTCACGCCTGCATTCATTTTGGAGCCGACACCGTTTATACTCGCACCAAACTTGGTCTGCCGCACGTGCGTTCATTGGGGAAACGGGTCAGACCACAGTCAGTGCGATATAATTCCGTATGCACGTCGGCGGTAGATCACGACCAACGAAAACGTGCAGGCAGAAAGTTTGGCCTACGATCACTTACAAAGTAAATAAATAAATAATAAATAAAGAACACGTCTTTCTCGTGTTGGCTTGAAGTGCTTCCTCGTGTAACTATCTCATTTTAATGATCGAGAAGTACTTTACTATTATGACTCGAAAGTAGGCATACGAAATCCCGTGGACTTATTCGTTAACAGCCAGAAAATTAACCAAACACGAATTGCGAAAGCTGCATGCACCTACGAAACATGCATATCCTCAAAACGTCCTCGAGCAGACGATATCAGGACAATTCTTCGTCCTTAAAAAGGTCTCAAAGGGGCATTTTGGGGATAATCCTGCAAGTGTCGACTAGAGGACCAAATGAGGACGTCCTGAAACTGCCGAGGACGTTTGTACCATATGAGGACGACCTCAGGTCGTCGAGTGTTGTCTGGGGTTTAACAACCACCACTCGGAATTCGCCACTTGGGGTGCCTTTAAACTACGCATTGCCGATGTGTTCGGTCGCCCCGAGGTACGCAAACTCCGTGCCGAACAGCGCCTACGGGGACGCGCACAGCTTCAGGGGGAAGGCTTCACAAGCTACATCGAGGATGTGCTCGACTTGTGCAAGCGCCTAGACCCTTCAATGATCGAGGCAGACAAGATCAAGCACATCTTGAAGGGGATAGACGACGACGCCTTCCAGATGCTGCTGGCCAAGGGCCCCCGTACCGTGTCTGAACTCGCCACTCTTTGCCAGAGCTTCGAGGAATTGCGCAAGCAACGGGTCATGACACGGCGGCCAGCGACTACAGACGAAACTCTCGCGGCATTGACACTAGGTGGAGACAACAACACAATCATGTCGGAAATCAAACGATATGTGCGCGAGGAGGTGGCCCGACAACTTTCGTGTCTGCCGTATCAACCGGCAACGGAACCCTCTTCTGAGCGTCTCGCGCCCGCCATCAGACAGGTAATACAGGCGCAGGTCTCTGAGGCACTGCCGCCCGTCTCTCAGACAACACCTGTCACCGCGCCATTGACTTACGCTGCTGTAGCTGCTACTCCACCACGACCTCCACTTCGGCCGACTCCCCAGCCTCTACGAGTACCAACGACGCCAGTTCCAGCAACACAACAGCGCTATCACGGAAACCCTTGGCGCACAGTTGTCAATCGTCCAATCTGTTATGCATGCGGATATCCAGGTCACGTGGCGCGCTTCTGTCGCCGGCGCTTTGCAACGGGCCCGGCTGCAGCTCCGAGGTACTCTGACGACTCTTTCCCGGCCCCGTACAACGCGCAACGAGAAATGCCCCGTCAATACGACCGACACTCAGTGCAACGCGACCCGTCCCCATCCGAAATAGACCACCACCCTGCTGCCGACTACCGACCCTTCGGTCCCCGTCGCTCATCCTCACCACGCCGCTACCGTTCTCCGTCCCCGCTGCGTCGCCGACCGAACCCCGCAGAGACGGAAAACTGACTGCCGCAGCTCCGGAGGCACGAGCTGCGAAATCGTCGCATTGTAGAAGTCCTCGCCCGTCCCCCACAAACGTTCTGGAACTGTTTGTTGAAGGTCTACGAACTCTTGCGCTTGTTGACACGGGTGCCGCCGTATCTGTGATGAGTCAAAAACTCTGCCGTTCGATACGAAAAGTAACGACGCCGCCTTCCGACGTATTGCTGAATACCGCGAGCTCGCAACCTATTCGACCAGTCGGAGCATGTACAGCGAGAGTAATCATTCAGGACGTCCTGTACCAGATCGAGTTTCTCGTGTTGACCACTTGTGCCCACGACGTGATACTAGGACGGGATTTTTTGTCACGGCACCACGCCGTAATTGACTGCGCTCGCGCGCAGGTAGAATTATCTGTGTTTTCAGATGCGCCATCTACTGACAATGAGCGCACTCATCTGGGCAAGCTTCTTGTTGCTTCCGACGTTGATGTTCCTCCTCTTAGTGCCATCGTTATCCCCGTCAATCGCACTGAATTGTCCGGCTCTACCGTTGTGTTCTCCCCATCTGACGTTTTCAGTCGCCGCCACGGTACGTCTCTGCCATACGCCGTTCTGCCACCTCATCAAGATACTTCCGGAATTGTCGTTTGCAATCCTAGCTCATGCCCTCTCACCTTAAGAGCTCACGAAACACTGGGCTATGTTCATCCTGTTGACGACAACATTATTGTGCCTATTGAGTCCCACGACCCTGGCCAGCAACTTCAGCTGAACGCCGTTACTCCTCTTGTTACGCGGGATGACTACTCCTCGGATATCTTCAATCGTTCCATCGACAGCAAGCTTCCTTCGGATCAACGGGACCAGCTAATAGCCCTTATGCATGAATTCCGAGATTCATTTGACCTTCCTCAAAAGGCACTGAGTCAAACTAACACCGTCGCTCACACAATTTACACCGGAACGCACCCTCCTTTGCGGCAACGCCCCTACCGCGTATCACCCAAGGAACGAAGTGTAATTGCAGAGCAGGTGGATGATATGCTTCAGCGCGGTGTCACCAAACAATCTTCTAGCCCCTGGTCTTCACCTGTTGTGCTAGTGAAGAAAAAAGACGGTTCGATTAGATTTTGTGTCGACTACCGGCGACTGAACAAAATTACACGGAAAGACGTATACCCTCTTCCCCGCATCGACGACGCTATCGATTGCCTACAAGGTGCCGAATTCTTTTCTTCGCTGGACTTACGTTCAGGTTACTGGCAGGTTCCGATGGCAGAGTGTGACCGTCCCAAAACAGCGTTCGTTACGCCGGATGGCCTATACGAATTCATGGTTATGCCATTCGGTCTGTGCAATGCACCTGCAACGTTTGAGCGAATGATGGACAGCATTTTACGCGGCCTTAAATGGCAGATATGCCTATGTTACCTCGATGATGTTATCGTATTTTCGCCTGATTTCCCTACCCACGTCGACCGTCTGCGCACCATTCTTCAGTGTCTTACCAAGGCAAACCTCCAACTTAACCTAAAGAAGTGCCGCTTTGGGGCTCGCCAACTTACTATACTTGGTCACGTTGTGTCAAAGGATGGAATTTGCCCCGACCCAGACAAACTTCGAGCCGTAGCCGACTTTCCGAAGCCGACTTCACTCAAAGAACTTAGGAGCTTCATCGGCTTGTGCTCGTATTTTCGTCGTTTCGTCCACAACTTTGCAACAATAATAGCCCCACTTACACAACTACTGAACGGTCCAGCTAATCTTTCTAACTGGACCCCAGCATGCGACGAAGCTTTCCTTACACTGCGCCGCCTACTTACGTCCCCACCAATTCTACGCCATTACGACCCATGTGCCCCCATTGAAGTGCACACAGATGCCAGTGGCGTTGGTCTGGGAGCAGTACTCGCGCAACGAAAGCCAGGTATTCCAGAGTACGTCGTCGCATACGCAAGTCGCGCACTCACGAAAGCGGAGATGAACTACTCCGTAATTGAAAAAGAATGCCTCGCAATCGTTTGGGCGTTAAGCAAGTTTTACTTGTACGGACAGAGTTTCGACGTTGTGACCGATCACCACGCACTTTGTTGGTTGGCGTCACTAAAAGATCCTTCAGGACGCCTTGGACGTTGGGCTCTTCGCCTACAAGAATTCGACATTCGTGTCGTCTACCGCTCAGGACGAAAACACTCTGATGCGGACGCCCTCTCACGATCACCAGTGAGATCCACCGCAGACCTGCATTCGGACACCAACTTCTCCATCGCTCCCATTTCTGTCACAAGCATGTCGTCTGAACAGCGGAAAGACCCATGGATAACATCTCTCCTTAACATTCTTTCTGACTCTTCAACGTCTGCATACCCACGCGCTCTTCGCCGACAAGCCACACATTTCGCGATACGGGACGCGCAACTATACCGCAGAAACTACCACGCGGATGGTCGTAAATGGCTCTTGGTTATACCACACCACATGCGATCTGATGTCTGTGCGCAATTCCATGCCGACCCACAACATGCTCACGCTGGTATGTTAAAAACATATCAGCGGATCCGCCAGCGTTACTATTGGCGTGGTATGTACACTTTTGTACGAAAATACATTCGGTCTTGTTCATTATGCCAACGACGAAAGACAGCTGCCCATTCACCCGGATTATTACAGCCTCTACCGTGTCCGGCGCGCCCTTTCGACCGCATTGGTATCGATCTATATGGTCCCCTTCCTTACACTGCCACTGGAAATCGATGGATCATTGTCGCCGTCGACCATCTGACGAGGTATGCTGAAACAGCTCCACTACCTACGGCAGGTGCACGTGACGTAGCCAATTTCGTTTTGCGACGCTTCGTACTGCGTCACAGGGCACCACGTGAACTACTAAGTGATCGAGGGCGTGTCTTTTTATCCGAAGTTGTACAACAACTCCTTCGGGCATGCCGCACAGTTCACCGCACCTCTACAGCCTATCACCCGCAGACCAACGGTCTAACTGAGCGCTTCAACCGAACGCTAGGAGACATGCTCGCCATGTATGTCAATTCCGACGAATCGAACTGGGATGTCATTCTCCCATTTGTGACCTATGCGTACAACACCGCGACGCAGTCAACCACAGGCTTCTCGCCTTTCTTTCTTCTATATGGGCGTGAGCCATGCTCCACCCTTGACACCATTTTGCCGTATCGTCCCGACGTCTCAGAGTTCAGCCCTCTTTCTGAAATTTTGCAGCACGCTGAAGAGAGTCGTCAGTTGGCCCGATCATTCACCTCGGACAAGCAAGCATTCGAAAAAGACCGCCACGACCGCGACCAGCAAGTCGAGACTTTTTCCGTGGGCTCGCTTGTCTGGCTCCAACTGCCCTTTCACTCCCCAGGTCTGTCCGCTAAGTTTGCCCCCAAGTTTCACGGTCCTTATCGCGTCGTCGAACGTCGATCTCCTGTCACATACGTGATCGAGCCGATCACGCCATCTACAGACAGGCGATGCCTTGGTCGTGAGACTGTCCACGTGAGTCGTCTCAAGCCATATCACGACCCACTCCTAATCTCGTCATCTTGACTTGCCAGGATGGCTCGCCTTCGTCGCCGGGGTATTGTAGAGAGGAAGAAGAATATGTGCCGCAGTGGGTCACGCTTTTAGCAGGAGGAGCAAAGCGCGAGCGTTTGCCCCGATTGCTGTGATTCCTGAGTCCGTTGCTGCCGCCCGCTTTCAGCGTCAATAGACCTACTGTGCAAGTGCTACTTGTGCCAATAAACCCCGTTCCACTGCTAGTATTTACAAATGTAATGACTGTTGACTGCATACGTGATGAAAGAGTTCCGTTGTCTCGTGCAGGCAAAGAGACGACGCATTTTGCACCAGTTCCACCGCCTACCCAAAACAGCTGCAACTTCATCTAGCGAAGCCCCTTCTTGTCAGCCGTCTACAACTGAACACATGATGCACATCCTCCGACATGAACTCAAAGCCACACACCCGACTCTTAACAAACTGACCATGTTCGAAACCTCGACGCCAGCTGTTTCCTTGATCCAGGCTGTTGTCCGCCAGGAATTCGCTAACCTGGCTCTCTTGTCCACTGTATGCGCCCTGAACAATACTGATGCCTCAATAGCTTCCATGGACACGACATGCTGCCATTTGTACTCCCTTTGAACCAGGAACCCCTCTAAGTGGCGAACAGCTGATGATAAGCCAATCTGCTTCCGCTGTGGTCGCGTGGGACATGTCGCTCATTACTATCGCAGCAAGTGGCTATCTACACCTTCTGGCCTGTGTCCGACTTACAGTAACCCATTCCGTCCATCGAACAACCATTATCCGGCCTGCAATGAGTACCCGATCAGCACCAAGTCTGCATTTACCACCCCTGAGGACTACGGCCGCACTTTCCCATCATCACCACCTCAATGTCGCCCTTCTCGTTCACTAATGCGTTGTCGCTCTTCCTCGCCGTTGTTGAACAGCCACATGTACCTGGCTGCGCAGCTTCTGGAGATGAAGCTGCCCTGTCGACATTAACCAAAAATCCCCTGCTGCCCTTACGTCTGAACAAGAACACACTTGCAATAGATCTTGATGGCACATCTGTTGAAGCTTTCATTGATATGGGTGAACATGTTTCTATTACGAGTTCGGATTTTTGTCGTTGCATGAAGAACGTCCTCACACCCCTCTTGACTAATGTCGTGCGATTCGCGGATGGCGCTACAGTGCCTGTCGTCGGTATGTGCACAGCTCAAATTATCGTAGCCGGTCATCAAGTGGTCGTCCCTTTTACCGTCCTTGCAACATGTTCCCGCTACCCCGTACTAGGCCTACATTTGTCTCCCACAAGTCAGACTTACGTGCCAATTTTATTGCAGTGACTTTGTTCACCTGCTCTCCAAAACTGTGACATCGATTTCCTGAGCTCACCAGCTGTGCCCGACGGTGACTATTACGGTACACCTACCAACGTACTTTCTGCGCATAGTGTTGCAGTCCTATACACGGAGCTAACATCACAGCAAAGAGAACGTGCCTACCACTCGTAAATTTCGGCTTCATGAATTACGTGGTTCCACAAGGCATTCCTGAATCACACCTGTCCATGAATTGCTAGATTAACAAATTGAAGCTCTCGCCTTAGATACCCTTGTTCTAACACAGCACACACCACTCACAGAACATTTCGGCAGCCGTTGCATTGTAGACATGATCGCCACTAATCTTCCGCCTGAGCAAGTTGAAGCACTCCAGCATCTTTTCGAGGTCCTACTAGGACATTTTCAATTTTGGTGATAGACCTCTAGGCCAGACATTCTTTGTCCGGCATCGCGTACACACAATTATGCGTTAATCACCATCCCTACAGTGTGTCTGCTTCTTAGTGGAGCATCATGCAGGAGCTAGGTGAACAAGATACTAGTGAAGGACATCATTAAGCCATCCTCCAGTGCCTGGGTGTCCCTGGTGGAATTAGTAAAAAAGGATAGGTTTTGAAGCACTCTAGCATCTTTTCGAGGTCCTTCTAAGACATTTTCAATTTTGGTGATAGATCTCTAGGCCAGACATTCTTTGTCCGGCATTGCATACACACAATTATGCATTAATCACCATCCCTACAGTGTGTCTGCTGCTTAGTGGAGCATCATGCAGGAGCTAGATGAACAAGATACCAGTGAAGGACATCATTAAGCCATCCTCTAGTGCCTGGGTGTCTCTGGTGGAATTATTAAAAAAGGATAGATTTTGAATCCTTTGCAGTGTGCTGTTTCTTGAATGCACTGCCATTGGTTTGAGGTGCTTTGCTTCACTAATGCACAAAAAGAATATGATCTTAAGAGTGTTTTGAAATGTTGGACCTCTTTCACATGTGGCCTTTGAAATTTCATGTCTTTATTCTCCTTCTTTTTTTTTCTTAAATACATTTTCTAACCTACAAAGAACATATTTCATGGATTTTAAACCAAATTCTCTGAACGAAATGGTGTAATAAACATGACAGAAAGCAAGATATCATAATCTGATTAAACCATATACAGTGACAGTAAACAAGCTCTCCTGTATTGATGGTTGCTATCGCCAACATGATTAGTAGTCTTTAAAGCATTTGATCACTGAATCATATTTGGATAGTAAGAAAGAATGGCTCTCGTCATGACAGTCTATCCCTTCCTCCATAAAACATGCTGTTATGGCCAAGACATAGGTAGAATAGAAATTGAGCAAGCTTATTCAATGTGCTGATTGGGTGCTGATTGGGCAGATATATATTATGTCCCTATTTCACTCTCAAGCATGGAAAGGCTAGTCGTGTTCTACACATGCCAAAGGTCTATTGCACTAGTACTAAGTGAAAGTGGTAAAAACAGCACCAATTGGCACATTCAGTGGCTAACCAACATTTCACTTCTGCTGCATCAAAAAAGCTCTCGCTAATACACACCTCTTCAAGAAAAAACAAAAAAATTAGTCTTGAATAGCGTACACTTAAAAAAAAATTTTTCTAAGAGAAATTGAACACATTGAGCTTAACAGCTCAATGTATACAATGCATTGCTGGGCAGGTTGGTAAATGGACATATTAAACATATACCAGATATTGGAACTGTCTGATCGGATATTCATTTAGAAGGTTTTTGAAAGAATTGATCCATCAAATTTTTTGCAACGAGATTACAGAAGAGCTCGGTGATGAAAACTGTCCTTCGAGGTTAGAAAACTACGTGGTGATTTACAGTGGCCGCGTTATTTTTGATAAGCTTTGTTAACATAGCAATGCAGCCAAAAGCGTCATAGTTGTCTGCCGTGTTGAGAAAGAAATCTGCATAGGTTTCCCAAGATTCCACGAGAATGTGTAACCTTTGTTTTGGTAACTCCTGAATATAAATGAGAGTGATGTATCGTTATACCACCAAGTATGATAGGACTGCATCAGTGATGTATACGTAAGTGTTTTGATTCATGAATGTAGATCTTTACCCTCACACTGGAACTCAAAGAGTCTGTACTAGTATTTTCAATGAGTACTGATATCTATCTTTAATACTGACCTTAATGTATATATTGTTTCTTTTTCCTGATGAAAATTCAAAATGAGCTTTCGAGTATGTACAAAATAAAACAAGTAAAAATATTTAAATATTCTTGTCCTCAGGTTCATTCAGGCTATGAGACATTCGAATAATTCGCAAGAGAAATGTGGGAGTAGGCTAGCGAACAAAATGTTTTGTAATTCATTACTTGTAGTCTTTAATTATTATGCAGTTATGACATCAATAAAAACAATCAAAGGTGAGCAAAAGCACCGTCACTATAGCTCAATATGTGTATTGGACACGTAATTAAAAAACCGCAGTTTCTAGTTTCACTGGCAGTGAATTTTTCTTCCCAAACTTTGGGAGGCACAAAGTTCGATAGCCAGTTTGTGTGGCCGCTTACCAGTTTTTCGCACGAAGAGAGTTTTACCCAGTAGTACTGAATGATAGTGTGAATGATATATCAAGAAAGCGGGCTCTCTTTTGAACTAACTCCGCCTGATGTATTTTGTGTTTGTTAAGCGCTGTTTCTAATGAATTTGTACCAACAGGATGGCCTCTTAAGTCTTGCACTCTCTTCTACCAGTCTCCTTTCCTCCTACTAATTCATGCCGTTATCAATTGCAAGTTTCAAATCTAATCCTCGAACTACTCTTCCACTGTCACCTCTTACCAACAAGCTCCTTCCACACGATGCACCTCTACCCTCTTAAAGAAAACAAGCAGGCCATTCACTTTTTATGGTTTCTTGTTTTCATGACTAGACAGGTGGCTTATCAGGTTGAATTTCCTCAAAAATGATGCATTGCAGTAGTGACATGAAAAAGGGTGCTCTCCAGTGTGGGTGCGCATATGGTTCACGAGGATTGTTTTCGTTGAGAAAGATGCACTGCATTGGTCACAGGAAAAGGGACGCTCTCCTGTGTGTGTACGAATGTGGTCGTTAAGATGACTGCGTTGAGGGAATGCAGCTGGACACAAGTGGCACCGGAAGGGCCGCTCGCCGGTGTGTTTGCGAAGGTGTCTTCGCATGTGTCCACTGTTCTTGGTAACATAGGTGCACTGTCGGCAGAAGTACAGTCCACCTTCTACGAACATGAGTGAATGGTCCTGCTCATGGGATGCTGCACAAGAGATCATGCAAAGAGAACAGAAAGGGCATTGAAAACCATGTTACCTACATTGTCTGCAAGTGGACTACAGCACCATGTAATAAAAGAATGTTGCTGCACTTATAAATGAAGTACAAAATTATCTTTGCCTATTCTAACTGTATGTTAGTGCAGAAGTAACTGTGCGATGACATGACACGTTTTACAACAGTTCCCACCTATCTGTAAGCAAATTCTCCACTTAATATATGGTAAAACCTGCAAATACACAAGGGCTCGATTAATATGCAATTACAATACTATGCTTAAACAGCCAAATGTCTTAATTATATGCCATGACATTAAGCAGCATTACATTGAAGTACTTATTATACTTCAATGTAATGCTCCACAGCAACAGAGTATGTTCAAATTTCAACACATGAAGCATAAGGAGTAAGATATTATAATCATTGGCAAGGAACCGAATGGCATTACAGCTTTTCGTGGCCAACTGATGTGGCACTTATGTAGATGGTACAGGACATTGGTACTTTATGAGCACAATAGCACTGTTTATACGCTTCTCATTATTGTCCCCATCGTGCTTGAATGAAAGTACAATTCACCATAGAATACGAAGTGAGGTATTCACCACATAACCTTTCATACACTTACATGATTATATAAACTTTTCACTACATATCCAACTTTATCAATTTTTAACAATATACACTCAACTTCAACAATCTCTATACATTGATTCATGCTTAGAAGACCACCTTCCGATGCCAAAATGGTCACAAGAAACAAAGCACTGAGCTCAACACACTATAAATGTGCTTTAGGCATCACCTGAGACAAAAAGAAAAATGAGAAATGAATGATCAAAGCAAGACGATAGTTATAGCGCGAGAATAAAACGACGACACAGAGACAAGAAGGACACGAAGGACACCTTGTCTCTGTGTCGTCGTTTTATCCTCGCACTATAACTATCGTCATGCCGTACAAACTAGCAAGAATTCACTCATTTCAAGAAACCTCTAAGGAAAATATATATACAATGCAAAAGATACACATCAAGCATAAAAAAGTTTCAAACAAAACAACACTTGCTTGAGCATAATGAAAAAGGCAACACAATAACACAACACATTGGAAATATTGAAAAAATATTTGTAAATGCACTACAATATGACAGAAACACATAATAATAGAGCACAATATAAAAAGTAAATAACACTTGGTTATAAGTTTTTGTCATTATTTATTTAAATGTTGCTTTTTATTGCAATGCTTCAAGGCAGCTGGTTCCATTCATTCATCGTTTTTAGAATGAACAAATCGGCAAAAGATGAGGTATGGCATGTGATGCATTTGATCTTGAGAGGACGATCGGGGCATAGAAACATGGCTAGAGGTGACTGAAAGAAGTCATCATGAAGCAATGGATAATGATAGTATGTATGCAAAAGAGATAAAGGAGCAAGCTTATAATGATGGAATAGGGTATCAACACTTGCACGAGATTTTAGGGCCACGATAAGGTGAAACGAAAATAGAGAGAATGAGCGTGAGCAGCAGACTTATGCAGAGATTCTATGTTATCAATTACATTATGCTGGTTCCAAATCCCATATGACTGAAGCCTTGCCAATTTTAGGGCATGTTCGGCTAACATATGAAAGTTTTTGCACATGTGCAGGAGCATCACACAGATTACGCTTCAGCATCCCATGGCAGCGTTTAGTAGCTGCAAAAATGTAATCGACATGACAGTTCCAGGAAAGGTTGGTTCGTAGGTGTAGTCCTAGATATCTGTACGACGTGACTTACTTTTTGTGTGCAAATAAATGTACATGTGGTTGAGATGTGGCTAGAATTTCGTGTAAAGGAGACGAGGTTAATCTTGCAGTGATTTAGCCTGATAGGCAATGATAAACATCATTAATCGGTCAGATTATAAGGATTGCTGTTGCTCGTCACTTTGGCGGCACGATATTCAATGAATATCGTGAGCGAACAATATTATAAAAATGATGAAACATTTGGTGGCAGAAAAGACATAGAAACATTTATTAAAACATGAGTGATTATTACTTAGCATGAGACACTGTGAAAGAAATCAAGTGTGATTGTCAATATTATTAGAAAATATTGTTGAGAACTAGTCAGAGAGAGACGCACAAGGGTTTTACAAAGAAAAGTAATGATGAGGTAACACCACACTGCCCCTATATTACTATTATTTGTATATTGCAGAATAATGTCAAAGTGCCAATAACAAGCATGGAACATTGCAGTTACTTATTCATGAAACTGTTTCTCATAGTGTATATAGTTGAGTAAAGATGTGTTTTAATAACTATTTAGACTGAAGCTGTGCTTCGTAAGGAAGGCACGATTTCGTTACACCGTAGTTTCTGACACATACATCTTAATAGAATTATTAAAGTCTTCCCAATTTCATTTGAATAACAACGCAGAAACTGCGTGGCGAGTTTCCCTCGTTTCAATGCAACCAGTCCTTAGCAGTCTACAAACATTTTAACATCACCGTCACATTCTCATGTTCATAATGCATTAAGCTCCAACATAAGTGTAAAATGGTGCATAATTTCTATGAAGCAGCAGGTGCACTCCATTCCTGTCAATATCCAAAGTATGCAACTTTGCTTCTTCATTGAAGAGATAAACACATCTGCAACAGTCCACAGAACACTGTTAAAGCCAGCACAAACATCGCAGAACACTAAAACTTACTGTTACTATTAGCACAAACCAGTCTTGATCGGTAGAAATATTTTAATTACTGTTATGGCCATACCTGAACGACTACTTTTTTAGTAATTTGTCAGGTGAAATAATACATACTTTTGAAAAAAAAAAGAAAAGAAACAAGCCAAGCACACAGGGTGATTCAATTTAAAGCAGTTGAAGTTGAAAATAAATAATGAATTTAAAGAGAAAGCCTCAGTTTCAGCACAAGCCCAAAGCAATAAATGGGATATGATGATTAGTGGAGTTTTGTGGCGCAAGGGCCATGGGTGGCCGAAAAGCGCCATGTCTTTTGTGTGATGTAAGCCATGACCAATTATTGCGATGACCGGGTGTATTACAGCTGTATAGAGGCCTAAAAACGTGCTGTATAGAGGTGTGCATAAACTATAAAATTATGACAGTGATATACGATGTGATGTATTGGTATGAAATGAATTACAAATGACCATGGTTTCTGCAAGTGAGTGATTATAAAGCAGCATGAGTGTCTCCTGAATGCCTTTGAAATCGAAAGCGAAAGGCAGGTGCTTCTCAGAGTAGCTACTGCAGCAACAACCTCTGTAGAGAGGTTATGCTATGGATTTCCTTAGATATTATGATGTGATGCGACAATATAATGTGAAAGCAAGAATTATATCTGAAAAACGCAAAAAATGACATATATTTAAGACGCATTTTTTTTTACCAGTGAACATCTGAGGATGAAGTCAGTATGAGTTGTCGGTAAGCTAACAGTAAGTTGACCGTAAATGATCCACCACATCAATTACACAAAGGTGGATTACCACCTCACAAAAGGTGTGAATGTACACTGTGTATACTCTGTTCTTAGTCTTGTGAGTGTAACTTCTGTGTGGCCTGATTTCAACACTGGCAGCTAATTACCAAGGTACGGCTTTATTACATTTAGTTTGTTCGGTGTGTACCTATCCCAGGTGTTCTGCCAACAAGCCCTGAGCTTTCATTTAAAGAAAGGTTTCAAATCACAAGCACAGAGGCGGGTATATATCAATTGGCAGCGCTTTCGTGGATGGATGTGGCTAGCTGGTCCACCACTACGTTACGATAGATCTCGCGGTACCAGGACAGCATGACATGCTTTTTGGATTTAAAGACAGTGTATAATATTGAATACAGCAAGACAAGGACAGAGTTTATGGGTTTTTTTAAGAGTTTGCATATCTTTTACCATGCTTAGAAAATCTGTTTTACTGCTTTCTGTAGTTTTAAATGTTCAGTGTGTTTAACGGTAGCAAATATAGAAAAAGCTTCTGCAGTGGAAATGCTTGTATCGGGATACATAACGCCGGCCTCCGAACAAGATGGACCGACCGCTGCGCATGACACAGAAGAGAAAGACTTTGAAGTGTCTGTAAAAAACTAAGGACGTGTACTTGTGTTGCATTTCCAGGAAGTATGTGCAGATATGTGAAATGGGCACGTGCTTCGTGATCTCCACGAAAGACACATCGCAATGTATAGTCGGCCACTCCCATGGCGACAGGTATGCTGCAGGAACCATGAAACAGTGTTCACGTGGCACACCTGTTTCCTCGGCTAGGCCTCTAACACAAAGCGAGTAGGGCTTCCGAAACGAGGGATAATTTTCAAATAGCACAAACTGGACATATCATTCATTGTGATGCATGATGGGTGTATTTTGTCTGCGTCCACTTTCAGACAGTTATCAAAAGAAATGTATCATTGCTGCAGTTGAAGCAACAACTTGTTTGATCATACGTACAGGATTTCCATAAGACTGGTTCGAAAAGCACTCGTAGAAAGACGAATGCCCAAACGGTGGATAGGGTGAAGAATTTGCAACACGCTTGTCGCTGCAGATTGATAGATTATCGCCCCATGTTCAAGGTGTATGCATATAAAACTTCTATAAATATTCATTAGGTATATACTGCCCCATGATGTCCGGGACAGAAGCTTGAGTATATTTAGAGCCTTAGGCACTTGTTCATGAGTGTTTTTATATGTGTTACGAGTGATAGTTTCCTGTCTAATATTACGCCTAAAAATGCGAGTTCAGTTTTTACAGTTAACAGCTGACCATGCAGGTCTATGTCTGGATCAGGATGGAGATCTCTCTTTCTTGAAAATTAAAGACGTGATTTTCATCGGATCAAGGGTGAATCCATTCTCGTCTGCCCATTCGGTGACTATTCAAACCAAGTTGAACTTGCCGCTCACACATTGCGATTGTAGGACTTAAAACCAATATCCATGTCGTCGACATATGTGCAGTAAAATATAATGCGTGGTATGTAGGAATGTAAGGTATTCATTTTTCTAATAAAACGTGAGCAACTCAAGACTGTACCTTGCGGAACTCCACTTCCCTGGACAAATGTTCGTGACATTACCCACCCGGACACGAAAAGTGCGGTTGTAGAAATAAATTTTTATTATGGTAAGCATGTCTCACACCTAAGTGTGGGAGATCTCGCAATATGTCACAGCGCCATGTCATGTCATGCCCCTTCTTCTATCTAAGAATACTGCAAGAAAAAATTGTTTTTGAGCAAAGGCATCGTGGATTTGTGCCTCGGTGCATAGCAAAAAGTCAGCGGTGGATCTACCCTCACGAAATCCACACTGGTATGGGTCCACTCGTTTGTTTCCAGAAAATATATTAGTCCGTAGTTAATCATCTTTCAAAAAGCTTACAATGGCAACTTGTTAGTCTGGTCGGGCATTAACTTCCAATGAGGTACGGATCCTTGCTGTTTTTCGAAATTCGTATGACAATAACCTCTTTCTAAAAAAATAGTGATCTCACTGGAGAACCATATGGAATCGTACAGAAAAAGTAAGGTCTGGCGCGTTTTGCGGGGTCAGTTTTTTAATATTTTATACACAACACGGTCAGAACCTGGTGCGGAATTACTGCAGCTGTTTAGCGATGTTAGTAAGTTCAACCACCCTGAAAGGTTGGTTGTACACCTCGTATTATGTACATTTCTGTTCTAGTTTCTGTTTCATAACTCTCATTTTGTACCGCTGGAATTCTTTAGAGTAGTGCTACGAGCTGGAGACCTGCGGCCCAGCTGATGTAACGCAATGTGCAGCCCGCCACCGTGCACTACATCTGAACCACTCCAAGGCTCCCGGTTTTCTGCCGCACCCGTTGCCTTGCCCCAGACCGCGTGCGCATAGCCAAGTCAGAGTTCGAAGCCATGCTTCGAGAAGGCGTCGCCCGTAGCTCCGATGGTGCACGGGCCCCACACTTTGCTGGAGGTTTGCGTAGGTTAGCAATTGCATTCATGCCAATTTCAATTGACCAAGAGTGCAGAAAAGTGAATTGCCAATTTCACTCATTTCGATACAACCAAGCCCAAGCTGCAGTCAGCAGGCACGGTCACATCGCCATCACAATCGCATGTTCACAGAATATTAAGCTGCGACATAATCCTGAAATGAATGGTTTCTGGGTGGACACTGGTGCAACGCTTTCCTGGCAATATCCAAAGCATGAGACTTCTTTGTTTCTCCATAAAGAGATGGACACATCTGCAAAAGCACACAGGCAAATATTAAACCCTGCACAAACAAAACGATACACTCAAACATACTTTTATCATTGGCATCAACTCAAGTTCATAGTTGAAAATTCTATAATAAACTACATTCTTTGTACTGTAATTGAGTAACTACTCTTTTAATATCTATTTTCACACTTGAAAAAACAAATTCTCTACATAGGGCAATATAATTAAGCACTTGAATTTGGATTGAAGTATGAAATGAACTCCTGCATTGGTGTAAGGATATGAATGCCTTGTCATCTAAACCAATGCATGGACTACTGCTTCTCCAATTTGATGGTAGACCACATTGAACGAGGCTGCAGTGGGTAAATAATAACATATGCATTAGTAGATGCCAAGAAATCAAACATGTAGACAGTTTTTTTTTTTCATTTTGCAGAACATTTCAAAAGTGTCTTTTTGGTGCACTTTGAGGAGAACACACAAGCAAAACTCTAGCTAGAAACTAAATGTAATCTTAGAGTACATTTTCGTACCACGCTGTCAATCTTACCCATCCACATATGAAATGAGTTTTCAGTGTTGTTACATACCTTTTCACACAGAAAAAATTTATCAGCACAAATACTGAAAACTAAAAGTTAACGGTGATGATGAACAACACTTACAGGGTTGTAAATGATCCACTGATGGATACCTGAATGTTATAAATTCCCCAGCATAACAACTGCTGTTTCTGAGGCTGACTGACACACTGAACCATGGCAGCCATAGTTAGTTGGCTTAATTTGCACAGCGAGGCAAGTCTACTCCTGTCATCAGAGTTGGCTCTAAGTGCCACATGTGCAGCAACTCGCTCTGAGATTACCATGCAATCAACTGCCACCATATGTCAGATCTGCCAAAATTTTGAGTGTTTGTACTCTCCTTTTTGGACAATCTGGGCGAACGCTCTGTAATTCATAGTGACTCATGACCTCATCATTTGCTATTAAAGCTGGAGAAGCGACATGCTCATGAATGTGCTAAAGCTCATGGAGCCACTACGATTTTGACAACACAACTTTCAGTCAAAGTTGAAACTCTTTTCCAGTGGATGAGTGACTAGTGCTGTGCTTGAAGAATGTTTCCACATCGACTTACAGGTCGTCACAATATTAAAAAGGCTCATTCAACAGTTCCTTTTAATAGTGTAGTTTACTGTGCAATGGTGTAAAGAGGGTATGGAAGAAGGTGATATATTCCTTGACCTGAAGCTCATCCACTAGAATCTTGTAAGCCCCAATCTCACCAAGATTAAATAAATGAAATTGCATACAGAGTTTGCTGCAAAAAAATAATTTTATATGCCTATCAAAATACTAGTTAAGTAATGTATGATAGATGCAGGAATGAAGTTTATGATTCCCGAAATTACAGCGACAAACTTAAAACATGAATGACATTCTTCTGGGACATTTATAGGTAACTTGTGCTCAAATGAATACAAAAATAAGTACTTTTGTAAGAGTCTGCACAGAACCACAGAAATGATGGTGATTGAATGCTAGAGGAGTGCAATATGTAGAACATTGAGTAGAAGAAATAAAGTTGACGGATGTGAAGTAAGATGCAGTATGATAATTATTATCTGGGATTTTACATCCCAAAACCACATCATGATTGTGAGAAACGCCGTGGTGGAAGGCTCAGAAAATTGCACCCATGTGGCGTTCTTCAACATGCACTGACATCACATAGCACACAGGCATCAACCACTTTGCCTCCCCCGAATCGCAACCACTGTGGCCGGAATCGAACCTGTGACCACTGGGTCACCAGCAGAGCACTGCAGCCACTGATCCACCGTGGTGGACTACATTCAGTATAAAGACCTGCTACATTTGAAGCAAGATAACCTATCGTTTCTCTACAGATACAGGAAATTTCGATCAAACACTTCTCAAACATTGATTGCTTTAACCAAATTGAGCAACAGTTTGGCAAGCACAATATCACAAAGATATCAAGTTGTTTTGATTGTGACCTTTCAGTTTTCACCTTTCATTTGTGAATTGCAAGTAAAATCACTTTGTTCATTTAATGCAACCGAAAGTTGTTGTTTCAAGGCAACTATAATGACAGACAGAATGAACCACGGAAAATTTGTCAGAAGCTCGACATGTCAATTGTTGAGCTACAAGAGTATGCAGGGTGCAGTGTTTGTTGTATTTGGTTCCATCAGGAATGAAGGAACAACAAGAGTAATCTGTAGCATTCCATCCCTGGAAACAACTTATACGAATTGCAAGTGCAAAGAAGGCACAATGAAAGCTAGCACAGTTTTATATTCATTAGGGTGCATTTATAAAATGAGCTAAATGAGGGTGCAAGAACAGCTTATTCTATGCAAAGAGCACGAGATTACACTAAATATGCCAACTGTTCTCATAGCCATGTTTTGTGTGCAATTACAATTTCTTCCCTTTCTCAACCAGATGCTTCTCAGTTCTCAAAACATTTATATAATGACATCAGGGCATCAAATCGGTCCAATAGAAGTATGCTTGCCATATTAATTTTGCAAAATTCTAATATACTTCATTTCGTGAAGCCAGGATGTGTGGCGTTTAACGTCCCAAAACCACCACGTGATTATGAGAGACGCTGTAGTGGAGGGCTCCGGAAATTTCGACCACCTGAGGTTCTTTAATGTGCACCCAAAATGCCAGGAGAGAATGAAGAACAGAAAAAATAGAGAACAGTACCTGTAGTTCCTAAGTGACGTGTACGTAATAACTACAAAAAGTAATACAAACATATTAAGCAATACGAAAAAAAGAACTGCCCCTGTATCTTATGCGAGACACTACACGACTCCCATGTTCCCAGCCACTGCCAAGAAAGTTGTTACTCTGCTTTGTGGCACATTATTTAAAACTATTTCCCAAAAAAGCTGTAGCATTCTCAACACTCGCATCAGGAAATGTAAAGTTTCCTACTCTAGCCTGAATCTTCCTTTGTGGAAGCAATGAAACTGTTGTAAGACGATTCCTTGCCAAATGTCCCAGTCTTTTTTGTGACCATTTCAGACATTATGGAAAATTGTGCTGACTTCTTTTACAAAGGCTATGTATTGGTAGATTATTCTAGAGAAAAAAAACGTTTTGGTCACCTGGAAGCCTTCCCAATTTCGTATAATTTCGTCCAAGTAACGCTATTGAGACTATCCTTTCTCGTTTCAAAACAAAGGTCTGTGTACATATTAAAATGAAGCATTTGGATAAATGGTTCGAATCTGTCATATATGGCTCCAGCAATTTTTTGAAAATATTCTATGTTTGCATTTTTTCTCTTTTATTAATGCCATGTTATGTATCAATACCCCAGCAATAACTAATTACTCTACAAGTTATATATTTCTGAGTGAAGATATTTTCAGACTACTGAATTTTGTAAACAATGCAAGCAAAAATCATCAATTTGAGGAAATCTTCCTTTTGGTTCACATTAAGATGCAATTTACATAATGTCGCAGAATTCAATTTAGGAGCAACTTCCTACCTCAATTGACAGCACGTAAGTTATTGTCACATGGAAGCATGAGTTATTACAATAGCTTTTGGAGTTTCCTATTGATGAGAATGGGCAACTCAGTTAACGAATCTGCCATATGATGTAATGGGAAAAGACCGCAAGTTGAACATATGCAGGACAACCTAGTCTTTGAGATGACGTGCATGAACCTCGGATGCCTTAATGCACCTTTATGCGCATTCCATTAACATATAAATTACAAAAAACTTCAGCATTAGTTTTTTTTTTCTTAAATGCATCATTATACTGTGTTGACACGCTCCTGCCACGTGAATGCAAGCCATTTCCTTGTATTAGACATCCGAAGAATGATGGACTGGATGGGAACCGGAAGGACAAGCGGATGGTCTTGGCCAAGAAGCTAGGCACACATTTGAAATCTCCTACTTGCACTGTACGCTATTAAACTTTTGTGATTGTGCGGGCACGTTTGTTTGTCACACGTAGGACATCTCCAACACTACTACGATAACAAAAATGATAAAAACACGGGTCAGCAGTTTTCAAATTTTCTTTCCTGCTTTCTCAAGTCACTTTCATCGCGGAACCCTGCTGTCATGCGAAAAAGTGGACTGTGATTTTGAAGCGGCTACTTACTGTCACAAATCATGACGCAACAGGTTCAGTAATTACACACGTGCGCATGTACCTATATTTACGGGTACAAGTATGATCACTGGCGTCGGAAAATCTTTGTGTCAGTCACTCAGAGCCTGCTCATAATATTTCTGCAGTCCTGCCACACATAAAATATGTGGAGTTTAATATCTCGAAACCATGAGATGATTATGACACACGCCAAAGTGGAGGACTCCATAAATTTTTACCATCTGCTGTTCTTCAACATTGCACACAGGCTTTTACTCTTTTGCCTCCGTCTATATGTGACCGCCGTAGCCGGGATCGAAACTGCAACATTCAGGTCAGCAGCCGAGCAACGTAGCCACTGTTCTATCGAGCTGGATAAATCCTGAGACACAAAGAGAGAAAATATACAACACACGTCCTTTCTTGCATACTAATTTTCCATGTTTTCTGGTGAAACATATTTCATATGACATGAATAATTTCAGCAATCCGGCGAGGTTCGTTTCATTGAGGTCTTCCTGAAGTAGTCTCAAGAGAGTTTACGAATGGTCCTTGAATAGCCACTCATCCAGCTTACGCTGTGACTGGGCCACGCTTTTCGTGCAGGCCTGTCGTTTTTTCTCTCAAAATTTATGAATTTCAGTGGTCTGAAAATACTTTTAATGACAAAAGTACTTTTGGTACAGTAATTGTGGATTACTGAGGTGTTCACAGATGGTGCGGCATTACAAGAAAAAAATATTCAAACAGAGATTATATAGGCAAAATTTGCGTAGGCGTACCTGGCAGAAAAATTTAAGCAATATTAGCGAGACTGAAGTTCCTCGAACAAATGCTTTGGATTAATATGTACATCAATTTTTCAAATGAACCAACAAATGATACTCTCAGAATTACTTCTTTAACAAGTCTCACTGTTCCGACATTTTGCGAAATTCGGACGGCTCCCACGTGACCAAAAAATTTTCCCTCTTTGAAATATTCTGCCAATTAGCTGTTTTCCAAAAAATAAATCGACAATATTTTGTTCTGCCACAATCGAGATCGTGGCCAACATGGCTGGGACATTTGGCATGGAATGACCCAGCCTATACTAGGGTAGAAAGTAAAAATGCTTCCTTTCGTTTGTTAAATATACACTGCTTCTGATGAATGCCATACTAAAAAGACGAGTGCTTTGTTACGTAAGGAAATTCATTACACTAAAGCCTGCTTTTGAAATGATTACATAATAAAAGTAAACTACTCCTTAATAAACTTGCAGGAAATACGAGAACTTGACATACAATTGACCCGACTTCAATTGCACACCTGTCTCTTTTAACTTTCTTAATTCCATATCTAATATGCAGGTGCTAAAAGGCTAAACTCACGAATGCATTTACAGCAAATCCCTAAAAAGGCAAGTCAAATCTTCCTCATCAAGCAAAGCTATGAATTTGCCTAAAAATTTATGCTGCTATTGCATAACATATTTCATTCTATGACCTACACTATAGCGAAATCAATTCCTGGGGCACTTAAAATAGCATGAAAAGTAAGAATAAAACAAGTAATACTTATTGCATAAGGTGAATGCAAAACGTAAAGGTTGGGGGAAGGTGAGGAGGGAGAGGCGGTAATGCAATGTGATGTCGTGGTACGAGAGAAGCGCGTCTCGCGTATTCATTCCCGGCGGTGGCGGGCTGGCTCGGTCAGCCGAATCGCAAGCAATAGAATTGTCCACCTCGTTGCCTGGATGATGCGCGTGAGCGGGTGCCCAGATGATATAAATGGGGCGAAAAGAAATGGTGCCAGACCGCATAATGTGTGCGGTCGGCGGTACCACCCGTACTACCGCGTAGTTGTATACCGCAGGTTTGGAGTCCGAGAAAATGTATACTGCTGAGGTTTTTGTTATGGCGAGAGCAATAACTGCCTCTTCAGCCTCGACAGAGATGGAAGTACAGATGGAGGCGGTAATGAAAGGTCGGAGGGAGTTGTCTGTGACTGCGAGGGCGTGAGCTGCATATTGGCGATACGGGGGGGGGGGGGGCATACACATAAGCCAAGTCGAGTTACCGTTCGAACTTGCGTCGGAGCCCGGAGGCTCGCGCTGCTCTACAAAAGGGGTGGTGTTCGGGAGGTATATATTTTTTGAGGAGATCGATGGCTAAAAGGGAAAGAGACGTGGGAAGGGATGGGCAGTGAGATGGGAAGAGGCAAGAGAGGGGAGAGTTTAAGGGTGGAGAGAAGTGCGCGACCTGGCGGTGTGCGAGAGAGACGGAGGAGCTGGGCCGTGCGATAGGCCTCCATCAGCTCCATGAGGGATATGTGGATACCCATCGACAGTAGCCGATCCGTTGAGGTAGATGTGGGAAGGGACAGGGCGACTTATACGCCTAAGGAATAAGGAAGTTGACTTTGTCTTTCTCGGTGCGAGAAAGGAAGAGATATGGTAGAGAATAAACAAAGCGGCTGAGAACAAAGGTGTGAACTAGGCGGTGGAGGTCATGTTCGCGTATGCCGTGGTGGCGGTTCGCAATGCGGGGTATGAAGTGAATGGTCTGGTGTACAGTGTTGCTGAGTTGAATGATGACGGTAGTGTGCTTACCACTGGACTGAAGAAAGAGTCCAAGGATGCAAAGGGTAGAGACGAGAGGAAGTGGTGTGCCATCAACGTAGACGGTGAGTGGAGAAGGAGACAGGGGAGCCACTCCCCGAGGCAGGAGGAGCAAAAGCCCCGATTGGGTCGCAGAGCAGCTCAACCCGGTAGCTCGGGCGTGAGATGTCACCGCATCCACACCCGACTGGAGAATGGTCTCCATGTCGCCAAGATTGCCGGTGGTCATCCAAAAAGTGATGTCATCGGCATAGAAAGCATGAGATGGAGCTGGTATTGTGCTAAGCTTGCGTGCCAGTAGGAAGAGGGTAATCTTAAAAAGAAGAGGGGACAGTACACAGCCTTGGGTAGTACCCTTGTTGCCTAAAAAGAAAGAAGGAGAAGAAAGTGGGCCATATGAAATTTCTGCTGCACGGTAGGTGAGGAAAGCGGTGATGTAAGCATGTACATGGTGTCCAATGTCCAGGGAGGTAAGAGCGTCCAGAATAGCTGTGTGGTGTACATTGTCGAATGCTTTGGTTAGGTCCAGCGCCAGGATAGCTCGAGTTCGTTTTTGGTGGGATGGGTATAAGACATCCTCGGAGAGCTGGATGGAGCATGACATCTTGGTTAGACAACTGCGGACGAAAGCCGAACATGGAGTACAGATACAGGTTATGGTCGTCCGGTTTGGAGGCAGTCTGCGATGACATGCTCGAACAGCTTGCCAAGGCAATATGTCAGAGAGATCGGGCGGAGGTGCTCGAGGGAAATGGGTTTGACATGTTTGGGGATGAAAGAGGCACGTGCATGGGTCCAGGAGGGGGGATGAGTACCAACCTGCCAATGTTTGTTGAGAAGGTTGGTAAGGGATTAGAGGGAGGCGGTATCTAGGTTGCGGAGAGCCTTGTTAGTGATGTGGTCCGTCCCCTGAGCTGAGGTTGTGCGGAGCTTGAGTAGCGCAGCATGAATCTTACCCAAAAAAATTTCAGCATCGAGGTAGCTGTTGGAGGAGCCGGAGTAAGCAGGAAATTGAGTGCAGGGTCGGTGCAGATGTAGCGGTCCCCATCCCGGCCAGAAACTCAGTATAAGTTAGTGAAGAGGAGTGAAGTAGAAGGGAGACATCCTTGCACTGGGATGCTGTGGTATGAGTGGGATGAAGCGGCACCCTGAGAGGCGATCAAGTGTCGCGGAAACCAGGGTTGCTGACCATGCAGTCTCACAGTTGCCGGTCATGCGGTCTCATGTTTGCCAGCCATGCAGTCGCACGTTTGACCCCACTGTAGTCGTAGAAGAGAGGAGCAGTGCTCCTCCATGTCCACCGCGAGCCGGGCCAAACGGTGGCGCAGGCGGCGATTATGTTTCTGCGCCTGCCATCGGCGGTGGACAGCGTGATACGCCTCCCAAAAGTGCAGCAGACGGCTGTCTGCCGTAGTGGAGTGTGGATGTAGCGATGCCGAAATGGTCTCAGTCCAGACTGAGAGGTCCATGATAGAAGAAGGAGAGGAAGCAGAGAGACGAAGGAAGCAGAAGTGATACCAGTTCCCTATCTGGGTAAGACGAGTAGGGGAGCGAGCAAGGGAGTGGAGTGAGAGAGTGGTGCAAAAATTGTAGTGATTGCAACCGAGGGAGATGGGCGCCGACAATTAAAGTCTTTTTACCGACAATGTGGACAGCGCGCCACTTCTTGCCGCACCACGTGCGCGATCGCGCCGACGGGCAGGACGCCGTCGCGGCATGGTTCCCGCTAGTGTGCGCGTACCTTTCCCGGCTGTAGGCCCGGCTCTCACCGGCGTTGCGAGGCTTGGCGAAGCCGATCGCATTCGCGAATGGCGACGTCAACACCGAAGAGGCGCGATTCAGGGAAGCCGAACGCAAGCGTCGGCAGTGGAACACCAGCAACACCTACGAGGTGCGAGTCAAAACACTGATCGCGTTCAAGAATACAGTCAGCGCGCGGGTAACACCGACGAGACGCGAGCCAAGGAAAAGCGCAAGCGTCTTCAACGAGTACATCCCGCCTCTCGTGTCATTGCGTTTTAAACAAACGTTTATACGCTAGCGGCATTGTCCACTGATCAGAGGGAGCTGCACTGCTCACACTGTCCCCGTCTCAAAGTCGCTTAGGGGCACGCAGAAAGTTGACACGAGTACGCGTCCCCTGTGTATCCCCACCGCGAGCCACAATCAGCACGGTGATGCAGGGCGCGCGAGACGTGCGTATCGTGTTCCATTACAACCGACCTCGTCTTAATGATGCTTTTTCTTTGGGGGGGGAGGGGGCATCCGCTAGGCTACGTGGTTTGGCACTGCAGCCTGATCGGAAAACTCAACTGTAAGGTGCCTACACCGAGTTTCGCTTGAAACCGTTCTTTCAGAACCCGCGCCGACGCCCGTTTCAACCGGGTCAACGCCATACGCACCGCGGCTGCTTCGCATCCCATCATGGCTCCCTTCGAAGAGATGATCCATAGTTTTATAATGACATATCACATTTTCGTTATTACCCGTGCCCACATTGCTCGGGGTACGAATTACGAACCTGTAATAACCCAATCTCTAACGACATTGCACAGAGCTTGTCAAAGAAAAAATAAGTAACATGCACCAGTTTGGAATTGTGACAAAGGAAATAAGCGGCAGTACATCACCTGCGAATGTTGGCTGCTTGACGACATACCCACATTTCGCCGTGCGTGTGCCATCCATTGAGTGCTTTCGACGTTCCACGTAGGTACCATTGATACCGCGACTCCCCTCGTGAGACGCCTCAGATTACACCTTCGCGGGTATGCTCAGAAAAGTGAACGTACCTTCGCAGCCTCAAAATCACACTGGAGCTTCAAATCCGGCGAACAAAACTTTTCAGACGAGCTAGAAAATGAAAGTGGCGCCATATAGTATGTTACTCTACCGTGGCGCGTTCGTCCACCTAAGGCCTCCTAGATTTCTTGTGACTGCCAGATTATCGGTGGTCACTTGAAAGCGGTGGTCGTCGAAACTATAGTGATGGCGCTACTCAAGTAGGGTGTCCTCAAATAGATTTTTACGTTCTTGGAGCCAATATGCAACAAAATTTACGTAAAAAGTTTTTAAAAGGCGTAAACGTAATTATAAATAACCCTACGTAAGTGACGCCAACATTCAGCAGGCAACTTTTCAATACAAGGCATCATTTGAAGTTAGTAACAAACACCAAAATTGCCGATCTCAAAGGCCAAGTACAAACACTCCTATTCCTACGTAGGGAGCGCCGCTCTAGATGACCGGCGTTTTGCGCTCATTCGGCAGGCACAAGAAATCTAGGAGGCGGTGGTCCACCGCACGATAAACAAATAAACAAACAAAACCATAAAGTTTAATGAAAAAAAAAACGCGCATTGAGCGTCATTTATTGGCACTCTATTCGCATCACAATTAGGTTCGGTTTTGAATTCGGATTTGACGCACGGACAAATTTTTCGTGCATTTCATTTTTCAAGAACCAATAAATTGGTTTACTTATCGCATGTGCATGGCAAGCGAGAGTTTGCATACGTTCTCAGACAAAATACTGCGTTCAACCAATTGTTTGTCATTTCTTTATAAACTCTTTCATTTAGTTTAGGCATTGAGCGTTACGCGAAGTCTGTTCCTGTAATTCTGCGCAGAACTAAACGGGCATTCTAACGAGCGCATCGCGTCATGAGTGGCAGATGTAAAAAATAATAATAATAATAATACTGCTTCTAACGGGCCGCCAAGCTCGGCTTGACGGTCCCTACGTGGGATTAGCAGGGTGGCGCGGGGTCTCGCCTGCATCTTCTCGGGACCAAAATAAAGTTTTAATCAATAAATATAAATAAATCAATCAACCAATCAACTGTTTCTATTTTTTAAGCCTCCCGAAGCTTCGTTTGCTTGTGGGAGTTGAAGCTTATTCTCTGTGTTTAGTGTGCACCTCTGACCAGGCTTTTTCTCCAACTTGAAAGAAGTGCAAAGAACTTGCGGCCGGACGTAAATGAGCTGACGAATTTCCTGCGTGCTCAATGAGCTTAGTTTCGGTTTCGCCTCGCGTGGTGCCTTGAACTTTGTATTTTCTCGAATAAAGTGAGTTGTCGAAGATTTCTAAAATGTGGGTGCATCAATTCATGGCGCCATACAGCTCTTAAAATACAGAGAACTATCGACGAACTATCAAAAGTTTCTTCACTGCTTAGTTCATTTTAACCTTAGCTACAGCAAAGTTTTTCCGCCTCTGCGTAGTGTTCACCCGTGATGACGACAGGCACCTTACTGTCATGAAATTTTAATAAAATATTCTGTATCGTCTACAACAAAGTAAACATATTGCCACCTCTTTTTAGTAGTGGGTCGTATGCCAAGGTGAAGGCCCACACCACAGAGAAGAAAGAAGTGCACGTGGGCCCTCGCTCTGGAAAACAAGCCCAACCGAGGCGCTTGGTTAGAGCCCTGTTGCTCAGACGTCAGTAAATCTTGTCGACACCCCCTGGAGTGACGTGACAACTGGTGGAGGTGCTGGGTAGGCCCCTCACGGATGTTGCAGACCCCTCCTGGAAGCGGCACCACAAGCCCAGTTCGAGTCAACACTCCCGTTCATCGGACAAGCCGCAGGATCAGGGGATTGCCTCCCGAAGCTGACCCTATAGTTCACACCAGCATGATGAGCACGTCCGTTCAAACCACTCTAACAGGTACGGAAAACCCCCCGGTGACTCGGTACACCCTCGAAAGTCCGCAGGTTCCGACACCGTTTCATGGCACCGAGCTCGAAGACGTCGAGGACTGGTTGGTCGACTTCGAGCGCGTGGCTGCTTTGAACGACTGGAACGACGCGGCCAAACTACGACGTGTGTACTTCTATTTAGAGGATGGAGCACGTACCTGGTACATGAATCACGAGGAACAGATGACATCGTGGCCCGAATTCCGCCGCCGGCTCTTGGATACTTACAGAAGTGCTGATCGCCACGAACGAGCGGAACGAGCGATCCAGGCCCGCATCCAGATGCCCAATGAAACTGTCATGACCTATGTGGAAGATATGACGCGCCTGTTCCGACGAGCCGATCAGAGTATGACAGAAGAAAAGAAGGTGCGTCACCTGATGCGGGGAGTTAAAGAGCAGCTTTTCGCTGGTCTTGTACGGAGCCCTCCGAACACGGTCGCCGAGTTTTTGTCTGAAGCTGTCACGATGGAAAAGATGCTTCAGCATCGATCCACCCTGTATGAGCGGCAAGTGAACACGTCCACTGCTCAAGTTCTAACGAATATTGGGAGCAACACCGAGTGTCTGCGCGACCTTATCCGCTCCATAGTACGCGAGGAGCTGCAAAAGGCTGCCACACCACCATTACCTACGGTGAGTTCCATTGCAAGCATCGTCAAGGACGAGCTGCATCATGCCCTTCGTGACCCTGTGAGTCTGAATAACGCCACACCCGCCCCGGCTGACTACCACCGTCCGACCTATGCAGAAGCCTTGAAACGCCCAGTTTCCTCTTCCCCGCTGTTTGTTCAGGCACCTCCTACGGTTTCACTTCAGTCGGCGCAGCCTCTACGGTACTACGAGAACACACGCGCGCCCCCACCCCTCGTTTACGCCAACCCTGTGCATCTTGCGGAACAACCAGCGCACTACCTTGACGACAGACGTGCTTCGCCTCGGAAATCTGATGTTTGGCGCACTCCTGATCGCCGGCCTTTGTGCTTCCACTGCGGTGAAGCGGACCATTTGTACCGCCAGTGTCCATACCGGCGCCTCGGGCTGCGCGGCTTTTCAGTATATTCAGCGCCTCCTCGGTATGGCCAGCGACCCCGGGACATTAAGGACTACCTGGCTCAACAGCGCATGCCGCCGCCTTCTGGACGGCAGTCGCGCTCACCGTCGCCGAGGCGCTTTTCATCTTCGCCACAGCGCCATGCTAGCGCACGGTTCTCCAGTCCCCGCCGGGAAAACTAACGCAAGCGACCCTTGGAGGCGAGGTCGCTGGCAGTCGACGTGCTGAAGACCTCCGATCGACGCTAACAGTAAAGGGTGTAGATTCGACTGAGCGATATGTGCGGCTTTCTCTGGATATACCGGTGCTGATAGATGGCTATGCAGTAGGTGCTTTAGTTGATACCGGGGCTGACTATTCGATACTAAGCGGGAAAATGACCAGACAACTAAAGAAGGTAATCACGCCTTGGCATGGCTCCGTGATTCGAACGGCTGGTGGCCACACCGTCTCTCCGCTTGGAACCTGCACGAGTAGAGTTCGGGTCTGCGGTCATACTTTTGTAGGAAGTTTCCTTGTGCTCCGTGAATGTTCACGCGACGTTATTCTTGGTGTTGACTTCCTGCACGAATATGGAGCTGTCATTGATCTTCAAGAGAATCGCATCACCTTCTCAGCCGACCGAGCAATCGACAAGCAGGACGACCAACAACGTACCGACGTTCTTCGTGTTTCTGCTGAAAGTATAACGCTTCCTCCAAGAGCCAGTGTTATTGTCGACGTCACATGCTGTGGATTGCGAAATGGTGAAGCGATTGCAGAAAGTAATTTTGAACACCTGCTGACTCAAGGTGTTTGTGTGGCTAGGAGTATCATACAGCTACGTGATGGCCGATCTCAACTGCTCGTTACAAATTTCAGCAACGAACACCGACACCTTTTCCGTGGCACTTCGTTAGCGTTTGCAGATGAATTAGGAACCATTCCCATCTGCTTCTCGTCGGAAGCAGTGGAGGCCGCCGATACGTCTCTAAACAATATCGATATTAATTCTAACCTCACACCAGAAAACCAGACAGCACTGCGGAAACTCTTGCTTGAATTCAAGTCATGCTTCGCTGCTTCCTCTAAGGTGCGCCAGACTTCGATCACTAGGCACAGAATCATCACTTACGACGACGCCCGCCCAGTACACCAACAGCCTTACCGTGTGTCAGCGAAGGAACGAGAAGCCATTCGTACGCAAGTTCGAGAAATGCTTGACGACGGCGTCATCGAGCCTTCCAACAGTGCGTGGTCCTCTCCGGTCGTCCTAGTCAAGAAGAAAGACGGAACGCTACGTTTTTGCGTCGATTACCGGAAGCTGAACAGCGTGACTAAAAAGGACGTGTACCCGCTGCCACGCATCGACGACTCGTTAGACAGATTACGCCACGCCCACTATTTTTCCTCTTTGGATTTAAAAAGCGGGTACTGGCAGATTTAGGTTGACGAGCGAGACCGCGAGAAAACGGCATTTGTGACCCCTGATGGCCTGTATGAATTTCGAGTCCTTCCTTTTGGTTGTGCTCAGCGCCCGCAACCTTCCAGCGAATGATGGACACTGTGCTTACTGGTCTGAAGTGGCAAACTTGTCTGGTATACCTTGATGATGTTGTCGTTTTTTTCTGAAACCTTCCAGCAACACCTTCACCGCCTCAGGAGTGTGCTACAGGCTATTCAATCAGCAGGTCTTACACTCAAACCGCAGAAGTGTCACTTTGGTTATGAAGAGCTCAAATTCCTTGGCCATGTAGTCAATGCGAATGGAGTACGACCCGACCCCCGACAAACTTGCCGCTGTAGCCGCGTTTCCGCATCCTACAGACAAAAAGACTGTTCGGCGCTTTCTGGGTTTGTGCGCCTACTATCGACGATTTATTAGAGGGTTTTCGAAGATAGCGGAACCCTTGACTCGCCTTACACGCGACGACACACCGTTTGTATGGGCTACCGAACAACAGGCTGCTTTTGCCGAGCTACGACAGCGGATGCAATCAGCCCCTGTTCTTGCGCATTTTGACGAAGATGCTGACACAGAGGTGCACACTGACGCCAGTAACATCGGCCTCGGCGCAGTGCTCGTCCAGCATCAACACGGCAAAGAAAGAGTCATAGCTTATGCCAGCCGCTCACTGTCCCGTACCGAGGTGAATTACACGACCACAGAGAAAGAGTGTCTCGCAGTAGTGTGGGCGATCACCAAGTTTCGTCCGTACCTCTATGGTCGTCCATTTAAAGTGGTGACGGATCACCATGCCCTCTGCTGGTTGGTAAACATTCGTGATCCCTCTGGACGACTGGCCCGATGGAGCTTGCGTCTACAGGAATTTGATGTTACCATAGTATATAAGTCTGGACGGAAGCATGAAGACGCTGATACGCTGTCACGTGCACCCATACCTTTAGTCAATCAAGAAGAAGAGGACGATGACGGTTTCCTGGGCGCCCTTAGCTCATCCGACTTGAGCAGACGCCAGCGAGAGGATGAAGAGATTCGACCGCTCATCGACTATCTGGAGGGTCATAGCGCCGTTATACCTCGCCATCTATCTCGCGTCGTGACATCTTTCTGCCTCCGAGATAATGTCCTGTACAAAAAAAAAAACGCCCGTCCTACGAGCCGCGCTTACCTCCTCGTCGTTCCGAAGGACATGCGGGATGAAGTCCTCTCTGCGTGTCATGACGAGCCCACATCTGGTCATCTAGGTTACTCGCGAACGCTCGCCAGAGTAAGTGAGGCGTACTACTGGCCCGGACTTTCTGCAAGCGTGAAGCAGTACGTTAAAAGCTGTCGCGAATGCCAGCGTCGAAAGTCGCCACCAAGCAAGCCGGCTGGATTACTTCAGCCAATTGATCCACCCCACAAGCCATTTGACCAAGTTGGCATGGACATTCTCGGCCCATTTCCTTTATCGTCTGACGGCAACAAATGGGTCATTGTTGCAACTGACTATTTGACCCGCTATGCTGAGACACAGGCGATACCACGAGCCACGGGTTCTGAGGTAGCACAGTTCTTCATGTGCCACATTGTTCTGCGCCACGGTGCTCCATCTACAGTGATAACCGACAGAGGAACAGCGTTCACTGCACAACTTATTGATGAAGTTTTTCGACTAAGTAACACTAGGCATCGAACGACGACTGCTTACCATCCGCAGAGCAATGGCTTAACCGAGCGACTAAATAAGACAGTCACAAACATGATCTCCATGTACATCGACGTCCAACACAAAACATGGGATCGCATTTTGCCTTATGTGACGTTCGCTTATAACACCGCCGTTCAAGAAACAACCCGATTTACACCGTTTCGCCTTCTCTACGGCCGCGAAGTTCAGACGATGCTGGATGCGATGCTTCCTTGTGAAGGCGCCGATCAATTAACAACTGACGCAGAAGAATTTGCAGAGCGTGCCGAGGAAACTCGCCAGCTCGCCCGGCTACACATAGGTCAGCAGCAACAGGTTGATGCACGACGTTACAATATGCGTCACAATGACGTATCTTACAGACCGGGAGACCAAGTTTGGATTTGGACCCCTGTTCGACGCCGTGGCCTCTCCGAAAAGTTGCTCAGCAGATACTTCGGTCCGTATAAAGTATTGCGCCGCGTGAGCGACGTAAACTACGAAGTGGTTCCGGACGCTACGTCGTCACGATGGGTACAACGAAAACAACCGACCTCTGACATAGTTCACGTGGTGCGCATGAAGCCCTATTTTGCGCGTTCCTAAAAGACCACTTTTCCTGTGTTTTTTTTATTTGTGCTCAGACAATTGCCTCATCATTGGTCAACTTATCGCGTCTAACATTTCATTATTGGTGCCTTTTTTCATTGTTTAAACTACTTTGTTTTGTTGTTTTTTTCAATAACTTTGCAGCATCGGGACGATGCTCTTTTTTTTGTTGTTGAGGGGGAATATTGCCACCTCTTTTTAGTGGTGGGTCGTATGCCAAGGTGAAGGCCCACACCACAGAGAAGAAAGAAGTGCACGTGGGCCCTCGCTCTGGAAAACAAGCCCAACCGACGCGCTTGGTTAGAGCCCTGTTGCTCAGACGTCAGTAAATCTTGTCGACACCCCCTGGAGTGACGTGACAATATAAACCACTCTGTTGTGAGTGCGTGTGTTTGTTTGGCATGGTTGAACTGGAAGGAACCGCCGACACCAATTTTGGAAACTCTAGATATGCTTGGGTTCTTTGAGATCCCTGCGTGCGGGGCACTCGATCCTGACCGATTATTAGCGGCGAGCGTTGCCCATGACATATTTTAATTTGGTTTTAAAAAAAAACGTGCATGCTCATCCGGGAATTCAGGAGCAATCGAGATTTTCTGTAGTTTGACGTATACCGGTGATCATCTCGGGACGTTGCAGAGGTCTATCAAGTGTTGTCAACGTCACAGCACGTTTGCGGGGCACTCAGAATAGCCAGACTGGCCTCCAGCGAGGACTATCGTTCGTCACCCGTGTCGCTCTATTGTCAGGCTGCTCCTATAGGGTTTCGCTGCGCAAGCCACGAGTGCTTTATAACAAAGTTGCATCTTGCAAGAAAATATGTCTTTTAAATCCAAAAATATATAGCTTATTTTAAAGACGATAGTTTTTCTTGGGGACCTTCGAAGCAAAAATTTTGATCTCTCTGTCTGTTAATATGTCTGTTTGTCCACTCTCAACGACATCGGCTACTTTGAAACGGTTGACCCCATGTTGCTCAAGATTCCGCGTTCAAGCTTGTGCAATTGCCAATTAAAAAGCAATTATTGCGCATGTTTGGGGCACCATAACAACACGTATATATTCTGGATGTGCGTATTTTACTAGAAAAGGCATACATAAGTAATTTTAAGGACCGTACCGCTTATCACGCTGCGCTGACCATGCAACGCTTGCACGGAAAGGCGAGTGTTTCCAACGCTTTGCTAAGACGAGACGGTGGTTACACCTACCCGTCGCCTTGCGTTCTACACCTTATCGCCTCTGATACGGGCGCGCACACCCGTTCATCCTAGAAGTGACGTTCGGCTACCTCTCAAGTCGATGAGCTCGGAGCATCCGACCGTTGTCGTCCAATCGCCTCTCGAAGTCGATGGGGTTGTAGCATCTGACTGCTATCGTCGAGTCGTTGCAACCTGGGTTGACGCGATCACTCCACTGAATCCAATGGTTGCGACCTGGGTTGACGCTATCCCACCGCTGCCATCTAGTTTTTGCGACTCCGGGTACTGCGGGTCTCAGTTTGGAAGTGGGCCCCCGTCCTAGGACCCATCGTCAAACAAGTCAGATAAGGCGCTCGTAAAAACGACAACAATTTATTTACTTGGTTAGTAACTGAGAATTAGAAAGGAGGTGATCAAGTGATCAGAACTACACATGAGAGCTGTTTAACTGTAGAACTTCAAATACACGAAAGTCTTCGGCTTATATAGCGCCTTGTTGCCAACCCTGGGCACATTGTCCGCGGCTTCCGCCAATAGGGCACTCCATGGTCTACGTGCTCCACCCACGAAGGAGAGGAAAGACACCACACAATGCATGTGGAGAGGGCACAGTCCACACGATGCCCAAATATGGTCACCAAAGCACTGCTCCGACGTTTTCGCACACGACACCAAGTTTCGTGCACGTCCGATGATTTTGGTTTCCAAGATTTTTCTGGCAGCTGGGTGAGGTTCAAAAAAACCGCCTACCAGTACACATGTCAAATTTGCCTGACTCTTTGGATAGGACAATGTAGTGGCGGGCCAGCATATCCTCAAAATATGCCACCCTATTCAGCCGATCCTGTGAAGAAAGGGGGGAAGGAATAGTCAACTAATCCCTCGTCGCCGAGGCGGGCTCCTGCAAGGACCGCAGCAGATAGTGCATTATCCTTTTCTTCATTCCACATTCCATTCCTGGTTGTTTGCTAGAAGCTGTGGCTCAGCTGCACATATCCCGGGGCTCCGCTTGTCCTCGCAAGATGCAGCCACAACCAATTTGGCTTTAGTTTGCAGCCTGAACTGCAAATACCATGCTGGTTCCAAGATTTCCAGATTCTCGGTGACCTCGAAAATGGTCCAGCTGCCTCCTTGTCTGCCTCGAAAGCCTTGCTGGCAGCAAACACAATGGCCTTTCTTGAGTAGAGCTCACAATAACCTCTCTTGGCTCGTGGGTTTTCTTTGCGCGAACCAGTCCCGAACCCCTTGTTCAGGTTTTGCCCAAAGAAATTCAACCCGTCTTGACGACACACCCTGGCTTGGAATGTGTCGAAATATTTTCGTCCCGTTCACAAAGGCAAAAAAACTTCAATAATGATGACGGTCGTAACAGTCTCTCGCGCGGTGGGGTGAAGATCTCGATGGGCTGAGGTTTGCAGCCACAGTTCAGAGGGATCAGCGCTGACGTCTGGTCTGGTGAAGACTGTCCTTGATGAAGTAGTGACCACCTGCTTCATTTTGGCTCAACAGACATCACATACGTATATGAAACACAACCACTCACCTAGTGAGCGCCAGACAATTCCGTCAAACCCTACCAGGCATATTTACCCTTTTACCTAATTAAAACAAGTACACTAGTTATTCTGAATTCCTCTCCTACGTTTGAGTGAAACAGAATAACAGTATCGGAAGCGCACCCAACCAGAAACCCTGAATAGTGGTGTCTTCAATGTACTCACTGTTGCGTTTTAGAGTTCAATGAACTCTAAAACGCAACAAAACAACAATAAAACCTTGTCAAAACCTCGTCAATGGTCAAAAGTGAAATAAGATAAATAGAATATAAAGGAACAAGGTGCCATACGAAAGAAGCAATATCCAGTGCGTTTTTCGAATATTACAAAGAGTTATTCACACCAACAAGTGTATACGCAGATCGTTTTAATAGCGATTTCATTTCATTAATGCCAAGACTTGATGATGAAAAAAAGGAAAGTTTAGAATCGCCTATAACAGAGCGAGAAGTTGAAAAAGCAATTGATAAGTTAAACAATGGTAAGTCTCCAGGACCAGATGGCCTGAGTGCTGCAGTGTAAAAGGAATTTAAACACATTATTTCAACTATTTTGAGGGAAGTATTTAACGAGGCTTTTAAATGTAAACAACTTCCACCATCGCTTTTGTCAGCCCACACAGTCTTAATACCAAAAACAGAAGATCCTGCGAAATTAAGAAGTGTTACTGCATATAGACCAATCAGCCTAACTAATGTTGACTATAAAATATTGGTGAAAATATTGGCCAGAAGACTCCAGACAGTTATGACAAAACTGATTGGGCCCCACCAAACTTGTGGCATAAAGGGAAGAAAAATAATGACCAAAATAAACATAGCTCGATTAATCCTAGAAAGTTGTGACGCAATGCATCTCAATGTTGCCATGCTTCAAATTGACCTCGAAAAGGCATTTGATCACGTGTCGCACGACTTGCTTCTTTCATTACTTGAGCACATTAACGTAGGGAGTTTGATTAGCGATGGAGTGCGCATGGCTTACACTGGATGCACGATGAGATTGGTAATAAATAAAACTGCGGGTGAGCGTATACCTGTGCTGCGGTCAGTCAGAAAGGGGTGCCCACTATCGCCCCTGCTTTTTGCTATTTTTATTGAACCTTTCTGTTTAAGTGTAATCAATAACATTGCAATAAGCGGCTTTAAATTGCACGAAACTGAGGTTAGCCTCCTTGCATACGCAGACGACATTGCAGTTTTCTGTACAGATTATGAGAGTATAATGCATGCTGTAAATGCCGTGAAAACTTTTTGCCAGGCGAGTGGTAGGGCCGTGAACTGGGATAAGTGCCTTGGCTTTTGGCATGGGGAATGGGACGTCACGCCAAGAGTATTTTCAAATATTAAATGGCAGGAAACACCAGTGATGTATTTAGGAGTGCCGCTGGAGTTCTGTCACGACAGTGAACCGTATTGGAAAAAAGAAACACAGGCATTGAGCAATGATGTAGAAAAATGGAAAGGTTGGGGTATTTCGATATTCGCACGGGCCACAACGTGCAACTTGTTTCTGGTGAGCAAGCTGTGGTACGTAATGCAGGTTTTGCACTGCAGTAGAATAAGTGTACAGAAAATACACAGAGTATTTGCGATTTTCATATGGAGCTCTGTACGGGAAAGATCAAGCCGCACAAACCTCTTCGAAAAAGTTAGAGATGGCGGGCTCGGATTACTTCATTTGTACATTAGGCAACTTGTCAATCGTTTCTTTTTTCTGCGTGATGATGATGACCCCTTTTTGATAATCGTTATACAACTAAGGTTATCTAGAGTGCTGCCGGGATTTATCGTATCATCATCAAATATGCAAGGACCAATACAAGGGTATTTAAGGGAAGTTGTTTAGTCTTTCCACTTTTTGTCAGTGAGATTTTCGTTAGAGTATCCGGCTGAAGTACCACGTAAAAAATTGTATAAAGACCTTGTCGATGTTTTACTGCCTGTACCATTGTACCGTCAGCTATATTGTGCAGGCCCAGGACAGGATGTTCTGAAACGTGTTAATAGAATGCTTGTAGCGCCAGGGGTCAAAACGTTTTTCTTTAAATTACATACTGGTACATTACCAGTTAAAACATGGTTGTAGGATAAGGGAATATTCGTGCCATGGAGCACAAATTGCCACTTGTGTAATAAACCAGAAACAATTGAACACGTGTTGATAGATTGCTGGAGCGGGGTCTTTTTCTGGGACATACTGCGAAGAACCTTGAAAAAAGAATTACCGTTAAGTCCACACGGCATCCGTTTTCTTTCGGTTAAAAACGAGGCAGGTGTACCTTATGATCTCATCATGCTTCTGGGCCTGCATAGTATATGGAAAACCCGATGTGCCTTTGAAAACGCGGATGTAGAAGTGCTAGCTGTGCGCCAATATTTTTGCGAATCTGTGTGCCATTTTCTTGAAATGCTGAAAGGCCAAGAGGATGTGCCAGACTGGATTGGGCGCATTGAGCGATTGTTACAAAAGCCCAAGTATTGATTAAAGTCAGCCAAGAGCTGACGGTACTTCAATGATTTTTGTCGGTGTATTTTGTGGCGCACTTGAATTTGGACCAATATGTAAATATGTAAATTGTGAACAGTCATGATATGCAGGGCAAGGAAGAAAAAAAAAACATCTCGGCTTTGTGGTAGGACACTTGCTTGCGACACAAACGGCCCGGGTTCGATTCTCAATGGGGCAGAAAATTTAATTCTTTCTTTTATTTCCTTCTTTCTCAATTTTTCGCTCACGGACCATTTTTCGCCCACAACCAACGGTGAAGACACCAGAATTTTCGCGACACTAACTCTCTAACGCTAACGCGTTAAAAAAGTGCCTATGAAGAGACGCATCTTCTTGCCCCCGTACCACCCACTTCTTGGCGAAGCTTTCAGTGCACTTGCTCGCAAAAGAAGAAAGATAAAGCATTATAAGCATGCAAGAAATCTCCATAGCCCCTCTCACACCTGCTGTATTAAGAAACCTTTGCTACATATGACTTGTGAAGCAGAATGCACTAATATTGGAACTTTTTCATAGCTCGGAACCCTGTGGCAGGACCCTTTTAAATCTTTCGCTATCACTGACGCACTACTACGCTGTCGTATATCCTCCGCACATTTAAAGGGGCCTTGACACACTATTTGAGCATGCATTTTTCATCGGTTCTTAAGGTGATGAGGAACGCGCTGATATTGTGCAAACAGCAACGCCAAAATCAACAGTGTTAAAACTTTATATCATGGGACAAACTACCTTGATTTCAGGCTATGGCGATACACACCGGCTATTTATATTATGAGAAGTGATGTTGTGTCATGTGACGGCAGATTGTTCGCTTTTGATTGGCTTGACGCAACAAATAGCACGCCATATTCATTTCGTGGTAGCTAGGCCATACATGTGAATGCTCAAACAGCAAAAACCATTTTTACAATTTCTCAGAAAGAAATTGCTACTGTTCCTCAACGATGTATTTTCAGAACAACGAAGGCAACACTGAGCCTGCGAACGAGGTTATGGTACGCCAGACATTAAAGATGGAAACGCCTGCGGTCTTTTTAGCGAGCCAAAACTGCACCAGGTGGTGGGCGCAGGCGTTGCCGTAGAATACGTCTTGCAAGCAAGCCGAGAAGTGACCCCGCGCAAAACGTATGTGTGTATCTTACACAGTGTGACTGTTCTAGTACACTCTAATGTGACCGTAGGAGCATCTGCTACCTGACGCACGTGGTTTGTAGCAACAATGCTAACGATGCCATCTAAAAGAGCGGTAACGAGGTATTGTGCGAAAGCCACTATGAGGTGACATTTCGGTATAGCTTTACGAGACGCGCGCTGTGACTGAAAGCGGTCTTTGACGTCAACAGGCGAGTGAACTGTGAAAAAAAAAAGTTTCATGCTGTCGTCTGCTCGAGCTTTGAGGACTCGTAAGTGCACTTTCTGTGCACCAATTCCCATAATTTTTGATGCATTCATCTCAGTAATCATTGCTACACGCATTCCGGTGCTACATCATCGTGTCCAAAACTGTCGCAGGGCCCCTTCAACCACTTTTCCGGTCTCCACAGAACTCAATTACATTACTTGTTTCCAAGCGCTTCGAGCTGCCAATGAATTCGCCCTGTCAACTGCTAGCTTCCTGGGTAGCTCAATTGGTAGAGCTACTGCCCCGAAAAGGGGTTGGTTCTGGGTTCGATCCCTGAACCAGGACGAATTTTTCAGCCACTAAGAAGGTGTTCTTTCTGTAAAATCCATATGAACTTCCTTGAGGCTTCATGCCACAAACAGGTGGTTGTCTCTTTTCCCTTTCTTCACTCTTCTGCTACCTTGAAAGTTTCTGCAGAACTCATTTGCATTAAATCTAGCTTAAAGCTTAACCTCTGCCACATCTGGCCTTTGCATACTGTTTTTGCAGGAAAGTCAAGATGCAGACATCTAAAACAATGAAGGAATATCTCCGTACATGAGCCACCTGTGTTCGTGGTACTATGTTTCAATTGTCCCCACAAAAAAAAACCAAATGCTTAAAGTGATCTGGAAACCTTTTTAAAAATTATATTATCGAGTGGCTTGGCCGAACTAGGTGAAGCTCATTTGAATAAAAAGTTGATGAAAGCCCTTCTGTATGAAGATAGCCACCTTTAATAGCCACTTTAAGATAATAGTAGCCACTTTAAGAATAACCACTTTAATAGCCACATTAAGATAGCCACTTTAAAAACTAAAGCATACCTTCATGGATGTGCAATCAGCACTTAACCACGTATTGTGCAATTCTCGGCCAAAAAGCCATAAACTGCGGCAGTCATGCTCCACCATTTTGTCGATCGTGCACACCATGTATACTCCACATCTAAAGAGGGCAAACTTGATCAGTTGGACATGTGACGTGCTGAGTGCTATGTCAGTGAAGTTTAAACAAAATGAGCTAAAGCTACCACAGCAGATTACTGTGCAACGGCACACTGTGTTTGGTAGAAATGTGTATGTTTAATGCCTTACAACAACCTTGACACTACGCACAGCATTTATACTATTAGAGATCTGAACGACTCGCACGAAAGGTGCAATGTCTTCTTGAAAAATTGCCGAAACAGTTTCAGATATTCACATGAACATCAGAGGTGGCATTCCATTAGCAAAGTTGCAAAAGTGTTTTCATATTAAGGAATCACTTAATATCATTGTTTTCACTTAGTAAGCACCAGGACAAAGCCTCATTGCACAGTCATTGTTGAAAGTATCAGTACTGAGAATCAAAAGGAATATAGAAACCCTGCTGATACATAAGCTTTGACGCAAAATCACTTAATTATCGAATGAGCTAAGTGCTTGTTTCTTGTGTTCCTGTGTAAAAGTTGAGCACTTCCTACCAAGAAGAGAAGTAAACTGTTTCAAGAATTGCAATGTCGTGTGCTTCGTTTGTATAAAACCATGGTTATTTACATATTTTACCACGGTTAATGCACTGTACGGCACATCGTAGCATCATGACTAGAGTAGTAATTATTCTTGGCGAGACTAACAAGTGGGCATACTGGCATTGCATACGGGTCACAACCTTATTGACGTTATGACGACCCGCAGTAAATATAACCGAATAGTCACACGCTCCAGTTTAATGCGGATCACAAACACGGACAAAAGTAATCGCAACAAAAGTAGCCAATGCTGGTTGCACCGCTAAGACACACGGCGTTGCTTGCTGTGGAAGTGCGTCCCTGGTTATTTTGACCGAGTGCATTAAAAGCTCTACAGTCGGTGTTCAAAACACACTCCACTGTTTCCAAGTTAAGCGTCCTAAGCTAGTGCTGCAATATTGCATTACATACTTCCCGATTGCGATGACATACCAACGTTTTCGATATCGCCCCGCCTACATTTCTCGGGGATCGAAATACGAACTACATCGAACCACGTTCTAACAGCCCGAATAGTTTGTAAAAGAAAGAAATAAGTAACATGCATAAGTTTGTTTGGAGTCATGACAAAGAAAATAAACGGCAGTACATCACTTACGAATGTTCGCTGCCTGACGGTTACTACACACGTTTCATCGTGCCGTCCATCGTGCGCGTTTGACGTTCCGCGAAGGTACCAATCATACCACGAATCCACTCACCACTGACGCCTCAGATGAGACCTTCGCGAGTATGCTCAGCGAATTGGACGAATCTCCGCAGCGTCGAAGCCACATTGGCACTAAAATGACGGCGAACACAAGCTACTCAGGTGAGTCCGCAAAATGAAAGTGGCGCGTTCGTCTACCACATGAAATCACAAACAACAAGTAAAATGGATAAATATGACTGTACCACAGAACAACTACCAGTTTAAAGTGCTGTACCCTTTAGATCGGACGGTGGCTTGCGCCACCAATCCGTAATACCTAATGAACCAAAAACTATATTTTTTTTTCCTTTAAATAGTGAGGCTGGGGATTCGTACTTTGCTGTGAAGGGTTTAAATTTCACTCGTGCCTTGACTTTAGCCACCAATCAGATAACCTCCTTCTAGGTAATTCTACCCGCTTAATTAACGTCTATTTTGCCCTCCCTGTCCCTAAACCCCAGTGCTTTGAAAAACTCTGCGCCATTATCCTAAACTATAGGATGAATCCCTTTACAGAACATTATCAAGTGTTCGGCAGTTTCTTCTTCCTCTCCACACGCACTGCATACCGCGTCTACCCCTTCGTATTTGGCCCGATATGTCTTGGTTCGCAATACTCCTGCCCTGGCCTCAAACAGTAGAGAACTACCTCGAGTATTATCATAGATCCTTTCCTTGGCAATTTCCTGCTTAAAAGTTCGATACATCTCTAGCGTGGACTTCTTAATCATGCCAATTCTCCACATATTGGTTTCAGCTTCCTTCACCTTCTTCCCGATAATTCTTTTTGGTTTGGCCCCCTGCTCTTTTCCAAGTATTTACCAGTCAATTCTCTGGTTCGCTTCCTCCATGTTGTATCAACATTCTTCATGTACAAGTAGCTCAATACCTTCCTAGGCTAACGCTCCTTCCCCATTTCTCTCAATTGCTTTTCAGATTTTATCTTGTTGCTAGCTTCCTTGCCCTCAAATGATGTCCATCCCATATCACCTTGTACTCCCTGATTTGGTTTATTCCCGTGAGCTCCTAAGGCAAGCCAACCTATTCCACGTTGCTTAATTTCTAATCTTGTTTGAATTTCTGATCTCATGAACAAGACTGCATTGCCGAACGTCAGACCAGGAACCATGACCCCTTTCCATATATCTCTCACAACATCATACCTATTGTAATTCCACAGTGCCCTGTTTTTCATTACCACTGCATTCCTGTTACGTTTAGTCGTCATGCATGTTTCGTGTTCCCTTAGGTACTCGGCCCCATTGCTTATCCATACGCCCAGATATTTGTACTTATCTGTTATCTCTAGCGTGACCTCGTGTATTCTAAGCTTACTACCTTCATTGTCATTAAAAATCATGACTGCTGATTTTTTCTTACTGAATCTGAACTCCAACCTGTCTCCCTCATTGCCGCAGATGTCCATCAATCTCTGCAAAACTTCCTTGTTGTCGGCCATTAGCACTATATCATCTGCGTACATTAATGCTGGTAGTGCCTGATCAATGAATTTTCCTTGTTTGACTAAAGAGAGGTTGAAGCCAAGTCCACTTCCGTCTAATTCGGCTTCTAATCCTTCTAGGTACATCATGAATAACAAGGGTGACAGAAAATACCCCTGTCTAAGCCCCCGTTTCACCTCTGTGGGCTTGGATACCTGTTTTTCCCGCTTTATAACTACCTTGTTACTTTTATAGATATCCTTTAAAAGATTAGTGACTACATCTTTCACGCCTAGTGTGTCCAGTATTTCTCACAATTCCTCTTCAACCACGCTATCGTACGCTCCCTTGATATGCAAAAATGCTAGCCACAGGGGCCTGTGTTCCTTTTCTGCTATTTCGATGCACTGAGTCAGTGAGAACAGATTGTCTTCCAACCTCCAGTGTTTCCGAAACCCAATCTGTAGTTCCCCCAGAACCCCCGCATCCTCTATGCATGCCTGCAGTAGTTCCTTTATAATCCGCATCACCAGCCTGTATACCACTGATGTCACTGTTATATGACGGTAGTTGTTTATGTCAGCTTTGTCCCCTTTTCCATTATAGATCATGCTCATCCTGCTAAGTTTCCATCCATCGGGAACTTCTCCATCGATTATTATTTTGTTCACTGCCTTTCTCAAAGCCTGCTTAGACTTGGCACTAAAAAAAAAAACGCATTCCGCGCCGTCTCGTGGCAGCACATTTAGGTTCGGTTTAGTATTCGAATTAGACACACCAATAAATTTCTTGTCCATTTTACTTTTTAAAACCTAATAGAGATGGTTACTTATCGCATGTATACGTCCATTATACAGAAAGCAAGCGGTTGTATACGTTATGAGACAAAATATTGCGTCCAACAAATAGGCTGTTATTTTGTTTTTTGAAAACTTTCCTATTTTGTTTTAAAGGACTATTTGGGAAGCAAGTAGTCCAAATAGTATTTTTGGAAGCAAATAGAATCGATCGGGAATAGAATGGGCTGGTAACATTGATTTCAACATTTTGACGGTAACTTTTATCGTCCGGCGGCGACAATGCACTTTCCCGCCATTTCAACATAATTAGGCAAAGCAAATGACTAACTTCAATTCTCGTGGAGCCACCTCGCGTGGTGTACCGCAGGGATAAAAACCTGAAGGACATTCTTGTCAGAGCAAAAACAAACACCTCCAAAATTCAATCAGGGTGCCATCCCAGCAGAAAAGCTCGCTGCAAGGTATGCCCACAGATGGTCACAACACGTGAATGAAATTCTGCATAACTGAAAGCCTTAATTGTGACTCCTGACACGCAATATACATGCTACATTGCGACATCTGTGGGCAAGAATATGTAAGCCAAACAGACACGTCATTTCGACTGCGGTTCAATTATCACCGGTTCCACGTACACCACTTCCCTGCTGAAGCTACCGTTGTCTAGACATCTGCACCTGCCAAACCACAGTTTAGAAAATATCAGCGTAACCCTTTTTGCAGTCCGGTTTCTCAGACAGGCACGAACAGCGTGAGGCATATTTTATTTTCAAATGCAGAACATTAGTAGCCGGCATCAACGAGGACCCCGGAAGACTCTCCTGCCTTCGGGAAGTAAGCTAGGAGGAAATTGGCCACAAAGATTCACAACTGGAGACCGTATGCTTGTTTTCTGACTGCTTCGTACGAGTACAGCATCTTTTCTCCACGTTCACATACAAAGTGAAGTGCTAACGCTCGCCCACAACTCGAAGGCAAATGAAGGGAAACGAGCGAAGATGAAAGGTAAAGAGCCGACCGACCCATTAAGCGGACACTCTTCCCTTACGCGCGACGGCGCGGGCCCCTTCCGCCACCATGGCGGCAATCTTGGGTGGCCCCACACACGTCGAGAACTGGCCAGCACAGGATGAAAACCAGATGTGGACTTACACCGACTTTGGGATGTGCACAGTCTGGTTTTGTGCTCAGCCACACTTCTTAGTGCTCAGCGTTCACAGTTTTTTTTTTCCACTCTCGCAAACCTCTTTCAAGGCGAGAGTGATGCGGCAGCAACCAAGTTTGAACGTCTACGTATCCTCTGACGAAGGAGGACCCCTCCCGAAACTGTTAGGAAATGAACATATTTATCCTTGTTAACAACACTTTCGTTGTGTTATACTGATCGAGGCTCGAAATGTTTTCCTTCTAGCCTCTATTAGCCACCCTACCTCTATACTGAAGCCCCGGATAATGCGCCCAGGGTTGGCAACGCGGCGCTATATAAGCGGAAGTCTTTTTGTATATTTTAAAGTTCTACAGTTTTCATGTACAGTTCTTGACTTCTACTTTGATCAACTCTTTTCGAATTCTCAGTTACTAACCGTGCAAATAAATTGTTGTCGTTATTACAAGCATTTCATCTGACTTGTTCTAGCTAGTACGGGTATGGGTCCTAGCTAGTACGGGGGCCCGCTACTAAACTGAGAGCCGGTGTCGCAACAGCGGGTACCTACCCACTCCGTCGCCTACCGCTGCCGTACGTGTCTCCTCGGGCTTACACCCGTTCAGTTTTGCCTCACAATGCAAGTTTGAAGGCTGCTAGTGAGGCAAGTTGATTTAGCAGTACCTGAAGAGGGAGCAGAGCTTCGGGGTGTTTCTTCACCGAAAGTTATTACCTAAAATTGAGAACACCAATTGTGACTTTCCGAAAAGCACCGGCGTGTTTGGCTGGCGCGGATTAACAACAACAACAACAACAACAACAAACTACTTGAAGAAACTCTGTGATATTTGCGTCTTCAGGTGTAACTTCATTCCGGGTAAGTGCCATAGCCAAGCACTTACCTGCAAACAGAGGTAGCTTACAAAGATACTGTACATACAAACTTGTCCGCGACCACTGCGTGCACAATCAGCGTGTCAGGGAGGCGGTCAAAATCATGATGGCGATCGTGGAAATTCGGGTATTGCATTGAAACAAACTGTGAAAATGAATGCGAAAGAATATTAGTTCCCTTTGAGGTATAGCCGATAGGTTCGAGTTGGGGGGGGTCAGGATTTTTAAAATTTGGTCAATTAATTCCCTAACACGGTCTCCATCATTTTCAGGTACTCCACTGTACATTAGCGTACAAAAAAAGTAAAATACGAGGTGGAGAAAATGTCAAAACATGCGCGAAAAAAAAAAAAAAGGTGATGACCAGCATTACCGCGGCACGCACCACGCGAAGTCTTTATCTGCCTCGCATAATATTTTCTTCGGACGTTCAGTTTAAAACGCATGGGGGGGGGGGGGGGGGGCTGCTACTTTGGTGGCGTGTGCCGCAGCAGTATAGTAATATTAATACTATATATCATGTAAACTTGCCTAGCACTGCACGACTCCTTTTTGATGGGAGCTGCTGCGCTTCGCTCATCCACCCTTAAAATTACAGCTCGAGAGACTTTGGGCTTTCACTTGTTCTTGGGCCACGCAGTTTGTAGTGAAAGCGAGGTGGCCCTTGTCTAGGTTGTGGCGGGCAGCCGGTGGCTGGTATATGTGTCGCACATCTTGAGTTTCTGGTCTTGTATCGAGTAAACAAACGAGGCCTTCGTGATATGATGAGCTCGTTAAAGTACGACAACAAAAAAAAAACACAATGCTTCCCTTTAAACATCGTACACAGCAACAGATGACGAGCTCCAACAAACCGCACTGCAGCACGCGAACTGCTGTAGCTACCCAGAGATGGTACCCGGGCAGGGTGGGCGAGGGCGACAACGGCAAAAGTGACATCACACGAACACCATGTATACATATCACTATAGTGTACTAGAATATTCTAGTACACTATAATATTACATGCATGGCCGTGTCCACATATGCATGCAGGTTTCTCCATTAGCAGTTAATTGATTTAGCATTAGCAATTACAGCGCCCCAACACGCCGCGCTGTAATTTGCCTGAGGGCTCCGGCAATTTCTATCCCTGGGGCCCCTTTAACGTGCACCTACATCTGAGTACACGGTCTCTCTTACCATAGCATGTCGCCTTCATCGAAACGCCGGCCTTGATCCGATTCCTCAACCTACGGGTCAGCACTCCAACCATCGTGGCGGAAGCCAGGTCTCGATCGCGCATATTGCTCAGATTGCCGGTGTCGTGCCCAATATTCTTAAAGCAACGATCTTCCTGCTTGATAAGGGCATTGTTAACCCTTGCGCTATTCCTTGAAGGAAGAACAAAAACGCTTCTGAAAAACGCGTGCAACGTTTTAAGAATTCATGCGCTCGTCTCCATATTGATGGCAATACTACATTGCCTTTTTAAAAATGGTTACCTGTTGATGAGCCAGTGAATGCGCCCACCCTTTGTTTCATGCCGTTTCTCGATGTTTTTCTTTTTTTCTCAAATCTTACTGCTTGATTGCTGTTGTACCTAAAGCTGGCTTTTTTGCAACATCATAACGCGTGTGGTGGAGCCTTTTTTTAACTGCCTTCGATAACAATGTATTTTTTTTCAGTCCTTAGTTTTTAAAATATATCGAACTAGGCTTGATGCGCACCGATCACAACGCAACATTAACGTGGCGATTCTTTCCGGCGTTCAAAGAAAGGCCGCTAAATGTGGAATAAAATACCATATGCGAACATGTGCTATCAGTGTAGAAGCAAAGTTACACTAGCATGTGTTAAGATGTGTTGTGACTAGTGTTACCAAATATCCCGGATTTCTCTGGACCCTCCAGACTTTTCATGCAACGTCCCGAGTCCCAGAACATCCATGTCGGGACACCTATACCACGGATTCGCTCCCCGCTGCCGAATTTGGAACGCCCTAGCTTCTAATAATGTGGAGAGAAACACCACGCCTACACGAATCGCATGCACGAAGCAATGTTAAGGTGGCTCCTTGGAGATTTAGCCACTTTAGATGAAGTTCTGTGGGAAATGCCCCAACTTTTACTAGTATGTTCTCTAGCATCCGAAAGTGCCGCGAATAGAATGTAGCCAGCTCAAACACCACTTCAAGAGGCTGCAACAATAAAGAAAGATTCCGCAATACAGAAAACTGACTTTGCAGGCTCCCTGAGGCCCGTTACATTTATTGTGGCTGTGCTAGCTTTGCTGCACTTATTGCGCAGGCCAGCCTAGAATTTCTTTTCTGATCACCATGATTTCTGGCACCTGGCAATCGCTTCAAAATACCACCTGATCTCTGGAAAGAGGTGTGGCAAAAAAATACAATGCACAAAGCATCAATCTGTCAACATTTTATTGAATTACTGAGCATCTCTATTTTCGCTTGTGTGTTTGACGTTCCGTTCACTTCATCGACCTCGCCCCAGCACTGCAATCATTTTTCTCTCTCTTCAAGGGGCCTTGCGATGCATAAAAGCGTTGCAGAGCGTCTTTAAGAGCGAGAAGCCTGTCTGCTCCAAACCTTTATGGCTTCTCGTTTTGGTGCCAATTATACATGTGGCGCATAAGGACACTTGACCTTGTAAAGGATGCATTGCAGTAGGCGCAGGGATAGGGGCGCCTTCCTCCGTGTATGGGCATATGGTCTTTGAGGCTCTGTTTGCGCACAAAGGATGCATTGCAGTGGACACAGGAAAAGGGGCGCTCGTTTGTGTGGATGCGCATATGTTCTTTGAGTCTATATTTGCGCGAAAAGGATACATCGCAGTGAGCACAGGAAAAGGGGCGCTCTTTTGTGTGGATGGTCATGTGTCTTTGGAGGTTGAATTTGACTGAAAATGATGCACTGCAGTGCGCACAGGAAAAGGAACGTTTTGCCGTGTGGGCGCCAACGTGCTTTCTCAAATAGAAGCTGTCACTGAATGTGGCTGGACAAAGGTGGCACTCAAAGAGGAACTCGCCCGTGTGTATGCGAAGGTGTGTCTCCATGTTTGCCCTGTCCTTGGTCACATAAGTGCACTGCCGGCACGAATGCAGTCCGTCTTGTACAGCCGTGAGTGACTCTTCCTTAAGACACTCGAAAGACAAAGAGCCTGCAAAACAACATGGTGAACAGGAAGGCAATGCAAACTACGAGTCTCTCACCACATAAAAGTAGATTGCAGCACCACACAAGCAGGAATGGTTGCTGCACTTCTATGAAAAGTATACATGTGTCCACTAGCATTCAATAGGTCTTTGTCACAATTCTGCCTGATTTGAGAAAACACTCTCCATTTTATTGCTCCAGGTTATACTGCATTTATTTATTATTTATCTGCATCACCTCGTAGGGCACTGAAGCACAAAAGTTCCCTATTTACCTAGGCACATGAAGAATTGACAGGGTGTGGGTATGGCCATGTTGGTTAGCATTTAATTAGTTTAGCACGCTTGTCAAAAAAGGCAGAAAAAAAGAATGTTTCTTGCCATGTTTGTCCCCATATTTTTAACAAGTGTGCTAAAACAGCAAAACGAACAAATAATTTTGATGCATAAGAAAAAGCAATCTATATATACAATGCCCTATCGCATGTGTCTTAGACTCACTAGAGCGAACGGGCCACACTTCATAAAGTAAAGCATGAGCTGAGGCAGGAAAGATGTCATATCTGGCTGATACACTTCACCTCGATATAACGAACCAAGATATAACAAAATAGTAATGATAAAAAAATAAATGAAAAATAGTACTGCAATGGGTATAGTGTTACAAATGAACCTTTATAAAATATTTTCGAATATAATGAGCTTATTTTCGTGTAAAATGCAACATTGTTATAATGAGGTTTGAGTGTATTTCAAGGGTTTTTGGAGAGAGATCATTCGAAAAACACTGATACCGATTTTCAGGGTGACGGATATCGACGCTGATTTTGTAATGTTGAATTTTTCAGTTTTGGTAGTTGGCACATGGCGATTTAATAGACCGACACTCAAAAAAATGCCCGAGACCTCTCATCTTTGTGTAGCTCATGGACGTACTTATTGAGAAAGTGAAACAAACATGCAGGCTACAGAACTTCTTGCGTGAAGTCTGTGGGCTGCGCAAGTTCTTTATTCCACGTGTTTGAGACCCCTTCTCTATGGCAAACTATTCTAGCTTCCATTACACGAGTGTTCACCTTGATAGCTAGGGCACGGAACGCACCACAGCTTCACTTAACTAACATGATTGCAGTTAGCTACCCTTCTCAACAGGCTTGCGCAGACAATTTACCCCAACAAGCATGGCCTCTAACATAGCACATTGCGAGAAGTTTGACAACCAAAAATTATCCAAGTCAAATCATGAAATTTTTTATGACTGGAGAAAATATAGCCACACATAATCATGCATTCAAGAAGATTTAAGTTCCTCAAGCAACACTTCACTTAAAACAAGGTATTGGTCGATGCTATATTTCAATATGTAGTTGCTTTGAAAGTATAATACAAAAACAGAGTGATGAGTGTACTAATTCACAAAGTAACAAAAGATTTTCTCTCTAAAGTTAATTGGAAATTATAGCTAATGTACTCCAATGCAAAAGCTAAGTTTCGTGGTAAGCAACTTACAAATGTTTTTCTGCTAAGCTTAACTCGCATAAACACATCCACTGTTCAACAGAGACGAGATTGCACTTTGCGAAATACCAAGTCTGAAGCAATGTTTTGAATAGGCATTCAGAGCTTGTTTATGCTGATCGCAGAAATGTAGACACCATAGTAAAATGCCATGCTTTCTATATTATTATACATGATGTCTTAATGTCCAAAAATATACAGACAGTATAACTTTGCATAACCAATCAGAGGTCGCAGCCAGTAAAAAATTACACATTGCTTTCACAAACTAAAATACATATGGTAACGTAACAGAAAAAACACTATCAATGCATTTATGGTGGTGTCAGAAGTAAGCAGCTTCTTGGGTGCTTGGCAAAAATGGTGCACCTGTAAAACAATAGATACTGTTAAGGCAAGCACAAATTTTCATGGTACACCAAACATTCTTTTACCCTTCCACCAAAACTTTATGCAATGGAACTCTTGAAATTATTTTGAATTTTTAGTATTGCCACATTGAGCTACTATGTTTTTTTCTAACTAATACCAAGTTCAGGGAAACACAAATTTGAGTGCGGAAGTATAGTGAGATATAGAAACGAGAAGCTTCAGTACTGCGATGTAGCAAAATGTAGAATGCAAAGGTCAATCGAACCATATCAATGAACAACAAACTGTGCTTGAGGTCAGCCACGTGCAGTAATCATGCAGTGCAAACTTGTCATGAAGATATGTTTGAATACAATGAAAATGAGCCCTGTGCAGTTTCAAGTTTGGCTGTTTAAAAAAGAAAGCAGTGAAAAAAGGTTATGTGCGAATGTTGAAATGATGGCATTTTCAGTAGGCGTCTGCTCACATATATGTTAACGAGGAGAATTCGGCTTTGTAAGATGGAGCACATTTGTGATTTGTTGCCAATTAGCAAGTGCGAGAGACGAAGAAGGGGAAAAATGCCATGCGAAATGAAGGGCAGACTAAAGCAATGGAACATCACAAGTTGTCTGGCTTGAAGATGACTATGTAGGAATGGAGAATTACCATCCTTATAGTGGAAAGGCAATTGTTAAAAGGATACATAGTATTTACTCACGTTATAAATGCACTATTTTTACCTAACAATTGAAGCAAAAAAGGCGGTGAGTTTATTATACATGAAAAAATTTAATGAATTTTTTGGTGGATGAGCAAAAATGTGGCAATAAAAAAGAGTTAGGTAGATCTTTCGTACGTACACTATAAACACATCTTCAGTAGTTGATGATGGTACATTGAGGTATGAGGTCTATTTTATTTTTCTATACATAGAAAAAAATCTAAGTAAAAGCAAAAGGCTATAAAGCCTGACGAAGGCTTTTGCTCCGAAATACAGTGTGGTACACAACTTAGACGCAGATAAAACAACTTTTTATACAGAGACAGAAAATCGGCAAATTATCATCAGACAAATAAATGCTACACATGTGAAAAAGGAATGGAACAATATGCAGAAATTGAAGACAAAAATTCCATTAAATTAAAACATAATGGCAATCTGTAGAATAGGTGAGATGAAAACACATATGCAGGCATATACATTTGTAAAGCAAGCAACAAGAGTGAAACTGTACTGTTAACAATTAGGACACATTAAGTAATAACTCACCAAAATATTTATATTAAACATGTTCAAGGCAATTATGAAGAATTTTGTGAATTTATTTTTGGAATTTTCTTTATTTAAATCAACTATAATTACAAGTTTATTGAAGAGACTGGGTATTTGATAGTCAGTATGTTGCTGCCAACATGGGTGGTCCAAGCTCTCGGTGTTCTTATGCCAGGCGTACGGAGGCAGTATTCAACACACCGAAGAGAATCATACATGGGCTATAGTTTGTTATTTTTAATGTACAAAAATAACTTGTAATAATATACTTGGTTTGCTCGTAATATGAAATATTTCGAAAATAAGAGACGTGTGCTAAGATCTTGTGGGTGACCGTAGTATCCTTTGATTAGTCGTAGTACTTTTTTCAGTAACGTCAGTAACGTCTTATAAATCTGTGCTGTCGTTGACTGTGCTGCAAGCTGTCCCCACACCGCCCGCGCAATCCATAAAAGCGCGTCGCGGTTTCCCTTTCTCACAACCCTATATCACAACGGTGGTATCTGCTATGATCTCGAGAGGCACCCAGAAGCGTGCGCTACGACGTATTTTCCCAACACTGTGGCAACCTCGCACCAGAACGATGCATTGACATTGCAGCAAGTAAGCGAATTTCAGCAAGCTACTACCTAAGCGCATTATATATATATATATATGTCAATAACAAGACTAGTGACAAAATATGGCCTCCGCCTTACTGTCGGCATGACAAGTGACAGTAGAAAAGGTAGCCTATATCTTGCATTTCTTGAAGTACGCTCTTTTAACAAGCGTGAAGGATGAATTCCAAACGAAGCCAGAATCGAGGGTGCTATACTAAGTTACGGAAATTGTCACGCTACTTTTTGGGCTACAAGAATTTTTTTATAGTTTTCCAGAAACATGAAACGCGATGGTGACAAATGGCCTTTCGCGACAGCCATGGCGATGGCAAACAAATCCTGTTGCCATCACTCTAAAATCGCGTGCATGTGGTTGGGCCTTAAAGTAATTCGTATTTGCCGGAAGCGACCGTTCCTTGGCGCAGGCAGTGTCGCGACCTTCGCTCGCTGTGTGCTTGTGAAGACACGTTTGCACTAGAGAGACACAGCAACGATCTTGGTCTGCCACTGTCTTAAGGAGTGTATTTTGTCTTGTCGTCTTATGTACAATGCAAAGACACAAACAGCCCGCTCATGGTCTTTCAAAGACTCCGCCCGCACCTTGTCGAGCTCAGTCTTTCGTTGGCCAATTCTGTAGTCGCATTGGAGGCACACGCAGCGACACCGACTAAACTTGCACACCTGCACCTTATTTTCATTTTCAGCCATGGTCCCTGCTCTGTCATTGTCTCTATCCGGCTACGGGGTGCCATTCGAGGGACAGGGGTAGTTAGACACAAAAGGAAAGGTTCTCCAGTTTGGTGCTCATGCTGCCTATTCAGATGCTGCGGAAGCCTCGGAGAGGGCATTGTTAACTTCCTCAAGATTGCCCCCTTCATGGTCGTTTGAAGCAAAGACATGGGGCCAATTTTCCCTCAGCCGCAGATCTCCCGAAGATATGCCGACGACAGGTCTGCAGACACGTTTTGCTGATGTTTTCGATCTGTCATCATGTCACACTACGACGACATGATGTCTTTTGAGGCGTCATCGTCGGCCTAGTGTTCCCATGGGGTCTGGCGACTTTCGTCGGCCGATGGTCTGCGTCTGCTTTGTGTCTTCGTCGGGGTCATGTCAGTGTAGTGTCACTCTAGTGTATACACACCTTGAGCTAAGATATCTCTACACTCCCGCCATTTGTCAACCCTGCTGTGGCACAGTGATAAATTATTAATAAAAACAAAAGGCAGGGTAAAAAGAAAAACGAAAGGCGTATTGCAGCGGGCGAGGAGGGGGCCCGGGGAGCAAGCGGAGGTGGGCCAGCATAATAAAACCGAAAAGATCCAATGGGCAAGTAGGCGTCAGATGTCGGTCTGCAGGACTGCAGTGGAAGAATGTACGAGGGGCTGCACAGCGCTCCCTACCGGGCGGCAATTTGTGTGTTTGCTTCGATAAATAGCACGTACCCACTTTGGGTGATTGGCCAAGAATGCGGCGTCGAGACTGTTAAAAAGGTATTTTAGGTAAGGCATGGGATTAAAAACCAAAAATCTAACTACTAACACCACTAGATTGTATGGGGTCAGTTTACTTTGCGAGAAGAAATAAATAAATCCCAATTTTGATGACTGAAGTTCAGGGTGCATTTATTATCCAAGTGCATTATTTATGCGCAAGTAAATACCAAGACTCTTTTAAGCATTGAATTTATTATTTCTATACAGTATGAATGCAAATAAAAGACTATGCAACAGTTAAATAGCAATCATTATATTGGTATCAATGCATATATTACGAATACGTCACCCACACCTCATGCCCTTGAGCACTTTTTCTTTTTTCTTCGTACGCGTACCGCCGTTAAGACGTGAACTTTAACTTTAGTGCTGTCATGATCACTGCTGGCCATGGAGGAAAAAAAGCTAAGGAGAGGTCCTTGCAATGCGAGCGGCAGGGCAAAAACTGTGGCGAGTCACGTGCTTTTCCAGGGTGGTTGTGGGACAAGATGGCGTCTTGAGAGCCTTGTAAGGGCGCCTTGCGCAGTGCATTGTGAGGGGGCCTATCCGCTCGCATTTGTAAACTCACCGCTGGGCACGCCAGCGGCTCCTCCAAGCTGGCGCCCCTTGCACATGCACGAACCGCCGTAGTGTGCCCACAATTGAGAGGAGCCCTTCTACTTTTCCCTACTTCCGGCTTCACAAAATGTGATGTAACATCCTCCCTTTAGTTTATTCCTTCCTCCATGAAATGGATTCACTAAAAGAGCTTAATTGCATCACAAATTCACTGCCCCAAAATTTTTTGAATCCGTTCAGTATGAGTGAAATTAAAAAAATTTGACGCATGCTGCAATTGCATTCTCTCCTCCCTTGTCCCGTCTAATGCGCTGGAAGCTAAGCAAAGAGAGATTGCACGTGAAAAGCAAATGTGAGGCGTGCCTCTCTTTTCACTTTTTCTCTATTTGTCTTTCCTTTTAGAATACGCAGCTTTGCGATCGCACATGTACAAGTCGTGGCCTTCCACTGCGACACATGTAACGACCAGTGCCTTGCTCAAATCAGACAATGGCTAATTTAATGGCTGTAACAAGTAATTAGCTTTTTCCGTCATTTGTCCAGAGAACAGAAAGCAATTTTTAGCCGACTCTAAGACTTTAGTGTGAATTTCAGGCTCGCGAGTTTTCTGGAGCCTTTAATATCGATCGGCAGCGTTTTAGCGTTTTCGGACGATGTTTAAACAGTGCAACCGGGCCCCTTTTAGGCAGGCATGACCGGCTGTTCAAGAAGTTCTTCGCACCCTGAAGCGGCCATATTGGGAGTGTGCATTGAGCCTTAGTCTGCAATCCAGTTTGTAGGTCTATTCGTATGTGCTGTTCGTACTGTACGTGTATCGGCATTATAGGAGTCTAGCCATTCAAGTCCCCGTACGGATCTCGAACACAGCGCAAGCAGCATGTTTTTTGCGAGAGAACGGACCTTCAAAATGGCAACCCCGCCACTAGTGCTCCTCGTAGATGACATCAAGCCTTACTCAGTATAACAATAAAATTTTCGGTATCGCATTCATTGCGAAAAGCTTAAGTGTATCTTTTGGAGCCGATCTCGCACTACTTATGAGATTGCTGGTTGAAGGGACTACTCCAGAAGCAGAGGCGGTTTTCGTGCTGCGAGTGTTCTAAATGCAAAGTGGACGCTGATAGCACAGAAAGTTTAACAGCAGTCTCATAATGCGTCGAGATAGCATGCACAAGCGACTGCGCTCTTTGAGAAACGCAGCTTCCATTCTTGCAGAACGAATTAGACAACAAATGCGATACACCATCATGTTTAATATTTTTCAACAGTCAAGCCTGAAAAGCGGTAGGCATATGTGTAACATGACATAGCTGCTTTACAGTGAGCGTTCCGGCGCCAAGGCCTTCAGCGATGAGCCCATCACAGAAACCTATGCGTACTAAAACCGAATAGCCGCTTCTTCGACTTGGGGGCATGCTTTTATTAATGAAATGAAACGAAGAAAAAAACATCCAAAAGATTTGAAAGGAAAAACATTCAAAGAATCTGCCTAGAGCATGCCTCCTTAAAGGGGTTCAACTGTAAACGCAATCGGTACACGGTAACGGAAGTAATGTTATTAGCCTACAATTTTCAAAACCCAACAGATGACGAGAAGAAGCGCCCCCTTTCGCATTTCACTATCCCACTGATGTCAGAGAGCGTTGCCAATCACCACACACCTCTCACAGGGACGTATCCTGCATGTAACCAGCTCAAACACCACTTCAAGAGGCCGCAACAATAAAGAAAGAACGGGTTTGTCTGGGAAATCCCACAAAAAAAAAAAAACTGATTTCAATGGCTCCCCATGGCTCCATACTTTCACAGTGACTGTGCTGCACCTTCTGCGCAGGCCTGCAAATTTTTTTTCTGATTACCTTTATTTCCAGCATCTGGCAATAGCTTCGAAAATAACACCTGATCTCTGAAAAGCTAGAGATATGGCAAGAAATATAATGCACAAAGCATTAATCTGTCAATATTTTATTGTTATTCATTAACTAAACATTAATTTGTCAACAATTTTGCTTGTGTGTTTGACATGTTTTCTGCAGTATCGACCTAGCCCCAGCACTGCAACCATTTTTTCTTTTTCTTAAAGGGGTCTTGCAATGCATAAAAGCGTTGCAGGGCTTCTTTCGGAGCAAGAAGCCTGTCAGCGCCAATCTTTCATGGCTTCTTGTTTGTATGACAATTAGACATGTGGCAAATAAAGTGGCTTGTATGTGTAAGGAATGCACCGCTGTAGGCTCAGGAAGAGGGGCACCCTTCTTTTGTGTGTACGGACATATGATTATAGAGGCTTTTTCGGTATCTAAAAGATGCATTGCAGTGTGCACAAATAAAGGGGCACTCTCCTGCGTGGACTCGCATGTGGCCTTTAAAGAGTATTTTTGAGTGCAAAAGATGCATCGCAGTGTGCACAAGAAAATGGGCGCTATTTTGTGTGGATGCACGTGTCTTTTTAGGTTACGTTTTGAAGTAAAGGATGTACTGCAGTGTGAACACGAGAAGGGCCGCTCTCCTGTGTGAATGCGTATGTGGCCTTTAAGAGTAATTTGGCGCGCAAAGGAAGCATTGCAGTGTGCACAAATAAAGGGGCGCTCTCCTGTGTGAATTCGCATGTGGCTAAGAGTATTTTTGAGTGCAAAGGATGCATCGCAGTGTGCACAAGAAAAGGGACGCTCTCCTGTGTGGGTGCGCATGTGTCTTTTGAGTTTATCTCCGAGTGTAAAGGAAGCATCACAGTGAGCGCAAGAAAAGGGGCGCTCTCCTGTGTGGGTGCACATGTGTGCTTCGAGTCTATCTCTTTGCGAAAAGGATGAACTGCAGAGGGCACAGGAAAACGAATGCTTTCCACTGTGGGCACGAACGTGCCTTTTCAGGCTGGAATTGTCATTGTATGTAGCTGGGCACAGGTGGCACTCAAAGGGGCGTTGGCCTGTGTGTATGCGAAGGTGTCTGTTCATGTTTCACTTTTTCTTGCTCACATACGTGCACTGCCAGCAGGAATGCAGTCCGTCTTGTACAGGCATTGGCGACTTGCATTCCTCAAGGGACTCTAAGGACGAGGAGCCTGAAAAGCAACAGAGAGAATAGACTGCAGCACCAGGCAAGCAAGAATGGTTGCAGCCCTTCTGTATATATGTCGATTAACATGACGTAAGTCTTTGTCACAATTTTTCCTTATTTTAGGAAACACACTTCACCCCATTGCTGCAGTTTACACTGTATTTATTTAGTGCTGTAATACCATTGGCCTTATAGCACTATAGGTTTCTTATTCACCAACACACATGAACAATCGATAAGGCGTGGGTTTGGCTATATTGATAATCCATTTTACTGATTTAGCACACTTGTTAACTTTTTTTGTTTCATGCACAAAAATGGTTCTTTTTATATGTCTCAGGAAAATAGTTTTTGCCAGTCTAAAAGTACTGCAACAGACACTGCAGCATAGCAAATTTTTCACACTGAAATGTTGTTTCAAAATATATTGTCGCGACGTGAAGACAGAGGTCGTACTTGAAGACGCTGAGAAAACAGCAGCGGGTCGGTCTTTTTATTAACCGCAAGCGCGCGAGAGAGTTCCTCGTCTTTCTCGTTGTTGCGTTTTGCATAAAAGTGTGCAGATGCGCTGTCGCCTTCGTCTTTTTGGCGTGGTGCACGTGACATTTGCCTCCCTCCAACAATGGCATCGTCCCGATGCGCAGACAAGGCGCTTTACTCATAAAAACGCACATATGCACCGGCACACACAGGACAAACGAGAGTTAGCTGGACAAGTAGGGTTTCATCCGGATGACATGCACGATCTCGGGTGAGCAGTTTCAGCGACTGAAACTGCAATCGCCGTCGGGAATAACTTCATAGTTGATATCGTTCAATCGTTGGGTGACTCGATATGGGCTGAAGTATTGTCGTAATAGCTTTTATGAAAGTCCGCGTCGACGTATTGGGATCCAGACCCATACCTTGTTGCCTGGTTTGTAGGTTACCAATTTATGTTGTAGGTCGTACCGTTTTGCATCTTTGTGTTGCTGGTGACAAATACGCACACGGGCTAGCTGTCTGGCTTCTTCGGCGCGCTGACCAAATTTTTCGGCGTCAGCGTGAGTGTCGTCACACTCGTGCGGCAGCATAGCGTCCAACGTTATAGTGACTTTGCGCCCGTGTATTAAACTAAACGGCGTCATTCCGGTAGTTTCCTGCCGGGCAGTATTATAGGCGAAGGTCACATAAGGCAAGATTTTGTCCCAGTTCTTGTGTTCTGTGTCGACATACATGCAGAGCATGTCTGCGAGGGTCTTATTAAGCCGCTCTGTTAGTCCGTTCGTTTGTGGGTGGTACACCATTGTTCTCCGGTGAGCTGTACTGTTGAGCCTGAGAACCGACTCCAAAAGTTCTGCCACGAACGCAGTTCCTCTATCTGTGATGAGGAAAGTTGGAGCACCGTGCCGAAGGACGACTTTTTCTATGAAAAAATGAGCCGCTTCTGCTGCTGTGGCCCTCGGCATGGCTTTAGTTTCTGCATAGCGAGACAAGTAATCGGTGGCAACAATGATACATCTGTTCCTGTTGGTAGAAGTTGGGAATGGACCCAGAAAATCCATTCCGATTTTGGCGAATGGCTTTGCTGGTACTTGAATGGAATGTAATAAGCCTGCCGGGTGCGCTTTACGTCTTTGACAGTCGGCACATGTTTGGACGTAATGTTTCACAGCAGCAGGTAGGTTCGCCCAGTAGTAACTGTTTTGCAGACGGGACAATGTTCGAGTGTAACCGAGATGACCGGAGGTGACTTCATCATGGCAGGCTTCCAGAATTTCTTTTCGCAGTGATGCAGGGACGACGAGCAAGTATGGGTTGCCGGTGGGAGAAAAGTTTTTCTTGTATAGGGCATCGTTCCTTAAACAAAAAGATGGCACTCCTCTTGCAAAAACTCGCGGCACGTCTTCACGTCGTCCTTCTAAGAAGTCGATAAGTGAAAGCAGGTCAGGGTCACTGCGCTGCTCTTGTGAAATAGTGGCCGCGTTGATGACTCGTAAGAATGCGGCGTCCATAGACTCGTCATTAATAGCGGCAGGCTCGACGGGTGACCGCGAGGGACAGTCTGCGTCGGTGTGCTTCTTCCCTGATTTATAAATAATGGTCATATCAAACTCCTGAATGGGTCTTTCAAGTTAGTGAGCCAGCAAAGCGAGTGGTGATCACTGACGACCTTGAATGAGCGGCCGTACAGATACGGTCGAAATTTGAGAACCACCCAAACCACGGCGAGGCACTCTTTCTCGGTAGTCGAGTAGTTCTCTTTCGCGCGAGAGAGAGCTCTGCTGGCATAGGCTATCAATTTCTCGGAATTATCTTGCCATTGTATCAATACGGCACCCAGGCCTACATTGCATGCGTCAGTCTGAAGTGCTGTTCGCGTTTCCTGGTCAAAGTGCGCAAGAACCGGAGGTGTTTGGAGGCGTTGGCGTAATTCATTGAACGCTGCTTGTTCCTTTTTGCTCCAAAGAAAGGGGACATCCTCTCGTGTGAGCTGCGTCAGAGACGCCGCAATAGACGAAAAGTTGGCGATGAATCGTCGGTAATAAGCGCAGAGGCCTAAGAAGCGTCTCACTGCTCTTTTGTCATGCGGTGCGGGAAACTTTGCGACGTCGATTTTGCCCGGGTCAGGTCGAACACCTTTGTGATTGACCACGTGGCCTAAGAAACAAAGTTCGCTGAAACCGAAATGGCACTTCTCTGGTTTTAAAGTCAGGCCAGCCGAACATATAGCTTGTAGAACTGCGAATAATCGACTTAGGTGTTCCTCGAATGTAGCAGAGAAGACGACAACGTCGTCTAGATAGACCAAGCATGTCTGCCACTTCAGTCCTGAAAGCACAGTGTCCATTAAACGCTGAAAAGTGGCTGGCGCTGAGCATAACCCAAATGGAAGCACTTTAAATTCATAAAGACCGTCGGGAGTCACGAAAGCAGTTTTCTCACGGTCTCTCTCGTCGACCTCTATTTGCCAATAGCCACTTTGCAGGTCCATCGATGAGAAATAGCGTGCATGCCGCAGCCGATCAAGAGAGTCATCTATACGTGGCAGTGGGTAGACGTCTTTCTTCGTTACTTGGTTTAACTTGCGGTAATCTATACAGAAACTCAAGCTGCAGTCTTTCTTTTTAACCAATACCACGGGGGATGCCCAGGGACTCTTGGAAGGCTGTATTACGTCATTTTGGAGCATCTTCTGAACTTGCTTTTGGATCTCCTCACGTTCTTTCGGAGCCACACGGTATGGGTTTTGACGGATCGGTCTCGTATTTCCTTCAACGATGATTCGGTGCCGGGTCAGTGGTGTTTGCTTGACTTTCAACGTGCACGAAAAACAATTTTTGAACTGGTGTATCAGCTCTAGTAGGGGCTGTTTATCCAAGGCTGACAGGGTTGAGCAAATGTTGACAGACAAAGGTGTTGAGGCTGGGATGGTCACCTCGTCCGGTTGCAAAGCGAAGCAATCTATGGCTTGGTCCACGTCGTCGTAGTAGGCAATCGCGGTGCCCTTCTGGATGTGACGACGCTCGTTGCTGAAGTTGATGATGAGCACTTCTGCCCGCCCATCAATTAGTGCCAGAACGCCTCTCGCTATTGAAACACCTTGCGTAAGCAATAGCGTGTCTATTCGCTCCGCTATCACCTCATTACGGCACGGCCGTTCACATAACACCGACACAAGGCAGCAAGATCTCGGCAGGAGCATCAGATCATCGGCTACACGTAAACGTTGCAGTTGTTGTTCAGTGGGGCGTCGACGTAAGGATGGGCGGAATAGGTGACGATACGTTCTGGAATGTTGATGACAGCACCGTACTCTTGCAGAAAATCCATACCCAAGATCAACTCTTTACAACAGTCCGGTAAAATGACAAAAGTGGCGACGAAGTTCGAATCATCGATTACGAGCCGAGCGGTGGATTTACTAGTTGGCGTCTTTAGATGTCCACCAGCACTCCTTATGCTAGGCCCACTCCACGGCGTCTTGACCTTTTTAAGGCGGTCGGCGAGCTCTTGTCTCATAATAGAGAAACTAAACCATCCTAATTAATGTCTTGACTCTCAATCGTCCCAACTGCAGTCATAACTCTCGCCTTATCTCTTATGGTGGTTCGGTCCGGCCTACGTGAGCCCCCTGACTTGGCTAGCTCGTTGCCCAAGTGCAGTCGGTCGTCGATCCCGACGTTCACTCCGCAGCTCAACGCGTCCGTCAGCGCCTGTGCGTGCAGGCCATTGTCGCTGACGCTCGTAGGTCCCTTTCGGGCTACTGATACTGTCGACTGCTTCACCCGGCGTGGCGTTCCAGTGTTGACGTGGCACTCCGGGGATGGCCTTGGGTGGCTCGCTTCCGAAAAGGGGCTTGCTCCGGGAACGCTCGTCCTCGCTGGGCGTGGCGGCTGCTTATCCGAAGAGCCTCCTTTCGATCACTGCCGATTTCGCCGGCCACCTTGAGACGTCCACGTCTCAGGCAGCTGACCTAAACACCCATCGCTCCCGTCGCCAGCGCATGCCAAGTACAATCCTGCCAGGCTCGCCAACTGTCACATATTACGGGGTGTGGCCCCGGTGCGATGGACTCAGTCAGACTCGAAAACAGAACAAACATTTATCAGAGAAAAAAAAAACGGGACTCTAAAATATCTGCAAATGTACAAAACCACACAAATAACTTTACACTATGAAACTTGCCACAACTAGATTAGTGACTAAACTGTCCTAATTAATGTCTTAATTCTAAATCATCCTAACTGCAATCTTAACTCTCGCCTTATCTCTTATGATGATTCGAGCCTGCCTACGTGATGCCACTGACTTGGCTAGTTCATTGCCCAAGTTCAGTTGGTTGTCGATACCGACGTTCACTCCGCAGCTTGACGCGTCGGTCGGCACCTGTGCGTTCAGGCCGTCGTCGCTGACGCTCCATGATAGTCGTACCTGTTGACCTCGTAGCTTCAAATACAGGTTAGCAGTAGTTGGAATCAAGTAAAAATATTTATATTGAAAGACACGACTCACACGAGATATATTTATTAAGAACTTGCTGTGAGACAGATTGTAGTAGCTTATCTACAAAATCATTTTAGCAAAATTTTCAAGAATGTGCACAATGTTAAACATACACAAGCACAAGAGTGTTGATTGCCAACCGCTTTAGCCTAACACAAGGCTTTGCAGAAACATGCATAATTACTCTATACTGCCCACTGAAATGAACATTGCAATGAACCATACACAACTGGCTGGTCACATTCATGTACACATGAGATGGATTAAAAAATAAAGGACTAAAATTACTATACAAGAGAAATTTCAAGAACAGTTCAATGGACTTTCATATTCACCAGTGCTTGTCTGTCAGTAGTCCATGGCAAAACCTTAAAGTATTTCTTCATAGCACATGTTGATGGTGGTGCTGGGAAAGGGATTCACTTATTCTGCTTTGAGGCTTGTTATCTCGCTATTTTGACTGCCTATGCACAATTTTATAGACTTCCACCTGCATTCGAGAGCTTCCGGTCCGAGGCGCCCGTTCACAACTTGCAGCCAAGGTTGCATAGATGCAATTTGAAGAGAGTATAGCTGTCACAACTTTTTGTATTACGTGGGTATTACTTGTAATTACAAATTACGTAGTTATTGCACAGTTGGTTAAGCCATATGTGTGAGCGGTAATTCATATGCCGTATGTACTACTATGTACAAGCGATAATTCAACAGAATCGGACAACGAAATCAGCAGAATGGAATACCTACTTGCAAGGTATTCTGGGCAACTCAAGGACTTCTGCTTAATCCTTGCTCTCATGCTTACTCCGACGATGCAGATTGTGTTCCCTATGCAGATTCAGAGGCCCTGCTCTACGTCAGAGTAGAGTGCTCGCTCACATAGCCCATGAGATGCTAGGACTCTGCCATTAGAATTCAACATTACTACACACTGTAACATAGAGTACTACAGATTAATGAAAAACAATAGCATAATAATGCTTAACCTACCTATTAAAGCTGTAGAATATGAATAAAAATGATTATTTATTACATGCCTTCATCACAATGGCCCTCCTTATCATACATCTCTTAGCATCCTCCTCCCAGCATGGGTTAATGATGTCATGCGTGCAAAAAACTTTACGATTTCATTGCCACCTGCGTCTAGCACCCATCAAAGAATCATGTGCGACTATAGCAATCAAAAAACGACTCAAGGCAACCGATGTTCACACCTGCGAGCAACCTATATGTGTCGTCACACTTCATTCACATCTGTTCGCATTGCCATTGCCCCGTAAAGTATGGCGACATCCTATTCCCGCACATCTGATTGGTTTAGAGGTTTGCGACTGCAGTCACGCAATGAAGAATCAAGCAGCCAGTGACTGACCCAAATGAGACTGCTACAAAAGCGGCCTTCTGCGACCATTTGAGTGCGAAAGAGCTCTTAAGGCTATTTGACAGCCGCTGTCACAACTCATATGTTATCTCTTTATATAAAATAGTGACCCTGAAGGCAAAATTAAACTGCTGCCAACGACCTTATAACACAAAGTTCTCATCCATGGTTGCTGCTGTTCAGATTTATCATTTAAACTATAACTTCCATGACATTTTTCAAAGTGCAGAGAAACAAAGTGGGCTTGCAGCAATACTGTGATAGTGACAGACTGCAACACTCCGTATTCCTTACAAAAAGACTTCATATTACTTAAACAGAACACCTGACGATTGACATCAGTTAGTGAGACAAGGGCCCATATTGTGAAACAGTCCCAAAAGCAACAATAATGCTTTTGGTGACATTGGTGACATTTTGGTGTCATTGTTGCACACGTCATTGATTTATGAATGACTGACAACACATGGGTGAGCATATTGGAAGAGTGCCAAGCGACCAAGGCGTGACGTTTTCCTGGCCTGGCCACTTCTACGCAGTGGCCAGGCTTGGCTGTAGCTACTTTATATATAAAGGGTGCTGAAAGTGCTTTCAACGTGTTTCATGCTTAAAGCATAGAATATTATTTAAAGAATGCTGCTTTGCATGCAATATATTTTTGTTCACAGTTAAACACAGCATACTCAGAGTTCAGCTGTAGCGTGCCATCACAGCAGTATCATGCGAACATCTTATCATTTTGCCGGCGAGCAATAAATCACGCAAGCAACGCATAATTCATGTACCTGGAACATACAAACCACAAAAAACACATGCTGGCAACAGAACAAGTACTGAAAACAAACCAAGCTAATCCTCGTTGAATGCTTCAGAATAAAAATGCTGCTGAAATAACCAATGTCTGAATACTGGAAGCTACCATCTATGCCTCTGAAATGCTAGACTTCACCGCCAAGGGACGGTGATAAAGTGTGCTAATTTATTCCAAGCATGTCAGGAGTACCATAGAGCTGCATCACACCGGCATAAACCTTAGAGAGCACCCACTCATCTTCTATTGTGCTCAATAGCCAAAGAGCCCCCACCAAAGGCGACACTTTTGCAACTGTCACTTCTGCGACCTTTTGAGGATATGGCTCCAGATAAGGATAATCCTCTTATTCAAAAGCACGATGTCGTGCCAGTTACAGCGCAGCCAAGCATACACATAAGATAGTTATTGCAAGGCCAAAAACAGCCTCCCGCAGAGCAAATATGTGCACCTCACACAACACCAAATACATACACTTAAACGGGGCAGTATAGCACAGACAGCATGAATGTTAAAACAAACGTATGCATTGTGACGAGCAGCTGAAAAAATTCTCCCTACCGTTTTGCTGCACTGTCCACAACGACACCTTAGCAGATATGGGAGGCAAGTATCAAGTTGGTATGGCCTTCTACAATATTCTGAAAACCTCACAATGCTCAATTCATCGCACTACTTTTGTACTGCCGTTCTTTACCAGGTGCTCATCACCCTGAGATCCACCAGCTGAAACGCAGTACTATGTGCAGTCCCTTCCTTTTAATTGAATATTCGAGTCGTGGCGCCCGTACCAAAATAGAAGTTCAGGTATGCTGATAGAACATACATGTAATTTATAAAGGCACAAAATACAGGAAGACCAAGAGAAAGATCGACAACAGCACTGTTTTCTACTGTCAGTTCCCTTCTTTCTTTGGGCTCCCATCATTAATGCTGTTCTAATTTCCAACCTTAACCAACTAGCCTGTCTTTCCAAGTCTACTTGCCACTGCACTGCTCACCAGTGAAAATTGTTCTAAAAAACTTTCTGCAATTCATTTTGCGACTTTCGCTAGACAGGTACCATTAAGGTACATGAACATCCTTCAATGGTGCCCAGTAAAAGCAAGGGTCAAGGCTCCTTGGTTTCGGAAAGGCATGGCGACAGGAGTATGACTTATCACCGCATGCGTCTGTAGCTTTACTGTCAAATTTGCAGCCCAGATACACAGCTTGCCTGAGCAAGTCTTCCCCATGATAGCCAAGTGCTAAGTAGATCCCATTTTTCTTGATGCTGGAAAAATAGAACCTCTGTCAACATAATGAAAGGCTAAGCAGCTTCGTACACATTGAGAACTTGGGCAGTATCAAAGACTGCTTTGTGCTTAACCTTGCCAGAGAAATGCCCACAGTGAGCTTTGCCGCGTGCGGCTGTCACAGATGCTAATGCACAGAGAAGCCGACGCCTAGAGCTGTAGCCACCAATATCGCCACAGTCTGCGAGCTGGTTGTTTTGATCAAAGCACATTTCAGAGTGCTGTAGTATTGTAGTGTACAGGCAAAGTCACGTGATTTCATTTCGTATCTCATTTGCTCCCTTAAACTATAAAAAAATTGCCGCTTTGCACTTACGTTGTTGTGAAAAATTGGATCAGTCTTTTTTTAATGCTCTCTACAATATGACAAAATGCACATGGCTCTAAAGTGAATAATAAATATTTTGCAGAATTGTTCTTTGATTAATAGTTAAGCACAATATAGAATAACCTAATAAGCACCACATGATTGCAAAGCATAATGCATTAATTTCATTCAGTTGTAAATAACGACTTCTTATTCAAAAAAATTGGCCCCGGATCTGCATGGTACATTACAATTGCCGTTGAAAGACGATAGTATAGCGTCTGGAGAGAGTGAAGAAAACATTTAGTTGATGTTCTGCACACGACAATCGGTGAATGGTATTCTGGAGGCGCTGCGTTAGAGTGCCTCGAGCGTGCAGCGGAGGCGAACAAGCGCATTGAGGCACGTTAGCCACCACGAGCGCCATGTGGCAATTATCTTCGAAAACGAAGGAAGGCCTGCGTGCCAGCGGAGAAAGATGCGTGCCATTCTCGGAGGCGATAAGGTGTAGAACGCAGAGCGACGGGCAGATGCCACCACCGTGTCGTTTTAGCAAAGCGTCGGCAACACTTGCCTTTTTGAGCCCCGCGTCGCACTGTCAGCGCAGCGTGTTTAACACTACGGTCCTTAGAATTACTTGTGCGGGCCTTCACTTGTATAAAGGCACATATACAAAACATCGACGTGTTGTTATGGTACCTCATATATGCGCGATGATTGCTTTTTAATTGACAATCGCAGAAGTATGAACGCTGAATCTTGAGCAATATTGGTGGACGCTGCGGATGAGGTCGACTGTTTGAGGTATCGTTAAAGGTGGACAAACGGACAAATGTACAGACAGACAGACAGACCAAAATTTTTTCTGTCGAAGGTCCCCAAGAAAGACTATCGTCTTTAATATTTAATTGTTATATGAAACACCCTGAACTCTGCTGCATGCGCTTGTGTGTGTGTGTACCCATACAGACACACGCACACACACACATTTTCATCACTCGATTTATTGGCATGTGTTGGCATTGCCCATAGACTGATAAGCCGCCAAGTAGAATTCAGGGCCATTCTTTCGAGGAGGGTTAGTAGTTGACACAATGGCAGCACAACGCAGCTGCTCCCTTTTTTGGCTGTGCTAGCCGCAGTGCCGGAGAAACCATAAAGTTTCCTAGATATACACTAGAAGGAACTCTGGCGCTAGTGTCTATGGGAGCTGTAACACAGTATGGAATGATGGGTAGTACACGGATTTGTCTAATCTTTGTACTTATTTATTTATTTATTTATTTACAGTACCTACAGCGCCCGCGAGGGGCATTAGTGTAGGGGGGAGATAACGATTTCAAAATGCAGAAAGGCGACAGTCCATTAACACTGAGTTGAACATAAAAGAAATACAGATACATAATAAAGCATCCAATGGTGACACGTAATAAACATTGACGTGTGTGAAGGTACAGCAGCAAGAAAAATATATATACATATATATAAAATGCATATGCACACACACATATATACATACATATATATACACACACAGATAAAAAGCAGAAAAAAAAAGAGCTGAAGCGTAGATCGCCAGAGAGATGAGACGAAAGTGTAAGCAACCTTAATGTGTGCTCAGGCTACGATAAGATATGATGTTCCAGTGCAGTGGCGAAAGTTTCCCTGGACACGGCTACAATTTCATGAGGTAGTTTGTTCCATTGCTTAATTGATCGCGGAAAAAATGAATATTTAAAAAGGTTAATTCTGGTAGAGAACTCGCGCACTTTAAGGGGGTGATCAGTACGAGCAGATATATACGTAGGCTCCGATATGTAGTTTTCTTTGTGAATACCCGTTAAACCATGGAATATTTTGTTAAACAGAGATAAACGTAGGAATTTGCGCCTGTCTTCAAGAAGAGGCCATCCTAAAGTACTCCTGATTTCGAAAGATCTTTTAGAAAAGTTGTAATCACCCGTGACGAAACGGGCTGCTCTCAGCTGTACGCGTTCTAGAGCGTCGATGTTCACCTTAGTAAAAGGGTCCCACGTGCTGCACGCGTATTCCAAAAGTGAGCGTACATTCGACATATACAGGATTTCTTTCAGGCTGGCCGGTGCTTGTTTAAAGTTACGTCTTAAGAAGTTTAATGTGTTGCTGGCCTTTGTTACGATGTAATTTATGTGGGCATTCCAAGTCAAATTGCTGGAAAAAATGACTCCTAAGTACTTATATTCTGTTACAATGGACAGCTGTGTTGTGTTCATGACATAGCTTGCCATCAGCGGGTGTCTTTTGTTTGTGAACCTTAAGAGGTTGCATTTGGACAGGTTGAGTGTCATGTTCCAAGTCGAACACCAAGACAAGATTTTGTTCAGATCATTCTGTAGCAGTTGACTATCTGATTCACTTGAAACTTCACGGTAAATACAGCAATCATCTGCATATAACCTCACACGGCAAGACAAGTGTTCAGTAAGGTCAATGATGAATATAACAAAAAGCAGGGGCCCTAAGACGGACCCCTGTGGCACTCCAGATAATACAGAGACATCAGAAGAGCGGACACCATGAAGTATCACGCGTTGGTTTCTATCTAACAGGTACGCTTCCAACCACTTCAGGAGGGCGTTCGGCAAGTTGAGGTAGGACAACTTTAGTAGTAACAGGGTGTGAGATACGGTATCGAAAGCTTTCCGAAAGTCTAAAAAGATGCAGTCAACTTGCAAACCTGAGTTAATAAATGCTGCGATGTCATGGCAAAATTCTACAAGCCGAGTGTCGCAAGAAAAGCCAGCCCTGAAGCCATGTTGCGTTGGAATAATGAAGCTATTTTCTTGAAAGTGTGCCATTAAATTTGTATAAACAACATGTTCTAATGTTTTACAAGCAACGCTTGTGAGTGAAATTGGCCTGTAGTTGCACGTTCTTGTTTTTGAACCACTTTTGTAAATTGGAATAACATTTGCAGTTTTCCAGTCCGAAGGTAGAGCGCCAACTTCAAGAGATATCTTAAATAACAGTGTTAAAAAAGGGGTGACAGACAATGCACAGTTTTTTAGGACAAAATTTGAAATAAAGTCAGGACCGGTAGCCGAGTGGATGTTTATCTTCCGTAGTAATAATGCGATACCATCTTCAGACAGCTCAATTTCCCTCATCTGAGTAAGCTCTCTGACGTCATGTGATTTCAAAAGTGCGGCTTTTGAGCATGAAAACACGAAGTGAAAATAAGGATTGAAGGCCTCTGCTTTTGCCAAAATATCTGCGCCGTAGGCTTTTCCATCTATGATGTCAGGGATAGCGTCACCAGAGTTCTTTTTGCTCTTGACATATTTCCACATTTCCTTTGGATTAGTTTTCACTTTGTGTCCTAGAGTGAAAAGAAACTTTTTATGTGCATTGCGCATCAATCTCGCTATCGTTTTGCTCATTACCTTCATCTTTGCGAACAATGTAGGATTCGGCGAGTGGCAGTACTTACGAAAGGCTCTATTTTTCCTGTTTAACATCGTACGAATCTCTTTAGTAATCCATGGTTTATCGTTTCGATGATGAGAAGTAATGACATGCGAGGGAATGAAGGTTTGTGTCAAGGACAGTATTTTAGTCTTAAAAAGATCCCACAATGCATTTATGTCTAGACACGAACATTGAGCCCTAAACTCTGGAAAAAAATTGTCTAGTTCACATGATATTGTTGCGTAATCGCCTCTTTCATAAAAAAAGACCTTGCGAGGCTGCGCAGAACGACAATTCTTGGTGGCACAGGACATCTTAGCGACAACAACATCATGATCACTAATACCAGGAATCAAGGTAATCGAAGACACGAGATCAAGCACATTGCAAAAAAATAAATCAAGTACATTTGCACTACTAGCCATAATTCGCGTTGGTTTTTGCACAAACTGTAGTAACGAATGGGCATTTATCATTTCGCGGAAGGTCGTGTACAGGAGGGATGAATTGACTAACACTGGTGTAAGCTGCTGCCATATCACATCTGGTAAATTAAAGTCACCTGCCAAAACAATATAAGTAGTTTGTAGTGTCAGCAGCACATTGCTTAAATTGAAAAGGGGCTGAGGGTCTCTCGTGCTGGGTGACCTGTAGAAGGAAACGAATGCCACAGACGAGCCGTTGTTCAAGAGTACTTTGCAGCAAACAATTTCGGTTGAGCCAGCTTCAACGTCAACGAGGAAGCTAGATATAGTATTGTGAATCAAAATGAAAACACCTCCCCCATGCGCGTTTCTGTCCTTCCTGTAGACTGTGTAGCAGGTTGGAAAGATTTCATTGTCATTTATTGTGTCGTCTAACCAAGATTCAGAACCAAGTACTACATGTGGCTTTGTCGTTTCAATGAGGGCGGCGAGTTCTATAATTTTATTTTTTACGCTACGACAATTTACCACAATACACACGATGTCATCCGGGCTGGATGGTTGTCTAGAAGTTACGAGGGCCTTTTTTAGTTGCTATGTCTTGGTTTTAGTCACGCTGTCTGTTTCAGCCTTATAGACAAAAGTTTCCTTGCCAATCTTTAGTTTGTTATACGATAGTCTGAAGTCCCCTCCCTTATTCTTCGCAAATTGAATTAATTTCCGCCTCTCTTGTCGAACTTTGTTGCTATAGTCCTCGCTAATAGCAAAGCTTGTACCTTTCAACCTCGAAGTAGTTGATAAAACACGCTGCTTTTCCTTAAATGACAGAAAACGAACTATTATAGGCCTGTTTTTTGTTGCCATGAAGCGACCTAGCCTGTGGGCCCTCTCAACCGCATCAGCCGAAACAGCGACTTTTAACTTTTCCTTGCAAAAGGCGATCACCTTAGTCTCCGAATCTTGCCAGTTTTCACCAGCTGCATCTTGAAAGCCAAAAAAGATAAGGTTGTTGGGGATCTGGCGCCGACATGGCTGCTGGTCACTTACGCCTCGTACTTCTTCAGGTTCTGCAGATGGTGTCGACTTTCCACGTATCCGGAGCGGGGCGGCTTTTCGACCACGCAGACGGTGCCGCCAGGGATGTATGCCCTGCCCTGCACTTTTTCACTGAAGCGCACCTTCCTTTGGATATGACGGCGCTACCGTCGCTGTTCGACTGTCGCTACGCTGACTGGCAACCTGGCACATCGGAACTCAACGTCACACTACATAAGCTACCGCCCCTGCATGCCACCTTGGGATCTGGCGCCGACATGGCTGCTGGTCACTTACGCCTCGTACTTCTTCAGGTTCTGCAGATGGTGTCGACTTTCCACGTATCCGGAGCGGGGCGGCTTTTCGACCACGCAGACGGTGCCGCCTGGGATGTATGCCCTGCCCTGCACTTTTTCACTGAAGCGCACCTTCCTTTGGATATGACGGCGCTACCGTCGCTGTTCGACTGTCGCTACGCTGACTGGCAACCTGGCACATCGGAACTCAACGTCACACTACATAAGCTACCGCCCCTGCATGCCACCTTGGGATCTGGCGCCGACATGGCTGCTGGTCACTTACGCCTCGTACTTCTTCAGGTTGGTTTTTTCTATCGCCCTGTTAACGGTAAACCATTTCGAAAATTGGCGCCGGATCCCAACTCCGCCTTGAACTTTTGTACGCGCAGCATTACTTTTGTGCGAACCAAGTGTTTGTTATGTGTACGTTATCTGCGAAAACTACTGCAGCTTCCAGGTGATGTAGAACAAAACCCAGGCCCTCTGACTTCTGAGCAAGAACAACAAATGTTCACCGCTGTCATGGCGATTCCCACGGTACTGCAAAAGCAGACGGAAATTCTTGGGGAACTTCGTTCCGTAGCGTCACGGCAAGAAGCACTCGAGCAAAAGTTTTCGCAGATGGAGGACAAATTGAACGTCTTTGAGGACAAATTGCTATCGGTGCTTCCTTTAAAAGACAAGGTGATGCAGTTAACTGCGGATACTGGCAATCTTGCTGCCACGTTTTCGAAGCTGCAAGAATTGGAAGATAATATAGAAAATAGATCTCGAAGAAACAACCTTATCTTTTTTGGCTTTCAAGATGCAGCTGGTGAAAACTGGCAAGATTCGGAGACTAAGGTGATCGCCTTTTGCAAGGAAAAGTTAAAAGTCGCTATTTCGGCTGACGCGGTTGAAGTACTTCTGGCTCCTTGTGTGTTCGTGTGGCTTGAAGCTGTTTTCTTACGAAACAAAATCAGCAAATGTTCAGCGGTTGCGCTTCACCACCTTATTCTTTTAGGCTTACCATTTCAAATCGGGTCACAAAGTTCAAAAGGGTTCGTTCTTTCCTTTGAAAAAAAAAAAAAAAACCAAACAGAGCATTTAACGAAGCCACAAGTGCGATTTGCCACCCGCAAGTACTAAGACTAGGCATATTCGTGTACTACCCATCATTCCAATAGTGGCTGAACGATCACAGTGCCAGAATCCCCTCTGGCTAATTTTAGGAAACTCTATGGCAGACACCCTATAGATTGCTTGCACGTGACGTCATGGACGCAGCTTTTAAAAGAACTGGAACTCCCTGAAGGCGGCTTTGATGACAAGCAAGTTGTGTCTATGTGAAAACGACGTGGAAGGAACATCTCTGTGCGTGAAAAACGAATTTACGTGCATGTGACACTTTGATAACAAATTACAATAATGTGAAAACGGAAATATCACATACCCCCCCACGCTGGCGCTCCAACACAGTGCTTTCAGTACAGCAGTGAAAGCGATCTACACACTTCCCTCTAACACTCACGTCAGTGACTAGGTAACAGAGCAGCGGGAACTTGTGAACTGGAACCGCTGTGTGCCCATTCTGTGCGCATCCTCAGGTTTCACAGTAGTCGAGCTACATTTAAGAACAACACGAATCGCAACACATTCATTTTTGCACATCCCGTGCCCTTGAAATGGATATCTGAATCTCTTTTTTTTTTGCCTTTATAACATGAAATGTGGGAATGGTTATCGGTCTACGAACTGTCATCTTTAACATAGAAGCTTGGGCGTGTTGGTACAATTCACGACCTAATGTACTCCTAACCAGCTCAGGTGGCGGGGTTCCTATGGAAACTAGTGTCACCACTTTCGTTCAACTGCTCACCGTTGATGACGCTACCTAAAACCTGTTCATCTGATACATTACGGCTGTTTGGACAGCGCTAGAGTAAGAACGGCTGCATTCTGTGAACTGCCAGCATATATGCGACTATTTTTTCACTTAGATTACTGGTCAAGTGAGCTGTTCAGTGCGATTAAGTATTTATTGCACATTGGTTGACAAACGTGGGAACCTGTAGTCTTACATGGTGTAGGACAGCTTGTGTAATGGTCAGCTTGTGTGAATAATTACAAGGAATTTCTGAAAGACCTCTAGTATATTTATTTCCCAACTATTTTTTATTCTTGCATAATAATTACGCAATATGACTGCTCTGTTGGCCAAAGGTGACGAACGCTGAAGGTGACGTCAGTGAACAGGTGCCGACTAGCGCCATGCCACTCGTCGCTTACGGCCCAAGCGGCAGAGGGTACAGTCGCAATATTTTTTTGGAGTGAACACAGGCGGGCGTGGCTTGCGGCACTACTAGCGTCATTTGCCGACACGTCACAGTATCTGCGCGCATGCGTGAGGAGGGTAGCTTTCCTTCGTGCGCATCACGTCACCGCTGCGCTCGTATGTCGTCTGCTAACTGATTTTCAACATCTTTGGTGTTCGTATTATTATGGCTAATAAAGCTTAGATGCTTTCAGTTCAATCGGCGCACTTATTGTACATGCCGTGTCACTTGGTTTTCGTCTTTTTCCTGCGTTCTTGTACAACGAAAAAGCAAAGGAACACAATTACCCGAACGGTCATTTGATGTACGTTCAACAAAAGATGAATTAGTTTAAGGAAGTTGTATCGTTAATCTAAAATAGCTTGCCTCGATGTTTCATTAGCATTTTGTCATGTTCCCCTTTGAAAAATAAGAGCATTGCTGCCATTCTGGAAGGTTGTGAGAAGTACAGTGCTGGCACAAGGTAATGATGCACTCGAAGATTTCGACACTCTTGACGAACTTTCAGTTTCTCTGCAGCCGCCGCGTTAACAGAGTGCCGCACCATAGCCTATTTTATGTATATTGCCATATGTTTTCACAAATTCTCAAGCTTGGCGGAAGAGCAACGCAACCTGGCAATTTTCCGTGTGCTCGTTCATAATAAGTTCTGCAGTGTGCCCCGGTGCCAAGCACAAAATGTGCATCCGGGAAAGCACCCAGCAACAAATCAACGATGATCTTGAAAACATGTTTATTTTGTTGAGACGTGTTGAGAGGACGACCCACTGTACGAAGGCTTTGCCACAATTTGTGAGTAAGGTGGAGCAAAATTAGAAGTTCAAAATTCTTGCCACGTTGAAGCACCCTGCTTTCCTACTGCCGTGCGTGTGCAGCAGACGACACGCGCTAGCTCGCCTGATGCAATGCGCGCGACGGTATCTTTTTCGCAGCCCGGCCGCATGGCGCATGAGCGATGCTTCTGGGTGCCCCCGCTTAACAGTGCTCGGAGCTCCGAAAGCCTAATGGCGAATTCTACTGAGAGAGCAGGAGCACTGAAAAGCATGCCTAAAGTGCTCTCTTGAGACATGCCGTGTTTTAGTGGTCGAACAGGTGCAGGAGCACTGCCATTCATTGGTAGAGCAAGACTGCTCTACCAATGTGCCGAGAGCAGCCAGGCGCAGTTTGTAGTGATCTCGCCTGAAAAGCGGAGTACCACGAATCACGTGGCTCTCGAACGTCACAGTTCCCGAATTTTTCTTCAGCCGGTGAGCGCGGCGGCAATGGTAGCAACCATGTGTAGTTTGACACCGCTGTTTTCTACGGGTGGCTACTATAACAGCTGGACGCCTGCCAAATGGGTCATTTCACAAACATACTAGGTACTAGGATAATAAAAAACACATGGCTGACCGATTTCACGCATATTTCGCTGCTGCCCCAAAGAGAATATCCCGAGGCTTGGAATGTTCAGTAACATGGTTACTCTACTCGTCACCTTCTTACCTGCCCTCCGAGAGCAGGGCACATTCCAATGGCAGGTTGAGTGGCCCTGCTTTCAGTGCTCTGCCCCCCACTCCTAACTGCCCTGCCCCTTTAACTCCTGTTCCCTCAATGAAATTCGCCACAAGGTCCCTAGATGAAACAAGTTGTTTTGTTTCATCTAGAGACCTCATGAAAGCCAATGGCTCCCGTATTCACCCCCAAAAAGATTGCGACTGCACAAACTTGACGTGGTGGGCGCTGGAGAGGGGCTATCTGGGCAGGTCAGGAGTAGAGTAGGTCGTGGTATAATTCTTTATAAAGCAAATAAAGCGCGAAAAAAACGAGTACAGCCACAAACTTTTAACCTGGACGCACGATCGCCAACAGCTCAGTCGATATAAGCGTCTAACTCTTTTCTTACCGTAGAAAACTGGTCTTTTCAATGTGTGTCTACATATTTTTTTTATCAAAAACTGTTGCGCGTACAATGGGTTCTTCTACATTTAAATGTAGCCCATTCACGTGTTTTTCTAATGCAATAAAATTCAAAGCAAACAACCTCATACTGTTTCATAATTTATTTCTGAAATTCGAGGAAAACAAAAGAAAATGTACCATAGAATATATAAAATTGCTGTTACACATTACAACATTTAGATTGAAACAAACTGAAATATACAAATGGCAGCTTATAATACCAGGTATAATATTAACAAATTTGAACATTCTCGAATAAAAAGTATATTTCTCGCGGGCCCTCATCTTAGCGCCCATGACGCATGTACCACTTGGAGAAGCAGTTGCGCATGGCGGTAAAGCAGTGATGTGCTTTGCAGGTGCTACAAAGAACATTTGTTTTCACTTCCTTCTTGGTGTTCTCGTAGCACAACTTGCAGTTTTTTCGGCTGCCAACCTTTTCCGGCTTGTGCCGAATCCAGTCGGGTGGCAGACAAGAAACTCTGACAGGTTGGTCATCATTTAGGTTCAAAACTCCCTGGATGAGCATCTCTCGGAAAGAAAGCTGATCAAATTGGGAACTCAAATTTAGCCCAGGAATGTCTGGATGCTGTTTGCGATGCTCTTGAAAAAGAATAAAGCTATTTACGCAGGCTATCTCGATACAATGGGAGAACAGTGTTTTCCTCATCATACGTGTTTCCGAAAGACGTATGTGCCAATTATCTGGTCTGATTTGTCTACCTCCAACATGCCTGCATTGTAGTCATGCACTAACAAGGGCTTCCTTATTGTTCTCTCAGTCCATCGGTTCCCCACTTTTTGACATCTTTTTTTGCCAAAACGTGTTCGTTCGCTGTGTGGATTGTACTCATTACATTTACTGCCTTGCCGTCTTTCCACTGGAGAAACAAGATGTTTCCATCCCTGACCCACCGAATGTGCACCCGCTCAGCCTTCCTTTCCCATTTTATTTCAGATCGCCAGGGAAGCCTCGGTGATCTTTTCTTGTCGTTCCACATGCCAGCATACGTTCTGCATTGCAGGAGATGTTCGAATAGGTTCTTTGAGGTATAAAAATTGTCCATGTAAATTTTGTACCCTTGTTGTATTTTTCACAAAGTTTACTGACATCAAAAGCCAATCCACGTGGTCCTGGTGTACCCCTCTTACCTGTGTACACAAAGAACTGTAAGGTATACCCTGTTTCAGATTCAGCAAGAACCCACCATTTGTAACCACACTTCGTCACCTTATAAAGAATATAGTGCCTAATTCCCGATCTTGCTTTCGGTTTCCCTGTCCTTTCATCTAGTGCAATGGATTCCCGTGGCTGGAAAAATGGTGCAGACACCTCATTGATATGTTGAAGCAGTGGCCACACCTTCCGCAGTTTTCCGGCTGATGCAGTGCTCTGATCATCCGGATCAGAGACGTGCAAGAAAGCGGGGAGAGAAAAGAAACGCTTCCTGCTCATGATTTGCGCTGGAAGGAGACCATCGTATATTGACCCAGTGTTCCAGTACATATGAAGGCGTGGCACTTGCACAATACCCATGTAAATGAGGGGTGCAATGAATCACAAAATCTCCGGCGGCGGTGTGATTTCAGGCCAAGAGCCGTCTGCTTCTGCTTAGCTGGGTTTTTCGAAAATTTTCATCCAAGCGTACTTGGTGTACTGACAAACAGTTGAGACCAATTCAGCAGTGAAAAGCATCATAAACATGTCCAGTGCACGTTTAAAACTTCGCGTCTCGCTCAGGCGCGTCACATCCAGATGTACCCCAGGTGTTTGTTTAGGTAAGAACTTGGCTCTGCATGGTGCATTCAGCAGAATATCGCCTCCATAGGTAGTCGACACCCTAGTAAGAAAACGTTAACAACTGTCGTCACTTACAAAACACGCTCATCACTTCCGAACCTACACTTACTTTGACACAGTGGTTGAAGGTCTGGGCTGTGGAGATGAACAATCGCTGTCTGATTCGAAATCTGATGATCCAACTTCTACAGAGTCCTCACTACAGCTCAAACCAAGATCATGAGCAGTGGAGGCAGCGGAACCACGTTTCTGAAGTTTCTTCGTCGGCGGCGGCCGATGCGCTAAACGCAACGCTACCTCAACGCCCCCTGTACTTTGGCTACCTCCTTCGCTGTCTCCCTTTTTGCGCAGGAGCTCCCGCCAATAGACTGAAACAAAAAGTAGTAGTGTAGAGTAGTTCTTATATACCGGCCAAATGGCGTTAATTATCTGTAAAAACAGAGATAAATTTAATGATTAGTTCACTAATTATCAAGGCTAGGTAACGCTAGCCGCCACCCAATCTAAAGGGTACAGCCACGTTCCTCCATCCATCCATTTATCGCATATTTATATTTTTGGCGGGGCTTTTAAAACCACCGATCCATGGTGATCGAAGCTCTATGGGACGGTAAGGAAAGAGTTAACGGAGCATAGCGGCAAAATTAACCGTAATACGTGCATGCCTGCAATGTAGTACAGTCCTTTGCAGCTGTCTTCTTCTAGGCTGCACCGGACGCGCGTACTGACTCGGCGGTCGATGCTGGCATGCAAGAAAAAAAAAAAAAAAGGTGGTGGTGGGGGGGGGGGGGGGGGGCGGCTGTACAAGACTGAAGCACACACAGCACTTCTTTTTTTAAACTGTTGTGACACAGCACTGTGGGTGTGCCAGTTTAGCTCGTACAAGGTTTTTATCGCTGTGTTGACTGGCGTTAAAATGGTGAACGCCTTGTCACCGCTCGGATTATGGCGTAAACTGGCGGCTTGCGTTTGACACGGGTCAAGCTCACAGCTGTGTCAACCAGAAATTTTCAACGGAGCCTGCAGTTTTACATCGGCAGATGTGTACCAGCAAGAAACAAATTTCTTTTAGCCGATAAAAACTTGGGCACAGCACCTTTGCGGCGCGTTAGCTTCACAGTATTTGCAACCACGAAAAAAAAAAAACACTTACGAAAGCTCAAGTGTACTTCATCATGCGTTGCAGCCAATGTTCAATATAGTCCACGTGAGGCCGGCAAACAAGGACGCAAATAAAAGCCCGCCAAGAACATGACACAAATCTTGAAGCATCTTGAAAAGCACGCGTGTTGCGTCCATCGATAGTACAGTGAACAAGAGTAAGTAAGTTGGTGTTCCTCGCGTCGTGGCGATTTCGACCAGAGGCAGCGTGGCGGTCGTCTAGCTGGTAAGGTCACAGAACATACGGTGAGGTCCCTTAGATCAACCAACGGCTCCTTTATTGATAAAATAAAGGAGGCGTTCGATGGACGTTTATAGAACCTGTTGAGTTGCCAAACTCTTCGCCTCAAGTGCATAGTTGGATTGCGCCGCCACCCTCTCGTGCGGAGCCCGCAGCCGCTCTCGCGTTTATTATTCTCGCTGCACTACAGTCAACAAAATCTGTAAAATACTGCTAAAGCTTCTTTCCCGAATGCATGGAGTGCTAAAAACTGCTCTGGAAAATTTTTACGCTTCTTATAATGCCTGATTGCCGGGATCGTTTGCTATGGGCGCGCCGACTTTTGTAAAAGGTAACGACTCATTTCGTGTCGAATTAAAGCATCGAATGGATTTAACGCGCGCAACCGCGCCATAGTACGTTCATAGTAAGTTTGCACCCGAAGATGAGCCGTGGAATTGACACGACAAGCACGCGCAAATATACATTCTTGTTTAGCACGCATAGCCCTACAACGCACCGTGGAAGCTGATTCCCGGCTTTGTGGCAAGCAACACATCATTCTTACAGCCTCATATGCAGCCGTAACCTTTCCCTTATGATTGGAGCCAAACGCAAGTGTCACACACACGTGCGTGCGCCCAATTCAGAGTTTTAACTAAGTGAAATCTCACTCAAGGAGCAGTTTCTCTGCGACACGATCCCAATACTTAATGCGCAAAGTATCTACGGTTGCCACACGGTGCACGTTCAATCGCCATCGAGCCACTCCTTGGGTGAAAGCATGGAGGAAGGGAGTGAAAATGATGACACCATCATCATCATCGTGACGGGGAAAAGAGGGCTTATGGTTGAGTATTGAAAATAAAGCAACAGTTCGATGTGGTTGTTGGAATCGGTGTGACGGTGATTGAGCCTTAGTTCGTGACAATGTAATGAATAGTTGTCAAAAGCTTTAGTCCAGTGTCGCATTGAACCCACTGCTAAACACCAGGGTCGAACACTTCAGCTTTCGTTGGTTAACCATTTGTACAGTGCTTCGGCGGTCTAGCAGTCTACAGTGCTTGGGCGGACTTGTCTAACATACATAATTGGTGTTCGCGGTGGCTAATGCAGCTTAATACGCAAAAATGTGAATTCATGCAAGTTTCGCGCAAGCGCACTAACTTTTCCTTCCAGTATTCTGTGAACTTCCAAACCTTAACCCAGGTCGACTCCTATCGTTATCTTGGCGTCAGAATAACAAGTAAACTAACATGGTCTGAGCACATAGAACAACTAGTCTCCGCTTCAGCAAAATCACTTGGCTACATTAAAAGATCGCTTACGTCCTGCCCACCGCAAATCTGAAAATTAGCTTACGAAACCTTCACACGTACTAAACTTGAATATGCTTCTGCTATTTGGAACCCTCACCAAAATTACCTAATCGACGCATTAGAAGCAATTCAAAATTCCGCTGCCAGATTCATCACCTCACAATACAGTTCTCGCTTAAGTATTACCAGTATCAAACTTTCCCTCAACCCTCCCTCCTCTAGAAATTCGCCGCAAGGTCACTCGGCTCTGCCTTCTGCACAAACTATACCATAATTTTCCGTCGCAATGCAATACCGTTCATCGCGTCGCCTCTTTATCTCCCTATGTTTACAGCGCTTACATGGTTCAACTAACGCTTTCAATAAATCATTTTTACCTACTGCCATTGATGACTGGAATAACCTGCCTAAATCCATAGTGCACGAACAAAACCCCTTAAAATTTAAACAGCTAATCACAAATCACTTGATATGTTAGTTAATTTACAATTGTTGCCATTTTCTTCCACGTATATATATATTTTCTTTCTGTTGACATTGTTTTTTATCATGTAGTTCACTTTCGATTATGCTTTGTACCATTGACAATCATGCATCCGTTGAATTGTGTTTTTGCCTCCCCCTTATGTAATACCCGGCAAGGGGCCTTTAAGGGTTCAATAAATGATGATGAATGATGATGATGGTGATATTTTTAACTCCACAAACCGTCCCCGATAAGCCATTTACTATAGCCCCTGCATTTTTCAAAGAGAAAAAAATGAATGTGATTTCTGTGAGCAGGTTCACGCAAATACCTATTTTTATTCTGCAATTATCGTACGCATATTTAAAACTAGAGCTGTCTTAAATTGTTCTTTATATGAAGAACAAATATAGTTCTGCCAGTATTTTTGTCTGTTATAGGCATCTGGCATTTACTTTTCAACCTCGATATAAAATGAAGGGGTATATGAGGAGACCTTAATTTGGTGTTTTAGGTATACAGCTGTGCTAAACAGCCTGCAATGCATATGGTTTTTGACATCATGTATGGAATTGAGGAAAACGTAGTCACCTCTAATTGAGGTGCTGGATGGGCAAGAAAAAGGTTTGATGCACCAAAGCCACAACCGGATAGGGGAGAGTGGACAAACAAAATCCCTTGTAGATACATGATCCTTTATTTACAAAGACAAGAGCAAGAGCCTTGATTTTGAGTATTTGCGACTACCACCGAAAAAAGAAAATATGTGGCCTCCGCCCAATCGCAGTGATACATAATATTACCCCTTCGTGTTCTTCAACGTGTGCCAAAACAGAGCTACACAAGTTGTTACTGTCGCCTCCATACGAATGGGACCGTGAAAAAGAAAAGAATTAAGATAGAAACGAAAAGAGGGAGGGGGTAGGTGAAGTTTTTCTACTTGCACCAAAATATATGTACACGAACCTCAAAACAAAAGGACAAGCAAGCAAAGAACGGTCTTTCTGTGTTACGCATGCAAACAAAATTTGAAAAGAGTTAGCTTATATACTATCACAACTCCGCAGTAAGAATTTCACTTGAAATGCGAGAGACAAAGCTATATCTTTTAGCACGGTAGCATATACCAGCATCTATGGTGCTTGAGCTAAAGAGAGCTATGCTGAAATGTAGCGGCCGCAGTACTTTCGTAGTCCCATGAAAATGAATTAAAAACATACCTCTGTGTTGTAATGTTTCACGACAACTAGAAAAACGCCGTTCGGCAAGCTTGCATGCAACCTATATGAAAAAATATTCCGCGACAGCAAGGAGAAATGTTTTATTAACGCACTTGAGCATCACTCTGTAGCTGTAGCGAGACAATATCCACATTGACTGCCTGCTTATAACGAGTCCCAAATTAGTAACAAGGTGCCGATACGGCCGAACTTGGGACTGAAGTGACTGTAATCACACGCTGTGCCAGGCAGATGACCCCCACTTAACTCCTGGGGAAAGATCACCATTTTGCGGTGTCTTCAAGACGCAAGAAAATTATACTTATTCGCTAAGTGACACACTAAATGGGACTGCCGTAGCAACAGTGCGCCACCGGCTATTCTTGGAGGCCATGTCCTAAACTTATAGATTGGATTACTAGTATTCTGTTAGATGGTTTCCAATATGTGCAACCTACTCTTTCACAGTCACCTTCAGCCAATGCATTCTGTCCACTATGACACACGTCCCCCTCGTTGAAGAAAGCCTATAAACGACTCACTCTTATGGCTTCTTGTTTTCATGATGATGTGACAAGTGGTTCATGAGTTGGGAATTTCTTAAAAAAGAGGCATCTTTGTGGTCACAGGAAAATCGACGCTCCCCAGTGTGGGTACGCATATGTTCCGTGAGGTAATGCTTCCGTGAGAAAGACGAATTGCAGTGGTCACACGAAAAGGGACGCTCTCCTGTGTGGGTACGCATGTGTTCCGTGAGGTAATGTTTTCGTGAGAAGGTTGAGTTGCAGTGGTCACAGGAAAAGGGACGCTCTCCTGTGTGGGTGCGAATGTGGCGAGTGAGGCTGACTTTCTTTGAAAAAGATGCATCGCAGTGATCACAGGAAAACGGACGCTCTCCTGTGTGAGTGCGAATGTGCCCTGTGAGGTGACTGTCCTGAGAAAATGTAGCTGGACAAAGGTGGCACTGGAAAGGGCGCTCGCCTGTATGTTTGTAAAGGTGCCTTTCCACATCGCTTTTGCGATTGGTCACGTAGGTGCACTGACCACAATGGTACTCCCGATAGGATGTCAAAGACAATGGACCAGCAAATCCACGGGGAGATAAGAAAGATAATGAAAACCATGTGACACATCTGCAACTGGATTACAGCACCAGGCAATCAAGCGCTGCACTTGTAAATCCTAAAGTATATGTTCATGCAGTAAATAAGATTGTAGACAATTGATTGTAGACCGTTTATTTTACACTGCACAGAACAATTAGGAAGTGTCACTCTTGAATTTTTAGCAGTAAATAAATGCTGCATTTTGAAGAGGACCCACACACAATACTCAGCCAGTGATCAAATACAATTTTATGCACTACACTTTCACAACACGCTGCACTCTTTGCCCTGCCACACGCAATCAGTTTTGAGTGTGGTAACAGCGGTTCTCACACTGAAAGAAGTGTCGTGAACTTGAAAAACGAGCCTGTGAAGGTAATTAACACATGCAGTACTGCAGAGTAAAGCTGAACACTTGTGCTCAGCTTCCCTGGTTAGCGCCTCGTTAGTGTTGCAGGCGTGATGTCACCATTCGTGAATGGAATCGGCTCTGCAAACCCTCGAAAAGCCGACGATGGCCGGGTTAGGCTAAATCGCTTCAGCGCAAGTTTCTGCGGGCAAAGGAGTTTCGCTTTTCATTGTCCTTTCCATAGCAGATAAACGAGCGAGAGAGTGTTTACTCGATGTGTGCTCGGACGTTGCGAGCATTCGAGAGGGTGAAACGAGAAAGAAGTAACACGCAACAAGCATGCGGCAGGTGAGAGAGAGAATGACGTCACCACGCTCTGCGAGAGGAGTGACCCATTTCGCACTGCTCCAACACCTTCAGCGAGGGGAGTTTGGTACGGCGCGTTGGCTCAAGTAGTCAAGGAGCTACTTTGCATGTGTGAAGAGGTTTATTAGCCGTTAAAGGCAGCGACGAGACAGCGTGAAGAACCGTCCAGCGATCGGCACAGCAACGAACCGAAGCACGAGCCGCGAGAGCCAGGCGTTGGCGATGCTGCTTGCTGCAGGCACATCTTCTTCTTCACAATATCGCCCCCGCTGAAAAAAGAGCCATCCTGGCGACCTAAGAAGTTTCAGGGAGAGGCTCATGATACGGTTTTAGGCGGGAAACATGGACGATGTCACGTGCACGCCGGCGCATGTCATCCGATCGGGAAACTGGCTCAATTAAGTAATTAACCGGAGAGGTTTTCTCTAAAACGGTGTAAGGCCCCTCGTACCGGGGGACAAGTTTTGATGAGAGTCCCGGAGTTTGGTATGGGATGGCAAGCCACACGAGAGACCCTGGGGCATAGTTGGGATCCGGAAGAGAGGTGCAACGGTTTTCTTTCTGGCGTTGCTGCTCGTCCGAGGTGAACGCACGGGCGAGCTGGCGGCACTCTTCGGCTTGTCGAGCAGCATCGGAGATAGGTGGACATTCGGAAGCATCAGGACGGTAGGGAAGCAGAGTATCAATTGTATGGGAAGGGTCACGTCCATAAAGAAGAAAGAAAGGTGAAAATCCTGTGGTTGTTTGTATTGCAGTATTGTATGCAAATGTCACGTATGGGAGAACACGGTCCCAGTTGCTATGATTAGATGCCACGTACATTGAGAGCATATCACCCAGCGTGCGGTTAAACCGTTCCGTTAGCCCATTAGTCTGCGGGTGGTATGCCGTCGTTTTCCGATGAATGACGTGGCATTCCGAAAGCAGAGCTTTGACGACCTCGGAGAGAAAAGCGCGGCCTCTGTCACTAAGGAGCTCTCGAGGTGCGCCATGTCGAAGGATAAATTGACGTAAAATGAAAGAGGCGACATCCTGAGCGGTAGCGCTCGGTAAAGCGGCTGTTTCGGCGTAGCGTGTTAGATGGTCGACCGCCACTATAATCCACCGATTGCCATCTGATGTCAATGGAAGGGGGCCGTAGAGGTCAACGCCAACGCGATCAAAAGGCTTGGCAGGGCACGGAAGTGGCTGCAATTCGCCAGTAGCACGTAGCGGTGTTGATTTGCGTCGCTGGCAGTCAGGACAGCACTGCACAAATTTGCGTACGAAATTGTACATGCCGCGCCAGTAATAGCGATGGCGAAGGCGTTCATATGTTTTGAACACCCCGGCGTGGCCACATTGTGGATCGTCGTGAAGAGAAGCGCATACCTGCGATCGCAAAGTGCGTGGAATGACCAGTAGCCACCGGCGGCCATCAGGAGAGTAGTTGCGTCGATGGAGAAGTTGATCGCGGATGGCAAAATGGAAAGCTTGACGTCGGAGGGATCGAGATACCGGAAGGTTGGGCGTACCGGATAGATATTCGAGAAGAGATGCGATCCACGGGTCACGACGTTGTTCGGTGGCAATTGAGTCAAGATTTAACGATGACAAGTACTGGAGGCACGTGTTTCCGCACGTCGGATCTGGTGGCAAAGGTGAGCGGGACAGGGCGTCAGCGTCAGAGTGTTTGCGTCCACAGCGGTATACGACGCGAATGTCGTACTCTTGGATTCGGAGTGCCCATCGCGCAAGGCGGCCAGAAGGGTCTTTCAGCGTGGAGAGCCAGCAAAGCGCGTGGTGATCAGTTACTAGATCGAACGGGCGGCCGTATAAGTACGGCCGGAACTTTCCAAGCGCCCACACCAGAGCCAAACACTCTTTTTCTGTCACGCTGTAATTAGTTTCGGCTTTCGTCAGAGTGCGGCTAGCGTAGGCTACAACGTATTCTGAATAGCCGGGTTTTCGTTGCGCGAGGACAGCACCTAGCCCGACGCCGCTGGCGTCGGTGTGCACTTCGGTAGGAGCCGTCGGGTCGAAGTGGCGAAGAATAGGTGGCGAGGTGAGCAGACGGCGCAGAGTAGTGAAGGCAACGTCACATGAAGGGGACCAGGAGGAGAGGTTCACGTCACCGCGAAGAAGCTGGGTTAATGGTGACATGATGGATGCAAAATTGCGAACAAAGCGCCGGAAATATGAGCATAGGCCTACAAAACTGCGAAGTTCCTTCATGGTCGTCGGCTTGGGAAATTCTGCGACTGCTCGAAGTTTTGCTGGGTCGGGTAATACGCCGTGCTTCGACACGATGTGGCCTAGGATGACGAGCTCGCGTGCAGCGAAGCGGCATTTTTTCAGGTTAAGCTGCAGGCCAGCTTTGGTCAGACAAGTCAAAACCTGCCTGAGGCGAAGGAGGTGCGTAGGAAAGTCGTGCGAGAAAACCACGACATCGTCGAGGTAGCATAGGCACATATTCCACTTGAGGCCACGTAGCGTATTATCCATAAGTCGTTCAAACGTGGCAGGCGCGTTACAAAGCCCAAAGGGCATGACGTTAAACTCGTATAGTCCGTCAGGTGTAATAAATGCAGTTTTTTGGCGATCGGCTTCAGCCATTGGAACTTGCCAGTAGCCAGACCGCAAATCCAGCGACGAGAAGAATTCCGCTCCGTGAAGGGTGTCGATGGCGTCATCAATGCGCGGCAAAGGATATACGTCCTTGCGGGTTATCTTATTCAAACGACGATAGTCTACGCAAAATCGGATAGATCCGTCTTTCTTACGCACCAAGACGACAGGAGACGCCCAGGGACTGTGAGATGGTCGAATAACGTCTCTACGAAGCATATCTTCGACTTGATCGTTGATTATGCGGCGCTCTTCAGTGGAGACACGGTATGGTCTTTGACGCAGTGGTTGGTGTAGGCCGGTGTTAACATGATGCTTGACTTGCGATGTGCGGCCTAGTTGAGGTTGGGACACATCGAAGGAATTCCGGAACTCATGCAGAAGATCAAGCAGGTCGGCATGTTCGGTGGGAGTAAGGGTGTCGGCGATGGCGCTGGAAAACGTATTCTTGGACGACTCCTCGAGGGCCGACAGTGATTTTGGGTGGTCGCAGTAGTCATCCGGGACATCAACCAAAGACGAAGGGTCGAGATCCTGCACGCGGCCGAGACATTCCCCCGCAAGCAAAGTGACAGTTGTGGAAAGCGGGTTTAGTATGAACATATTGCTTCTTCCGGCGGCAAGGTCAATCGTTGCGAAAGGCAGCGGCAGAGCTCGACGACTCGTGAAGATATCGGAAGGCATAAAAAAGACTGTAGCGTCAGTGTAGGCGTTGCATGAAATTGGAACAAGTGCGAAGTTTTCAGGCGGAATATCGGTGTCTTCATGCACGAACAACTTCGGCGGCTGATGAAGAGCGTCAAGTAATGGGACATCACAAAAGGGTGAAAACTCAACTTCAGCGCGTGCGCAGTCGATGACGGCATTATGGCGGGATAGGAAGTCCCATCCGAGGATGACATCATGCGAACAGACAGCGAGGACAATAAACTCCACAGTGTAAACAATGCCTTCGATGGACACTCTTGCAGTGCAGGCTGCGAGAGGCGTTACTTGCTGTGCACTTGCGGTGTGGAGTGACAGTCCCGAAAGCGGCGTCGTGACTTTACGTAATACACGGCAGACATTAGCGGCAATAACAGAAACAGCGGCGCCGGTGTCTACAAGGGCGAAAGTAGAATAACCTTCAACAGTTACTGCGACCACGTTAGCAGGAGAGGGGCGAGGGCTTAGACAGTTCGAAAATGGCGCAGTTCTTGCCTCTTGAACTGCGGTGCTTAGTTTTCCTGGTCAGGTCTGGGCCGGCGACGCATGGGGGAGGGCGATCGCCGACGAGGAGAGGCTGCGCGCGGCGTCACGAAGTCGGGGTCGTTAGGAGGGGCATAGCGAGGTGACGAGACCGGCCCGTATTGCGCGAAGGGTTGGCTGCCGGTTTGCGACGATCGGACATAGTCGCCGAACGTCTGAGGTCGACGGCGGCAGTAGCGGGCAACGTGTCCGGGAGTAAAGCAGGCGTAGCATATCGGTCGGTTATCGGGCGTCCTCCAAGAATTGGCTACTGGTGGTGCCGCCCAAGGTGCAGTATAAGCAGCCGGGTGCGCGGGCTGTGAGCGCGAGGTGTAGGGTGGTTGCGGAAGCCTACGCACAGCGTCTGCATATGTGAACGGCGCTGCTACAGGCTGCATCACTTGCGAGCAGGCGACAGGAGGAGCCACAGGCTGCGCTGCATACGTTAGGGGCGCGGCCACAGGCTGCATGGCTGGCGGATAGGCGACAGGAGGGCCTACCGGCTGCGCGGCACGCTGACAGTGGGCAAGGCTGGATAGAGGCGGCTCGTGGTGCGCAACAGGAACAGCTTGGGCAACCTCTTCCGAAATAGCAGTGCGAAGCGGGGCAGGTAGACGGGTGGTGGTCTCGTGAGTGAAGGGCACTAGGGAAAGTTGGCGGGCGACTTCCTCACGGACGAAGGCTCGAACTTGCTGAAGCAGCGGTGAATTGTCCGGCAGGGTGTCGAAACTGGACAGTGACTCACCACCATGCTGAGGCTGCCGAGTCAGAGTGCGTTTAATTGCTTCTTTAACTCGTCGTAGCTCTGACACAGGCTGACGACTTCGGAAACCGTGCTCGGATTTCTCGCCAAGAGCATTTGAAATGCGCCGTCGTCGATGCCCTTCAGGATGTTTTTTACCTTGTCAGATTCGGGCATGGTGTCATTCACACGTCGACAAAGGTCGACGACGTCCTCAATATAGCTGGTAAATGTCTCGCCAGTCTGCTGAGAGCGGACGCGCAAGCGCTGTTCTGCCCTCTGCTTGCGGACAGCCGGCCGACCGAACACTTCAGCACATGACGTCTTGAAGACGCTCCATGTGGGGATGTTGTGTTTGTGGTTATTGAACCACAATTCGGCGACGCCAGTGAGATAAAATATCACGTGGCCCAGCTTGTCGGCTTCATCCCACTTATTGTTGGCGCTGACCAGTTCGTAGTGCTCCAGCCAGTCTTCGACGTCGGTCCCATCCGCACCGCTGAAGACCTTCGGCTCCCGTAGCCTAGGATGGCCAGGGCAGTTGAACTGGAGCGAAGGCGTCGATGTAGTGGCGTTGGTAGTCATGACAGGTGGTAGCGTGCGGCTTCGCAGCTCCAGGGTGTAGCAACGGGGATTAACAGCACCTTCCACCAAATGTGAAGAGGTTTATTAGCCGTTAAAGGCAGCGACGAGACAGCGTGAAGAACCGTCCAGCGATCGGCACAGCAACGAACCGAAGCACGAGCCGCGAGAGCCAGGCGTTGGCGATGCTGCTTGCTGCAGGCACATCTTCTTCTTCACACATGTAATAACCCTGAAATTTTGTAGCACAGCATACTGAAGCAAAAAATGCCAATAGAGAAATATATTATTTTATAGAGAAATCTTATTGGCTTTTAAGAGCTGAATAGGAACCTAATTGATCTTATTTGAGTACTATAGGTATCAATAAAAACTAATTGGCCACACCTATCTGTCACTCATAAGGCCAATAAGGTGCCTATAGGTTGTAGCTATTTGTCACCTCCAGTGCCAATAAACATGTATTGGCACCATTAGGATTCAGTAGGAGACAGCTATTTGTACCCTATAGGACCAATTAATATGTATTGGTAGCTATAGGTGACAGCTATTGGTGTGTATTGGCACACATAGGCTGTAATAGATGAGACATATTTATTGCCTATATAATTAATAAAAATAAATAGCAGCTGTTTATTATTTATAAAACAAGGAGGTATGAATTGCCACCAGAATCAATTATTGGTAGGGTTATATGCATGGTATTAAGATGTCATTCATATGTATTTCACTTAGTCGCAAATTCTATCAAAAGAGAGTTTTTTATTTGTTCAATATATGAGCAAAGTGACAAATATATGTGTGTTCTAAAATAGCGCACCCATATTTTTCCTAAATGTCACCGAAATAATTTCACACCGGTGAATTTGAATAATTTTATATGTAAGCCCACTAAAAAAATTCTCACATCAAGGGAAAGTTATTATAGAGTTTAATGAAGAACATCACTGCAAGTATTGTTTCAGCAAGGGGTCAATATGTTCCTGTAAAGGCAGCAGCACACCACTTTCTTTAAAAGTGTAAACAGGGCACGAAAATAAACGACGCACAATAACTAAAGTTGAAGTATATGATAGAAACTGTCATGGGCTGCTTGAATGCGTATAGCCGTATATTGTCCTTTTCAGTTGATGGACGAGTGCGGCGGATTGATATGTGGGGTTCAACGTCCCAAAACCACCATTTCATTATGAGAGACGCCGTAGTGGAGGGCTCCGAAAATTTCGACCGCCTGGGGTTCTTTAACGTGCAACCAAATCTGAGTACACAGGCCTACATTTCTGCCTCCATCGAGAATGCAGCCGCCGCAGCCGGGATTCGATCCCACGACCTGGGGCGAGTACGGTTCTACGAATATGAAAAAAACACTAACAGTGTGTCTCCCAGCTATACTGCTCGCGTTACTTTTCAAGCATTTGTAGCCTTGGTGGTAACGAAAATAGAAGCCATTCATCATGCATGATAACGAGACTAATATGACCAAGAGCACGGTTAAGAAAAATGCGAATAGTGCTGTTCGTGTATCTTTCTGTCGCCCCTGCAATACCTAGGTGATTATGCTTGTTCGAGTGCTTGCAAGGGGAACATCGATGTTCCCATTCGCTGCCGCAGGTTTGTGTATCACAGGGGCGCCTTACTGAGCACTGCTAGTGCAAATTAAATTGAGAAAAGTCACAATCGAAAGATGCGGCAGCTTTCAGTGTGATACAGGCTTGAAGAATAGAAAAAAAAGATAATGTAGCATGAAGGCACTGTATGTATTCCATTTCATTTTTACTTGTGCCACTGACATTAAAGTTTACTACGCTCTTTATAAAATTGTGATGTGTCTGCAGTTGAGTATATTTGACGAGAGAAAAATATTGCCATAAATGGCGAGAAAACAAACCTGTTTTCGTGGCATGGCCATGGTGTTCTTCTAGCAAGGAGAAAGGAAAGCGAGGAGAGACCCTAGAATAGAGAAAGGAAACATTCCTTCATCTGTGTGGCCTAGCCATGCGAGCTGCAGAGCGATAAGTGTGGCGGAAGTCATGTGCTTTTGCAGGGGGGTTATGGGATTAGGACGGCACACCGCCGTCTGCATCACCATTCATATGATCGCGTTTTTGATAGCCAGCTACAGTTCTGAACATTCATTTTTATGCAGCTGTTACACTTCAAAGGTGATGCAATGTGTCAGAAGCCTACAGTGAGAGTTGGTCATCACGGTTGCGAGTTTATTTTATATCGCTTGAGGTCGAAAGCGGTCATTTTCGAATCTCGTGACCACTTCTTTGAAAATGGTTGGTGCCGCAGCTTCGCCATTTTCCTTCGGCACTGTGCTGTTGAGTGCCTTAGCAAAGCAAGCCTACAATGCCAAGACAAGAATGGCAGCGTCTATGGCTGTTGATGAAAAAGGCGACCGTCGGCTGTTTTCGTGTACTAGGGTCACAACTATCTGAAAGCAATACACGTGGTCCGCTGTTCTCACCGGAGATCGCCGAGTCAAGAAGGTTATTTATTGTTTGAACTATCACTTCCTGTTAATGTCTTGCGAGCGGTGGCCAAGTTTTTTTTTCCATATTGTCGCAGTCGGCTGACCCGTGGGCTGCTGCGAACGGCACTCGAGTGCACGTACCGTAACACACACGACAAAGAATGATTTGAAGGTACTTCAATTGGCTAAATAGCAAGACAAATTAAACAGCATTTCTCTGTTACACCATGCTCTGTCTGTCGTGCCAACTAGTCGGCCAATCCAAGACGTCGCTATCTTGCATTCAGCGCATTAAACTTGAAGTGCCGAGCTGCAAGTTTATTGTAAATTCATAATATGAGCTGTAATAAGGCTGCAAAGTGCACACACACTCCACAAGCGAGTATCGTAGGACATTTACTCACAATCAGCACAAAAGTTTCCCTTTTCCCACTTGTCTATCAGACAGTGGCAGTGGTGCCGCCTGACGCGTACGAATTTGTACGCATGCATGTGCAATGCATGCGTACAACGGCTGCTGATGAGCCGCCGTACAATGCATGCGTACGGCGGCTCATGCATGTGCAATGGACGCCTGACGCGCCCATTGCACATGCATGAGCCGCCGTAGCACACCCAACGTTGCAAGGAGGAGTCCTCAACTCTTGACTACTTCCAGCTTCACAAGATGTGACATAATGACCTCGCCTCAGTTTATTCCTTCCTCCATGCCTTGAAACCACCCTAGCCATGGAATAAGTGCTCAAGCCAGCAAACATGCGTGCAAGTCGACTATAGCTTGCCGCAGACGCAGCTGTTGTTGGTCGCGTGTGTGTGGGGCGGCGTGGTTGTTCTCTGTGTTTGTATTGGCTTAAAAGTGTTTTAGATGGGAAGGAGCTCTCTGACTAGCCTGTGTAATGTCCCTCCGTGCAAACGTACCGCAATGCGCTCCTCTTGCCGCAGGTGATGGAGCAGTGCCAAGTAGGTCACCCCGCAGCTGCACGTTGATGTCATGCTCTCCTCGCAGTGCGCGCTGATGTCACGCTCTCTCGGCTTCCGCAAGCTCGCAGCTGCCGCCTCGTCCGTTCGCTCGCAACACCGACAGCTACTGTCTCTTGCTACACTGCGGACTCGGCGGTTCACACACAATAAACCTGACGCGCATCTGACGTACACATTGAAACATATCTGTACGTGTCATCTACAAGACCTACGCCAGCCATCGCTTCAAACGAACCTTTCAGCACTCCCTGCAGCACCCACATTTGCGTCGTTGAACCCATGACGCCACTTGTGCGATATGCTGCTGCTTCACATCCCATCAGGGTGCCCTTTGGATAGATGGTGTCAATTTTTTTAAAGGTAAATCGGTGCAAAATGTACGGTGTAATTGCGACGACAATGCTAGATTAGTACAGAACATCAAAGGGGTTATGCATGCTACATGCAGCGCCCGGTGGTACTGGTACCGACACAATGCCCACCAAGGTGATTTTTTTCCGAGCGCATACACTGCCGCTGTTGGGTAAGTGAATTGCTTTACATATTTGTTAGTCAGTAAGGTTGCTTTTCTTGTGCTTCTAACTCGTGTATTTGCCAGCCGTCAAAGTGCATCCCTGTTCGAAGTGTTTGGCCGATTTATTTCTTATGGTAGTTTTTCCTCTCTACAGTACAACACTTCAATATTGTGTGGGCTGTTTGCATATACAGAGAAATACTGCAAAACAAGCTGGTTGGTATGAATGCATAATAAGTTATTGGTGCCGTTCTCTCTCTTGGTCAGTGCGAACTAAAAATAAGCTATCCCGCATATACAGACACAAATGCACGTTATCGACTTGTGCATTGTTTTTGTGATAATTTAAAAATACCGAAATATCATAATGACACGTGTCTACATGTGGACGAAAACAATGATGGGGTATTTAGTGGACACGAGGTAGTGGGCCTCTAGTTTCACTCGAGACCGAAGAAGACGATCTTGTGGCTCAGCTGTTGAAAACACGCTGCTTTCGTTGCCTTAAGGTGTACCTCTGTTTTATTCGCGTTGTACCGTGACACTGGTGGAGGAGCTGGAACGCAACCCTGTCTGATGCTCCACACGCCCGCTGGGAGCCGTTCATCGAGTCCAGAATCATTGTCACCGGTAGCAACTCCGGTGCATCGCTCCAGTCGACGGTTGCGAGGCCTCGCGCCAGAGCCCACTCACTCGCCATAACCTCCTAGGCACCGTGCACCTCAACCAATGGCCAACGCAAGCCCACAACAGGTGCCCCAAGGCAGCTTTCCGACGCTCCCATCGCAGGTGACCATCTTTCAACACCTCATTCCCGATCGCTTTAGTGGCGGTGCCCATGAAGACGTCCACGACTGGCTTGACAACTACGAGCGTGTTGCCAAGGTCAATCAGTGGTCGGAACAGGAAAAGCTTTCTCGCGTCTATTTCAACCTTGACGACAGTGCTCGTACTTGGTATGAAAATAAAGAAGGCAATTTGTCAGCTTGGCCTGACTTTCGACAGAAGTTCGTCGATACCTTCGCCAATGTCGATAGAAAGGACCGTGCAGGGCAGTTATTGCAGATACGGGTTCAAAAACCCAACTAAACCGCTGCAATGTTTGCCGAGGACATGACTCGTCTCTTTCATCAAGCTAACCCGCACATGACAGAAGATAAAAAGTTGAGTTACCTCATGCGCGGTGTCAAGGAGCAGCTTTTCGCCGGGCTACTGCGCAACCCTCCAAGTACCGTGGTTGACTTCATTAAGGAAGCTACGGCCATCAAGCGGGCCCTTCATCAACGCTGCAGGCAATATGACCGCATGTCCTGCAATGTCCCAATCAACGCTAACGCCATGACGTGTGAGAATCAAACCTCCTTACGAGAGTTGATTAGGGAGATAGTTCGCGAAGAACTGCAGAGGTTACGGACTCCGGTTGCTGAAAATTCCATCGCGTCGATCGCTGAAGTCGTACGCGACGAAATTCACCAAGCATTGTCTACGACTGGTCCTGATACTTAGCAGCGTCCTGTGAGCTACGCTGCCGCTCTTCGACGTCCACCACCCGCTATGCCGACGCAGTACCACCAGGGGCCCATGGTCCCTTGGTCTCCGCCGCAAGAGCAGACACTGCATCAACCACCCACGCTACGGTCATACAACCAGCCGTCCACAGCCACCCCATGGGCAGCGACGCCAGGGGAGATGCTCAGACGTCCACCGACCCGGAAAACCGATGCAGTGAACGTCTGTCCACTATGCTTTCCCTGCGGAGGTGCTGGCCATATTGCCCATCATCGCTGGCATCGAGGTGATTCATTCCGTCCTCATCAACCTTGGTTTGACGGTCGACGTACCAACGACTAATACACACCACACCGTGACGACACGCCTTTCTATGGAGCCCGTTCTCACTTTTAGGATGGCTGTACCACTACAGAGGAGGCAACGCCTACTCACCCTCCTAGTCTGAGACGTCAATCCCGCTCTCCGTCCCCCGCGCGTTCGCCTTTGTCGCACCGCTGCACATACGCGGATCTTAATACAAGAAGGTCACCAAGCCCGCGATGGGGAAACTGAGGGCGGCGACCTCCAGGGGCAAGATTGCAGGCCATAAATATGACAACAAGAAGCCCCCACAGCATGACGACGTGCAGCCGATAAGCCGTGAAAACGATGAAATTTTGACTGCCGACCTTAGTGTTGTTCTTGACGGTCAGAAAGTGACAGCTCTAGTCGACACTGGTGTCGACTTCTCTATTATCAGTCAGGACCTCGCCGACAGCCTCAGAAAGGGAAGACGCCGTGGACGGGCCCTCACTTAAGAACAGCAGGGGGCCAGTTACTGATGCCCTCTGGAAGATGTACCGCAAGAGTTGACATCAGAGGTTCTCCTTTCACTGCGTCGTTCGTCATTATCGTCGCATGCTGCAGAGATGTAATTCTTGGCATGGTTTTTTTACGGGAATATGGCGCCGTCATCAACATACCAGATAGCTTGATCACGTTTTGCAACAGTTCGGGCTTACCCAATTCTCCAGAGGCGCGACCAAACCAACTGCGTATTACTGATGACGACGTGGTTCTCCCTCCTAGGTCACGCACGCTTGTTTCGGTGGCCGCCGGTGCTCAGTTACGCCGAAGGAGTTGCAGAACAAATGAGCTCGCTGCTCTTCACCCACGGTATTTCCGTCACACGAGGTATCGTCAAAGTTGCTGCCGGACGAACGGACTTGCTGCTGACCAATTTCAGTGTTGAGCGCCGGCACCTTCCTAAAGGCATGACTGTCGCTTACTTCGACGATGTCGTAGATGCCGAAAGCTGCTTGGCGGTAGTCGATGAGTCGCTAAATCTTGATTCAGCGCCTGTTCTGGACGTTAGCACTACTTTGCCGAAAGACGACCGACGCAGACTCCTTGAGCTACTGGCCAAATTTCAAACTGCTTTTCGACAACATCAAAAGTTGGCCGCATGCCTCTAACCAGGCATCGAATAATTATTGACGAAACGCGAGACCTATTCACCAAAACCCTTATCGCGTGGCTCCAAAAGAACATGAAGCGATACAACAGCAGGTAGACAGAATGCTTAAAGATGACGTCATTCAGCATTCACAGAGCCCCTGGGCGTCCACACAGAAGCCTGCGCTTCTGTGTGGATTACCGCAAGCTAAAAGACGTATATCCACTACCGCGTATAGACGACTCTCTCGACAGACTTCGACACACTCGATACTTCTCTTCAATGGACTTGCGGAGTGGATACTGGCAAATCGAGGTGGACCCGAGAGATTGCGAGAAGACCGCTTTTGTGACACCAGATGGGTTATATGAATTTAAGGTCTTGCCATTCGGTTTGTGCTCAGCCCCTGCTACCTTTCAAACACTCATGGATACCGTGCTTTCTGGGTTGAAGTGGAAAAGATGCTTAGTATATCTGGACGACGTCATAGTGTTCTCCGCAACGTTTGACGAGCACCTTGAGAGACTTGAGGTGGTCTTACAAGCCATACAGTCGGCAGGGCCTGACGTTGAAGCCTGAGAAGGGCCACTTTTGCTACGAAGAGCTGCGATTTCTTGGTCATGTCGTCAGTTATGCAGGTGTTCGTCCCGATCCTGAAAAAATCGCAGCCGTAGAACAGTTCCCTTTGCCAACCGATAAAAAGGCTGTCAGAGGCTTTCTCGGCCTCTGTGCACATTATCGACGATTTATCGCAGACTTCGCACGCATCGCATCACCGTTAACTCACCTCACGAGACAAGACGTCACCTTTGAGTGGAATAACGAAGAGGAAGCTGCTTTTAATGATCTTCGCCAGCGACTACAAACACCTCCAGTCCTTGCGCACTTCGACGAGAGAGCCCCTACGATGCTTCACACCTATGCTAGCGATGTTGGTCTGGGAGCTGTGCTTGTGCAGTCGCAAGAAGGCACAGAAGGGGTAATCGCTTACGCAAGCAGAACGTTAACACGCGCTGAGGCTAATTACTCCACGACTGAGAAGGAATGTCTCGCCGTGGTATGGGCGGTTACAAAATTTCGTCCGTATTTATATGGTCGCCCCTTCAAAGTAATTAGCGATCACCACTCACTGTGTTGGTTAACAAATCTTAAAGACCCTACCGGCCGATTAGCGCATTGGAGTCTCAGGCTGCAGGAATTCAATATGGCAGTCGTACATAAGTCAGGGAAGTGGCATATGGGTGCCGACTGTTTGTCCCGTTCACCCATTGAGTCAGCGACCCGACCCGAGGAGGAGGAAACATCATTTCTCGGTGTCCTCGACACGACCACCCTGGCGCAGCAACAAGATGACGACGCTGAGTTGCTTGGCTTAATTACCTACTTGGATGGCAGTTCTTGGAAGGCGCCAAGAGTTTTCGCAAGAGTGTTGTCATCGTTTTGTTTACGGGGCGGAGTACTCTACAAAAGAAACTTTTCGTCGACGGGATCTGCCTATCTACTGGTCATCCCAGCAGCCCTGCGCACCGAAGTACTGAAAGCATGCCACAACGAGGTTACCTCTGGCCACTTGGATTACACAAGAACGCTGGCTAGGGTACAGCAATGGTATTACTGGCCAAGACTAACCACAGCTGTGAAGAACCACGTTTGTACCTGTCTCGACTGCCAGCGAACGCAAGTCACCACCAACTAAACCAGCTGGCCTCCTGCAACCCGTACAGGTCCCAATGACTCCATTCCACCAGATTGGCATGGACATTTTGGGCCCACTCCCTAGTTCTACTGCAGGCAATCGATGAGTTATCGTCACGACGGATTATCTGACCCGTTATGCCGAGACAAAGGCTATCCAGAGAGGTACAGCAGCGGAGGTGGCAAGATCTTTTATCTGATAATATTGTACTGAGGCATGGTGCATCAACCGTCAGTAATCACAGACAGAGGCACCGCATTTACGGCAGCTCTTTTGGACCTATGTCTTCATGCTGAGTGGAACAAAGCATCGTAAGACCACCGCCTACCATCCGCAAACGAACGGGCTGACAGAGCGTCTAATCAAAACCATGGAAGACATGCTTTCAATGTACGTAGACGTTGAACACAAAAATTGGGATCAAATCTTACCATACATAACGTTCGCATATAACACGGCCAGGCAAAAAACGACCCGCATGACACCGTTCAGCCTCGTTTATGGACGGGAAGTACGAACCATGTTAGATGCAATGTTACCGCACGAAGACGACATCATCCCGGATGCCGACACGTTTAGCCGAACGCGCGGAAGAAGCTGAGAACTTGCACGTTTACGCATCAGCCAGCAGCAAGAGTACGATGCAGGCCGTTACAATTCTCACCGCAGAACAGTCGTCTACCAAACTAGTGACAAAGTATGGGTTTGGACGCCGGTACGGAAACGAGGACTTTCCGAAAAGCTCTTAAGATACTTTGGACCTTACTAGTGCTGCGAAGACTGAGTGACGTCACTTACGAAGTTGTTCCCGACAGTTCGCATAGTACAAGGCGTCACCAGCACCATCCTGAACTCGTTCACATAGTCCGCATGAAGCCTTACGTCAGCGAGTGATGCGAGACTTTTCTTGTGAAAAAAAAAAACTAAACATCATTACAGACTTTGCATCGGGGCAATGCTCTTTGAGAGGGAGGCAAATGACGCGTGTCTACATGTGGACGAAAACAATGATAGGGGATTTGGTGACACGAGGTAGTGGACCTCTAGCTTCACTCGAAACCGAAAAAGACGATCTTGTGGCTCAGCTGTTGAAAACACGCTGCTTTCGTTGCCTCAAAGTGTACCTCTGTTTTATTCGCGTTGTACCTGTGACAATATGTAATGTCTTCATTCAATCATTATAGTATCCTTAGGGAAGAGAGCAGAAGCTTATTGCCAACAAAATATCCTGTGTGGCTGTCCATCATTAATTAGCATTTATGCTCACTGAGCCACATTCTGTAGTACACATGACTGCAGTAGAGAGGCGCTTATTTAGTGAAGCTTTTTGTGTAAGCTCCCAAAGTAAAGATAAAATGTAAATGAAGCGAGGCAAAAAATGTGTTTCTCTCGATGTACATTTTTCCTCTCTCGATGCACAAGAATGTAATCTTTCTAGAGTACTTCAACTCCAGATAATACAAAAGCAAGACACTTATCAGTAGAATTCTATGTTGAAAAGGCACACACATTCAAATAATTTTTCCACGTTGATTGCTTTGAACAAACTGGGCGACAATGCAGGTACAAGCAATTTTCGCCACATACCCAGATGTTTTGCTCAGCACACATGAGCACAAAAATTAAGCTAGTGGCTAAATGAGTAAGGAATCTACATGTTGTATCACTTACATACATGTGAATCATAAATTAAGCACTTACCTTTGACTAGGGCAACTGAAATATTGTCATTTATGAGCAGATAGTGATAAGATAGATTGAATTGAGAAAAAAATATGCAGCTTGAAAGAAGCTCATTATGTCAAATGATCAGTTTGAACACCTTGCAAGGCATTGTATGTGCCGAATATAGTTGGTTCAGAAATGAAAGCACAGCTAAGAGTTCTTGTCAACATTCCAGCCTTGGAAACACAACAATTAGTATGCATTGAAAAGACAAACAATTAGTATGCATTGCAATCACTAAGGAAGGTACACTGACAGCTAAGCCCATAGCCAAATAAAACATAATGAAGAAATGTGCAGGCCATGAGCATGTATGTGTAGATATCAATAAGAAAAGCACATTCGGACATAAATAAGTAGTCAATACAAAACGTTCTTGATCAGCCTGAAAAGTTCCACATGGCTTTGTTGAAAGTACACAATAACTTGCCAAGGTTTTTAAATTGACTCGATTCACCATCGTCTTGAAAGAGATAGATTTATTTAAAGAAGACACTATACAATGCTTGCACGAACGATATTCGATACACCATTTCAGATAGAAAATAGGGCATGCTCTCTCAAATGTCTCTCGATATGATCTCTATAATGACAACAAGAAAAAAAGTGTTCCAATTCTGTCAACACTGAGAGAGAGGACTGGGACAATAAGCTTCACTGTACTGTGGCTTCTGTGGTTGTTGAGGCTGTGGTAGAAACGTTTGTAGGAGCACTCTTTCAGACAGGATGAGCCATGTCTAGAGATGGTTTTAGGGCAGCAAAGGCGTTGGCTCCACCTGCATGAAAATACAAACTTGATATGTTCTACGCATGCCAAAAATATATTGGACTAGTACTATATGAAGGTGTCTGAAAATGTACAAGTTAACAGTTCCAACAGCTGCCCTACCTTTTTTCATCGACTTTGTCAAAGATTGTATAATATAAAATACAAAACAATAATAAATTTGAGAAAGACATTGCACCATTAAATAAAATGTGCTGCTAGACAAGTTAGCGCATGGATAGATTAGATCTCAATTTGGAAATACGACATCAGATATCAGATTTTGGAGCCTGTTTTCTCATACATTGACACTTTTGAGTGTTTTTTCTAGGTGATTTGAAAGGGTTAGGAAATGAACTGCACTTCTCGGTTAGAAAATTAAATGGCTTTCAGAGTGGATCTCCTAAACTCGTCAAAAGTTCTCGATATAGCAATCTGGCCAAGAGGGTCATCCTAGTCTTCTTTGATATTGAAAAAAAAAATCTACCTAGAGTTCTGAAGATACCCTTAGAATGTGTGAAGTCATATTTTCAATAACCCTTGAATACGTCTGTATGAGCATTATAATATAACAATGACTGTACATGTATGATATGCCTGTGAATGATGTATGTTCAAGTGTTGACATTTATGGGTGTTTCGCATGTGTGATTGTACATTGCTGCCTTTACACTACGACTTAAAAGTACTGCATATTGCCACCTAGAGTTGTGAGCCAGGCAAGCCCTAGCGAGCCGAAAAGGAAAAAGAGAACAAAGAAGTGTGTGTTAGCGCTTCGTTTAAAGATACACGCTCGTGTCTTTCTGCCCCGCTATTCCTGTCTTGTCTTCACGGTTCTTGGCGCGTGACAAACTGGTGGAGGTGCTGGGTAATCTATGCACCGTACCCCTCCACATAGCAAGAACTCAAGCGTCATACCAGTGGTCACTTCTGTGCATTGCGCCAGCAGAAGAATACGAGGGCAATCCCCTGAGTTTGGACTGCTCGTAAAGAACATGGCAGCTCCGAGCAGCCCTACTGACACCAACCCAAATGGTACGAACGGCACAACGCCGCTTCATTGCACCTTATTCACACTGTGAATGCCAAATCTTTTTCATGTCACTGCACTTGAGGATGTCGAAGATTGGCTCGTTCATTACGAGTTCATTGTCGTGCACAACCAGTGGGACGACGCAGACAAACTGCGGCACGTCTATTTAAGTCTGTTGGATGGCGCACGTGTATGGTATGGGAACCAGGCAGGTATTCTTACATCGTGGGAAGACTTCAAACACCGACTTCTTGGGACAGATGCCAGCCCTGACCGACGGGAGAGAGCTGAGCGCAATCTGCAGTCCCGCATACAACTGCCAAATAAAAGGGTTGCGATGTATGTCGAGGACATGACGCGTCTTTTCACCGAGCTAACCCCGGCATGCCAGAAGAAAAGAAGGTACGGTACCTCATGTGCGGGTTGAAAGAACAGCTTTTTGGTGGGCTTGTGCACAGTCCTCCCAAGACTGTGTCCGAATTTCTCAGAGAAGCCGTCACCATCAAAAGCACTCTTAGGCACCGGGCCCCGTCATACGAACAGGCACGTCAAGGCTTCAACTACGGACTACTTGGGAGCTTTCGGTGGCCAAATAGATTTCTTCTGAGAGCTCATACTTTCAGTCATCCGCGAAGAACTCCAGAAGCTGTCAGTGCCCTTGCAGCCCACTATCTCCTCGTTGTCCAGCGTTGTCCGAGATGAAGTCCAGCATGCCTTAAAGAACCTCCTTTCATGCGGGATTATCAACCACCCAGTGACTTCCCCCACATGTTGTATGCTCAAGCTTTGCGGCAACCTGTTAAACCCGCAATCCCGTATCCCACCGTGGCCCCAGCCACGCTGCAGACGGTCCAAGCGGCGCCATATTACAGCGCACCTCGCCTGATTTCGCGGAAATCAGACGTCTGGCGTGCGCCAAATAGACGTCCTCTCTGCTTCTGTGGTGAAGCTGGGCATCTGTACCGACACTGTTCTTACCGACAACTTGAACTACGCGGATTTTCGACGAACTCATCGCCACCCAGGTTCGGTCAGCGGCCCCCTGAAATTGAAGAGTATGTGGCTCAGCAGTGCGGAACTTCGTCGTCCTTGCACCAGTCACGCTCCCCGCCACTGCCGCGATTTTCTCCTAATCGCCGTACCTATTCGAGCAAGGCGCTGTGTCGTGAAGACTGCCGCTGTGGCCGCTTTTCCAGCTCCGACAGACAAGAAAAGTCTTCGACGATTTCTGGGGCTCTGCGCATACTATCGCCGCTTTATCGAAAACTTCTCTAAGATTGCGGAGCCACTCATCAGACTTACGCGTGACGACACCCCATTTCTGTGGACTGACGAACAAGCGACTGCCTTTGCGGAACTGCAACATCGATTGTCTTCCCCTCCTGTGCTTGGTCATTTCGATGAGGACACTGACACAAAGGTGCGCACTGACACAAGCAACTTTGGTCTCTGAACTATCTTGGTGCAAACACAAGATGGGACCGAACGTGTGATTGCCTACGCGAGCCGCACTTTATCACGTGCCGAAACCAACTATTCAACGTCAGAGAAGGAATGTCTCGTGGTAATATGGGCGATTACAAAGTTCAGGCCTTATCTCTATGGGCCGCCCATTTAAAGTTGACTGATCACCACGCTTTATGTTGGTTGGCTAATCTCCGAGACCCTTCTGGGCGATTAGCACGATGGAGTCTGCGACTTCAGGAGTTTGATGTCACCATCGTATACAAGTCGGGTAGAAAGCATGAAGATGCCGACACGCTATCACGAGCACCTCTGGAATCCGACCACACAGCTGTAGAAGACAACAGTGCCTTCATGAGGCTCTCAGTAAGGCGGACCTCCTCAGTAAGCAACGAGCGGACCCCGAGTTAAGGCCCATCATCGACCATTTAGAAGGCAGCACCGCGTCTGTTCCTCGACCACTTTCCCGTACGTGGCTGTCATTTTCGCTTACGACACGGCATATTATACAAGAAAACACCGGTGTCGGCAGCAGATCTTATCTTCTAGTCGTTCCTCAAGACCTTCGTGATGACATCCTATTAGCCTGCCACGATGAGCCGACATCCGGCCATCTGGGATACTCACGGACGCTCGACAGGGTACGACAGCTATATTTCTGGCCAAATTTCGCAGCTTGTGTCAAACTCTACGTGAAAGGATGCCGCGAATGTCAGCATCGCAAGTCACTACCTGTAAAACCTGCAGGCCTCCTACAACCCATCGAACCACCGCGTACGCCGTTTGATCAAGTTGGAATTGGACCTCCTTGGACCGTTTCGTTTGTCTCACTCTGGAAACAAGTGGATCATCGTCGCAACTGATTATTTGACGCGTTACGCTGAAACGAAGCCACTGCCACGCGGTACAGCATCTGAAGTCGCCCAGTTTTTCATGCACCACATAGCGTTTCGTCACGGCGCCCTGTCATTCATCGCCACTGACCGAGGGACAGCGTTTATGGCAAAACTGTTAGACGACATCTTCAAGCTCAGTTACACGAACCACCGTAAGACAACGGCATATCACCCCCAGAGTAACGGCTTGACAGAAAAGGCTAAAGAAAACACTGGCTGACATGATTTCTATGTACGTGGATGTGTAGCATAAAACGTGAGACGAGATCCTGCCGTACGTAACATTTGCGTATAACACCGCGAACCCAGGAAACGACAAGGTTTGCACGCTTCCGCCTCGTTTACGGTCGAGACGTAAAACCATGCTAGACGCCATGGTTTCCTTGTGACATCGACCAGCACGAGCTGCTAACTCCTTGATGTCGAGGATTACATTCAGGGTGCAGAGGAAGCACGTCAACTAGCTCGCGTGCACATAAGATCGCAGCAATGTAAGCACTCCCGAAGGTACAACATCCACCATCGACCAGTTACCTATCAACCTGGCCACCAAGTGTGGGTTTGGACTCTTGTTAGACGGCGAGGTCTCAGCGAGAAACTCCTGAGCAAGTACTTCGGACCCTACAAAGTATTACGGCGGTTGAACGAGGTCAACTACGAAGTCATTCCAGACAGAGGCTCGGCAACGACCCAGTGCCACTCACCACGAACAGAGATTGTGCATGTCGTTCGCTTAAAACCTTATTTTACGCGGTAATACTCGCCTTATTGTGCCAGGGCAGCAAACATTTTTTTTTCGTTCTCCATAGGGTCTCGAACGAACTTTGAACTGTATTAATGTTTTTTTTTTCTTATGACCTACCACAGACATTTTTCTTTTTTTTTTTGCACCTGCATATGCCCTGTGCACTATAAGTATCTTTTCTCCCTTTCTTTTATTCCCTTATGGGCATTGCTGTCACCGTGTGTATGAGCATCAAGTCGATGCTCTAATGGGAGGGGGAATTAATGCCACCCTAGAGTTGTGAGCCGGCAAGTCCCTAGCGAGCCGAAAAGGAAAAAGAGAACAAAGAAAAAGTGTGTGTTAGCGCTTCGTTTAAAGATACATGCTCGTGTCTTTCTGCCCCGCTGTTCCTGTCTTGTCTTCACGGCTCTTGGTGCGTGACAATATATATTTTGCACGAGTTTTTATAATCATCCTTACTATAATATTTACTGCTTGTCTTTTCTGCAAAAAAATCAAAATAAAGTTCGCTGAATGTCACAAACAAGTAAAAAAATACAGAAATATACTACTTGTCTTCGGGCTTCATTCAAGCTATGAAGACATTTCAATGGTTTGCAAGATGAATATGTGAGGAGGCTGACAAATAAAATGCTTTAAAATTCAGTAACTGAGGCTTTTAATTAATATACAAGGTTCAATGGAGAGTTTCTGCAAGCATTCCAGTCTTACCATCATACAAAGGCTAGCAAATTAAGGTGGACAAAATACTGCTGCCATAGATGAATGTATTTTCACTCAGACACACCATTACAAAATAATGGTTGCAATTACTACTGGTGGAGAGCTTTTCTTTTTCCCCGCCCACCTCTACAAGCAGTGGGCTCAATTCCCACTGCCCAAGGTCACTCCATAGTTTTTGTCAATGCAGTGAGCGTTATTCCACAGTGGCGCATGGTAGCGTAGATACCCTATCTCATAGAAGCAGCCTTTCCGTTACACTCTCTTCTACCACTCCCCTTTGCTCCCATAAATTTATAACATTCTCCCTCGTGAGTTGACAAACGAAGTTACTTTGCTAACATTATAGGGGCCCTGAAACACTTTTTCAAGTAACCATGGAATGGTATCACTAAAAGAGCTTAATGCCTCTCGAATTCAATGCCTCAAAAATTTTAAGAATCCATTCAGTACGAGCGGAGTTACAAAGATTTGTCGCACTCTGCAATTGCGTTCTTTCTTCTCTCATCCTGGTGAAAGCGCTCAAGGCTAAGCCGGGAGGGATGACAGGGGCAAAGAAGATACGTCATGCGCGCCTCGTGATCCTGAGCACTTTTTTTTTCTTCGAATCGACGGCCTTTTAAACTTTTTTCGTGCGATCGCACGTGATTGTGTGGGCAAATCGAGGCCTCCCGCAGCGACCCCTTTAACGACAGAACGTGCCATGTTCAAATTAACCAATGGCTGATATATCGCTTTCTACGCATGTCATTTCTCAAAAGAAGAGAAAGCAAATTTTAGCTGACTTTGATAATTTATTGTGAATTTCTGGTCGTGTGCTGCACTATAATATTTGGCTCGTGTGTTCTTGGAAGCTTCTACTAACAATTGCCATCATTTTCTGACCATGATCACTAAGTGTTTCAGGGCTCTTTCACCGTCACCTTCAATTAACACTCTCTAGCCTGACACATCTCTCCCTCTTTGAGCTTTGAAGTTTTACAGTTGTAGACCGAAGATTATAATCTTTTGGGCTTATGTAATGTGAAAGTTTAAAATCCGAAAATTGCTATAAATGTAGAAAAAATATACATCTAAAATTAGCCAAAATATTAATGTCATTACACCAGTGATAACTAAGAAATGGAAAGTGCAATTCAAATGTGAGTTGGCAGATATGTAGTCGGAAGAAACACCTGCACAAATAACCCCAATCACTACATCTCTAAGCTATGCAGGTTACTATAAAAAGACTGATAAATTTGATATCTTGCAGGTTCTCTTTGTGCACCATTGGCCATAGTACGAAAGTTGCACCTCGTTTCGAGTTATTCTGCTTGAATGCACAGTGCCATCTATAATTAAATAGGACGCACAATTTTGGATGAAATCACTGCATAACTGCAGTGCACCAGAAAATCACATTGCGAGAATAATGACAAATATTTAAACTGAATTTGCATGCAATAAAGAAACATTCAATTCATCTGAAATTCACCAGGCTCATAGCTCGGGCCCTCCTTTGAAATGGTACAAAAGCTGAAGGAACCTCCCTCACTTTTTTTTTTCTTGCTCACTTTGTATATAGAAGCTGACTCACACCCATGAGCTCCGAAGCGGTTACAGCCTTAGTACATTTATTCCTCAAAAAGTTTTTAAAACAAAAATGTGTCTACAAGCTATAGAACGTACTTAAACAACTTAGTAAGTCAAGCCCACACGTAACGGCTCTTCTTAAAACAAACTTTCGAACGATACCCGCGTCAATGTGGAAACACACATCATCTTGAAACATCTTTGCACAGCGCATGAAGGTGAGTACTTACGAGATAACTACGGATGGAAGAGACATAGACAGGAAAGATCGCCAACTTCAACTAAATTTTATCAGCGAAAATGCTGACAATATATACATAATGGAAAATGCTGACAATATATACATGTGATATCAAGAGGCACATCACGGTACAACTGCGCAGCCTATTGTGCTGCAGCCAGATACTCAATTTCTTTTTTAGTGAGCGCAACCGAAGGCATGCAAACACATGGATCCACCCAGCAGTTTTGTTTGATTAGCCTCGATGACCTCGCTTGTTAGCTGCTTCCAATGCCTTGCAACAACGGTGCACTTCTCAAATTCTACTTTGCAACCACAATCTCTACAATTTAGAGATTGTAGATTGTGGTTGCAAGTCCAGATAGTACTGAACAGCGGAGTTTGCATGATAGTGATGCTCTTTTAAATACTCATTCAGGCAGACTTCTTGCCACAGGCCAACGGGATCAAGTAAACAATAGCCACATAACATGCCACGGATTGTCTCCTATGTTTGGATGTACAGCCGCTCCTTTGAGCTGCTTGAGCAATGACACATCTGCAGAGCACATGAGAGCTTATCTGGGGCAGAGAAAACAACCAAAAGAAAATGTGCACCAAAACAGAGCTACACAGGCTTTTACTGTCCTTTTCATGTAAATAGGCCGGAAAAAAAACTGAAAATGAAAGAAAGGGGAAGGGGGGGATCAGGTGAAGTTCTTCCACTTGCACTTAAATATATGTACATGAACCTCCAGCCTACCAGGAAAATTAAAGAGACGCAAACAAAGAACGGTCTTTCTGTGTTACACACAAAAAAAAAATTTGGGAAGAGTTGGCCTATATACCATTACAGCTCCACTGTAAGAATTTCGCTTAAAGTGTGAGAAACAAAGCTACGTTTTTTAGTGCGGTAGCATATACTAGCACCTATGATGTTTGAGTTAAAGAGAGCTACGCCGTAATGCAGCTGCCGCAGTACTTTTATAGCTGTGTCGAAATGAATTAAAAAGCACACCTACACGTAATATTTCATGACAACTAGAAAAATGCCGTTCGGCAAGCTTTCATACAACTAAATGAAAAAAATATTCCGCACTAGCAGCCTCTGTTGCCCAAATCTGCTTTTAAACGACCACGAAATGCAAGGGAGTAACTTTTATCAACGCATCTATACTTCTCTGTAACTGAAGCAAAGCGATATGGATGTCGACTGCATGCTTACAATGTATCTCAAATAGGTAGCAATGTGCAGATACAGTCAAAGTTGGGACTGAAACAACTGGACTTGTGCTCTGTGCCAGGCAGACGAGCGTGACTCGACTCCTTGGGAAAGATCGCCATCTAGTGGCATCTTCGGAAAGCAACAAAATTAAACATCATTGCTGCCGAATGGGACGGCCATAGCAATGGCGCACCGCCGGCTAATTTCAAAGGCCATGTCCTAGTCTTGTAGACTGGATTGCTAGTATTCCGTCAAATGGTTTCTATTATGTGCAATCCACTTTTCCACAGTCACCTTTAGTCAACAAATTCTGTCCACCTTGACACCCCTCCCCTCATTAGAGAAAGCCTGTAGACCACTCACTGTTTATGGCTCTTTGCTTGCATGATACTGGGACGTGTGAATCGTGAGTTGCCGTTTTCTTGAAAAGGATGCACTGCAGTGGTCACAGGAAAAAGGACGGTCTCCTGTGTGGATGTCCATGTGGCGAATGAGGCTCACTTTCTTTGAAAAAGAGGCATTGCAGTGGTCACAGGAAAATGGACGCTCCCCAGTGTGGGTACGCATGTGTTCCACTAGGTTGCATTTCACGGAGAATGAGGCGTTGCATTGGATCACAGGAAAAGGGACGCTCTCCTGTGTGGGTGCGGATATGGCGAATGAGGCTCACTTTCTTTGAAAAAGATGCATCGCACTGGTCACAGGAAAACGGACGCTCCTTAGTGTGGGTATTCAGGTGTTCCATGAGGTTGCGTTTCACAGAGAATGATGCCCCACAGTGACCACAGGAAAAGGGACGCTCGCCCGTATGTTTGGAAAGATGCCTTTGCATATTTCTTTTGTGCTTCGTCACATAGGTGCACTGAAGACAGGAATACAGGTCGCCTTGTATGGACACACAGGACAGGTACTGCTCATAGTATGACGAAGACAAGGAACCTGAAGCCAGAGAGAAAAAAGAAAGGTAATACAAACCATGTGACGCACATTGTCTGCAACTGGACTACAGCACCAGACAATTATGATTGCTACACTTGTAAATGCTAAACTGTATGTTAGTGCAGTAGTAACCGTGAAACGTCCACAACATGTCTTACAACAGTTCCCATCTCTCTATAAGTAAATACTCTGCTTACTGCTTGCAAAACCTTCTGCAAGTGCAGAAGAGCCGAATTCATATGCAATAAGAATTATAGGGCAAACCACAGAAATTTATTTAATAATATGCCAAGTACATTACATACAGTACAGTAGCAAATTGGGCAAGTTGGAACATACTCATCATAATCAGCGCACAAAAAAGACAGCGCTTGTGTCGTGCACTTTCTTTTTGTGCGCTGATCATGATGAACATTATGTACCCGCTCATTGAAGTATTTATGATACATCCTGCATAGCGACAAAATAAGTATATGAGCACATAAAGCATAAAATAAAAAATATGAACAGAAGTTATGAAACAAAATGAAAATTTAAAAAATTACAAAAAAGTTATTAACAAAGGACAGAATAACAGTCACAGTTTTTGGTAGGTCAAAAATACCATATTACTTGTGTGGATAGTACCGATAACTGTTTTTATATGTGTGCTAGAACAGTTTGTACATTCTCCCAATATTGATTTACCTTGCTTCAATGAAGGCATATTGAAACGATACAACAAAAGTAACCGATTGCCACAGGCATGGAACGAGATTGAGCCAAGCCAATGCGAGTATGTGCCATTTTGTGAAAAAAAAAAGAACACTGGTGGTTGTGCTCGTGGTATAACGTTCTGTTCAGGCTCGACGTCCAGTGCTGCTGCTCCTGTGAACAGACGTCGTGGTCTTTCCGTAATCACGTGACATTTTCTGGTGGAGGTGCTGGGTAGTATTGTATGCACTGCAATCGGCAACAAGATGCCCGACACTAGTCGCGACTTGGAAGAACCAGCTAACCTACGGGGATAGCAGGCGACAACTAGGCCTACCGCCTTAATTTGGACCGCTTCCACAACTATACAGAACTTTGGCTGGTGCGGGAAAGCAAACCCACAAGACAACGGTGCTGTCTCCTGTATGGTTCTTCAATGCCCCGCGAACCCCAAAACCGTTCCACGATGACCCTTACGAGTACGTCGATGACTGCCTTGACGACTACAACCGTTGCGCCAGCGTCAACGAGTGGAACGAGCACCGAGAGCTTCGGTATGTCTACTTTTACCTCGAGGACTCCTGCGCGCACTTGGTTCAAAAACCATGAAGCCGCTATGACAACCTGGCCAGAGTTTTGCAACCAGTTGCAGAATACTTTCAGAAACTCTAACCGAGTGGAGCAAGCGGAACGACTCCTCAATTCCCGAAATCAGTGTCCGAACGAGAGTGTTGCCATGTTCGTTGAGGACATGTCGCGGCTGTTCAGGCGAGCTGACTCCTCAATGACAGAAGAGAAACGGAAGAGAAGAAGGTGCGCCTCCTGATGCAGGGAGTGAAAGAGCAGTTGTTCGCTGGACTAGTGCGCAACCCTCCCAGCACTGTAGCGGATTTCCTCCGCGAAGCCATGACAATAGAGAGAATGCTAAGGCAGCGTTCGTATCAGTATGAGCGTTTTGACAGTCTTTTATCAGTGTCATCGGCCCTGCCAACACTTGATGTCATGACTATAAGAGACCTGACGGAGCTCGTGCGCAGTACTGTGCACGAAGGAGCTGCAAAAGCTGCACACGGTGTCTTCTCAGCCCTATGTTGCTTCTCTAATGAATGTCGTTCACGAAGACGGTCCGGCAGTTGGTGCAACCCGTGATGACTCTGTGTCCAGCCGAGGTCGAACCCACGACGGCCCCGCATCCAGCCGAAGCTCCGCTATTAATGCACGTGGAAGCATTACGTACTCCTGCACCGGCTGTTAGCTATCTGTCCACCCTGCAGACTGTGCCATCATTCTACTCAAGACCCCTGCAGTATGGCAACTCACTTACACGGAAATTCCAGTGTGTGGCGTGCTCCCGACAACCTGCCTCTCTGTTATCACTACGGTGAATCAGGTCACATCTACCGTGAGTGCGCATACAGGCACATGGGACTTCCTGGCTTTCCTCCAGATGCTCGTAGACCCAGAGGTAGTGAGCGGCCCCGTGCTATCGCCGAATACTTGGCAAGCCAGCAGCCCCCAAACCTTCCACCTCAGCCAATCCCGCTCACCGTCTCCACGGTGCTTCCACTTCACCTGGCCAAAAATCTACCTTTTCGGACGTCTTTGCAGGAAGATCGCCTAGATCCACGAGCCCGCACCGGGGAAACCAAGAACAGCGACCTCTGGGGGTGAGCCAGCTGTTGATCGACTGTTACAAGACCCTCCCCCAAACTGCCTGCTGACATCCAACGACATCCTTTCACCGACGTGTGCCATCGACAACAAACGTGTCTCTGCTCGCATCTCCGTTCTTGTCGACAACCACGAGCTAACCGTTCCGGTAGATACAGGTACCGATTATTCCGTCATAAGCGCTGACCTCGCTGCACAGCTACGAAAGGTAACGACACCTTGGTGACATGCCTGCAACCTCTGGACTGAAGGGAGGTCACCTATTGACACCGCTGGGAATATGCACTGCCCGGCTCAGAATTCGTGAGTCGGCATACATTGCTTCCTTCATCGTATTGTGCGAATGCTCCCAAAACCTGATTCTCAGAATAAATTTCCTCCCCGTGTATGGAGCCATTATTAACCTTCGCGACCTGCTCATAATGTTCTCTGACGACCATACAGCCAGACAAAAGAATGCAGCTGCGCAGACCACAACACTTCGAATCGCTGACGGCACCATCCCACTTCCGCCGCGAGCCAGTATGTTGGTAACTGTGGAGAGCGACTGTGACCCTAAAAGTAGTGGCATCGCTGAAACTAATTTCTCGGTGCTCTTGGCTCGGCAGATTTGTGTCGCGCGCGCAATCGTCCAACTGAAACATCGGAGGACTCGGCTTCTGATCACGAATTTCAGCGGTCAGTACCAACACGTGGCAAAGCGAACAGCGAATCGCTGAACTTTGAAGCCATTAATGACGAAGAATGTTTTACTATCGCTCCGACTGCCACTGCCACCGAATGCGACACTTCATTAGCCAGTACAGTTATCGTGAATTACAAGCTATCCTCTGTGCAGCAGCAGCAGATACCCATGATTTTCACGTACGTATAGTGACTGCTTTGCGCCCACCTCCAAAATAAAGCAGACCCCAACCGTGAAGCACCGCATTATAACGCACCCTACCGAACGGCCTGTACGACAGCACGCCTACCGCGTGTCGCAAAAAGAACAAGATACGTTTTCATGTGGAAACAGATGCTCAACGACACGTCATCTAACCCTCGAACAGTCCATGGGCGTCACCCGTCATACTTGTGAAGAAGAAAGACTGCACTCTTCGATTTTGTGTCGATTACAGGAAGCTCAACAAAGTGGCGAAGAAAGACGTCTACCCTCTCCCACACATAGATGACTCAATGGATCGACTTCAACATGCCCGATATTTTTTATCACTGGATTTACACAGCGGCTGCTGGCAGATCGAGGTCGATGAGCGCGACAGGGAAAAAACAGCGTTAATAACTCCCGATGGCCTCTACGAATTCAAAGTGCTACCGTTCCGATTGGGCTCTGCACCTGCAACATTCCAAAGAATGATGAACACCGTCCTGTCCGGTTTTAAGTGGGAATCCTGCCTCCTCTACTTAGACGACGTCGTTTTTTCCAAAACATTTGAGCAACATTTACGACTTCAGTCCATCTTCGTCGCTATTCGATCTGCAGGCTTATCACTAAAACTGAAGAAGTGTCATTTCGGCTACGAGGAACTAAAGTTCCTCGGCCACTTTGTCAGTCACGATAGCATTCGACCAGACCAAGAAAAGACCATGGCCGTTGCTGCATTTCCTCCACCTTCGAACAAACGAGAATTGTGCCACCTTTTGGCTCTACGCCGACTACAGGCGCTTTGTACAGAGCTTTGCTAACATCGCTGAACCCCTTACCCGGTTAGCAAAGAAGGATGCACCTTTTGTATGAGGTCCAGAGCAGAGAACCGCTTTTTCCAAGCTTCAACAGTGTCTTCAGAGTGAATCCCTTACTAGGGCACTTTGATGACGCCGCCACCGAACTTCACACGGACGCAAGCAACATCGGTCTTGGTGCAGTGCTCGTCTAGTGGCAAAATGGCACCGAGCGTCCCAACGCTTATGCTAGTCGCATTCTGTCATCTGCCGAAACTAATTACTCGACCAGGGAGAAGGAATGCCTTGCTGTTATTTGGGCGATATCAAAGTTCCGACTGTATTTGTAAGGCCGTCCATTTAGAGTAGTTACGGACCATCATGCCTCTGTTGGCTGGCCAATCTCAAGGACCCTTCAGGGCGCCTCACGAAGTGGAGCTTGCGCCTTCAAGAATTTGAGGTTACAATCGTCTACAAGCCGAGCCGCAGGCACACTTGATGCTGATTGCCTTTCGTGCGCTCCCCTCGCGACGACATCGAGCGATGACGCTACCGATGGCCTTTTTCTTTGTGCAGTCAGTTAATCTGACTTGGCCCAACAACAGTGGAATGATTCAGAGCTCCAAAAACTAATCAAACACCTTCAAGGTCCCAGCTCGAGTCCACCATCGGCATTCGCACGTTCAGGGTCATTTTGTCTCTGCAACGACATCCTCTACAAAAAGAACTTCGAACCTTATGCGAACTGAATACTTCCTTCGTCGTTCCACCAGGGCTACGTGCTGACATTTCATCTGCCTGCCCTGACGAGCCTTGCTTCGGCCACCTAGGATTCACAGCGTACCCTTGCACGGATTCGGACTCACTAGTACTGGTCAAAGCTCACCCAGGATGTCAAGCATTACGTTAAAATGTTTAATCATTGCCAGCGCCGTAAAGCCCCACCTGTGCCCCCTGCTGATTTATTGCAGCCTGTTGCACCACCGTCACAACCGTTTGAACGAATCGGCATGGACTTGCTTAGGCCCTTCCCGAAGTCACATGATGGCAACCGCTGGATCGTAGTCGCTACTGACTACTTAATACTACTGCGGTCGTTACAGAGTACTACTGGCACCTCACAGATGTCAACTACTGAAGCCCTGCTTAAATACACAGCTCAGCGATCTCGACGTTCCCAGCAGATGGACATTGTTCATGTGTCACGGATGAAGCCACACTACCCTCCGAGCCACCTGACACTGCTTCATCATGCGTCTTTGTGCCTGTACGCGATTACTTTAAACTTTTAATCGGACATTGAGCATCAGGGCAGTACTTCATGACAATGCGAGTACGTGCCATTTTGTGAAAAAGAAGAAGACTGGTTGTTGTGCTCCTGGTCTAACGTTCGGTTCGGCTCGACGTCCAGTGCTGCTGCTCCTGTGCACAGACGTCGTGGTCTTTCCGTAATCACGTGACAATATGTTTTAGACACATGTCTACACATGAGTAAATATTCCCCTTTATAGCATTATGTGAATAATTATAGCGAACGAGGATGACTAAATGTTGATCCAAGCTAAGAAGACTGTATTCTTTAGCCAAGATAGACAGTGTACATTGCAAATATTACAAAACAATGTGTCAATATTCTTTTGTTGAGCACTAAAAAACATGCACACAGTTTTCAGAGGGCAAAATGCATAATGAGTAACCCCACACTGCAACTGTCCACTTATATGAAAATCATTATTTGCATAATGCACTGTAAAATAGAAGTGAAGCTACTAAATGTTGCTATTACTGATATGCAACACTGCTTCTCTCACTATATACTGATGTGTAAAGATGTGCATTAAGAAATACCTAAACCAAACTTGTGCTTTATCAGACAGGAAAAATTTCACTGCACTGATGGATTGACACATGTATATTGCAATGAAATCCACTTCATTCCTCCCAATTTTAACTGACTAACAATGCGGAAAGTACAATGGTCAATTTGACTCATTCCGCTATCATTCAGCCTCTCCCTTCAGTCCGTCCGCACTGCTCTCATCAATGCCACAGTCTCGTGTTCAGCGTGTATTCAGCTACAACATAAGTGTGAAATGGTGAAGAATTTCTCAAAAGAGGCTGGCTCAAGGCATTCCTGGCAAGCTCCAAAGCACGGTGATCAAAAGTATCCAATTTCCTTGTTTCTCCTCGGAAGGGATGAACACATCTGCAACAGAAAACAGGCCACTGTGACAGCCAGAACACACAATGCAATACACTCAAAAACACTTCTGTCATAGGCATCAATTAAGCTCGATTGTCAGAAGTTCCTCAATAAGATCTTTAATGTTGTATTATAGTGAGCATTCTTTCGGTAACTAACTTGATGTAGCTATTTATATTTAGAAAAAGGCAATTTCGGAACATTCTTCTATGCAAATTTGGGGAATCAATTTGGAAGCCAATATAGAGTTGAACATCTGCAGTGATGCGATGCAGCAGCATAACGGATACGAATACCCACGAGAACTAAACCAATACACTGGATATCATTTCCTGATTTTGGTGTACTATGTATGGGCAAACCATACGAATAAACGAAGTTGTTATTGCTAAATAGCGACAGGTGCATGAACCACAGATGCCAGGGAATCGAGTGCAGACAGTTTATTTCACACTCTGCAGAACATTTAGAAAGTCTCACGCTTGAGTTTTTAGCTATAAATAAATGGTGAATTGCAAAGAGGACACACATGCAACACTAAGCCAGTGATTAAATACAATTTTGTATATTACACTTTCACAACAAACTACCCTCTTTCCCAAGTGCACACAAAACCAGTTTCCATAGTGGTTACAAGTGTTCCCACACTGAACGAAGCAGAGGTGCACACCAATCTTGAAAAACGAGCCTGTGAAGGTAAACAACACATGCAGTGCTGCAGAGGATTCATTAAGAGTCGGGGCAGATTACTCTGTGCACTCAAATGTAAAAGTTGGATCAAAAAATGATGTATGCGCAATCTTTCACATTTTAACTGGTTTCATTACCAGTACGGCTTAATGGCACAAAGGCTAATTGCCATAGAGTATCAATACAAAGCAAGATCTATGTGAATTGGTGTGATCAATGATGACAGCCAGTTGTAAGGTAACTGTAAAAAAGCCTCGAATCTTGCATACTAAATGAATGTAAAGTGCATATTAATAAAAAGTCATGACAATTACATAAAATGTGTGCAATGAATATCAAACATGTACTTTTATAAAGCATATGCTTTGACTATGGATAACAAGGGTGTGCGTGTGTAAAAAGTGATCATTCTAACAGTGAGAAAGAAATGACTTCCTATCTTACTTTACAAAATCAATTTAGTTGTCGTGTGACAGTACTAGCGATGTCATGAGCAATGACCGATTATATCTTAAGCCTCTAATAACTGAATATTGTTTGAACATGTATTCTAATTAATTGGTTGTATTATTGTGTTCTGTTATTGCTGCATTTTTGTTATATTACCCAACCCCTCTGTAACGCCTTTATGGGCCCTGTGGGTCATGTAAATAAATAAATAAATGACGATACAGGACAAAGTACAGAAACAGGTGGCACATAGGATCACGGTAATACAAGGGCTAGAAACATGTCTACAGGCTTTACATCGTGAGGCCCTCAAATTGTAAGGACTGACAACAAAGTCACACCACTACAATGCAAGCAAGTATTGAAGCTTATTGTTGATTTTAGTACTCCATTTCCTTTTCCTACTTGACCAAGAATGTCACAGATGAGTGCTTTCAGATCTTGACATCCCACACTGGTCCTGTCAGGTCTGCGGCTACCGCTGCACAATATTTACATTTGGGGTTTTACGTCCCAATAGTACCACCATAATATTATGACACGCTGTAGTAGAGGGCTCCAGAAATTTCGACCATGTCGTGTTCTTTAATGTGCACTGACATCGCACAGTATACGGGCCTCTTCCATTTCACTTCCGAGATCGTGGTCAGTATTGAACATACAACCTTCGGGTCAACAGCCGAGCATCTTAGCCACTGATCCATTGCGGTGGAGTACCACTGCCCAAGCACCAGCTTTCTCACTCCAGTAAATGACCTGAAACTCAGAAAACTAGTATGAGAAATTTTTTGCTATGCTTTTCAAGATAATTCATGACTGGCTTCTTCTGTGGTTCACTTGCGTGAAATGTGTGCACTCGGCTAAATGAAAATGAAAATATAACTCCTTTCGTAATATTTTCGCCCAAGTGTAATTAATGGCACATTCAGTTGCACAGGCCTCCCCAATAAAGAATATTTGTACACATGTTAAGTCTTAGTGAAAAAGCGAAATCAGCCCATTAACAGCTGCAGCTACCGAATATATACTGCACATTGGCGTAAACTGGAGAGGGGTTAGAACTGCCATAACGCGGCGTGCATTTATTGGTAACTCGTAACCCATCAGCTCAATAAGATGGATAAAAATACAATACGTTTAGTGTATGTTGCAGAATCAAAGCTAAAAAAGTCTACTGAATATAATACTGAAATGTTGCAACACTAATGCACGAATAAAGTGATAGTTCCTGCAAGCAAAGCAGGAAAACTAAAAGATCTGTGATAGCACTCAATAACTAGTTACAACACCAGAAGTCAGTGGCGTTTCCTCCTCAATGATGGACAGACACAAGCTCGCACCGATGGGCGTGTACTCCAAACTTGTCTTGAGCTGTACGGCCGTTAACCCCGTCTGCAAGAAATGTTACCAAGAGCAAGAGTGGGACTATTAATTTAGTCACTGAGGAGATCGCCTACCACGCTTTGGTCGTCTACGCCTGACTCTTTAAGCTGTATTCGACTTCAGTAGATTTTTACACAAATTGTGTAAAAATCTACTAGTGTGATTTTCTTATTTGCACTTGAATAAAATAATTCATTCGTTCAATTGTGGCTCAGAAGACAAATACAGCCTTCCCAAAAGATTAAGGAAACATACTTTGAGCCACTGCACATAGCTTAAGTAACAGTGGTGAATAAATGCCAAAGTGAAGTATGTAAAAAAGTCAGCAAAAGGAAAGAAGTTGACAAATATGAAGTAATATGCAATAGAGGAATTGAGTATAACTAAAGAATAGCAAAAAAAAAACTTGCTTTGGATGAAGAACACTATTTGAACAGGACTTACCGCCCCAAAGAATCATTGCATTTTTTTTGCACAGCATACTATTAGAGAAAATGCAATTTCACATTTCGCTGTGAGCATCATGCAAAAAATAAGTTTGCTGCATTTTAATGTGACACATATTGTAACCTCTGCCTACTCGAGCTGCATGATGAAATGTCTACACCAATTGCATGACGCTGAAAGATGGAGTGATCAGTACAGAGTTTCGAAAAAAAAAAAAAAAAAACGAGACAGGTCTTTCGAGCAGACTTGCAAAGGATTCACTGAGAGACAGACTAGCTAGTTCCACATGGTGAAACGTAACGATTTGGTGATAACTAATACAAAGACTACCTTATATATCTCGGTAGTAGCACATGCATTTGTGGTAAAAATACTGGAATAGGTGGCGAGTTATTGTAACGAAAGAAAAATTGGGCTCAATAGCACATGCAGCTACTGAACGTATTGTACACTGGCATAAACATGGGACGGCATAGAACTTCCATATATCGAAGCTCATTCAATGATAACCTGTATTTGCAAGCTAGCTAAGATCAATTGAAATACAATATATTCAGTGCATGCTGCAAAACCAAAACTAGAAAAATCTACTTAAAATACTGCTTAAAATGTAATAACATGAACATGGAAATCAAGCGATAGTTTCTATTAACACAGGGTAAAGACTAAGATTACTGACATCCTTCTAGAATATTTCTGTACATCATCATCATCATCATCAGCCTGACTATGTCCACTGCAGGACAAAGGCCTCTCCCATGTTCTGCCAGTTAACCTGGTCCTGTGCTTGCTGCTGCCAATTTATACCCGCAAACTTCTTAATCTCATCTGCCCACCTAACCTTCTGTCTCCCCCTAACCCGCTTCCCTTCTCTGGAAATCCGGTCAGTTACCCTTAATGACTAGCGGTCATCCTGTCTACGCGCTACATGCCCTGCCCATGTCCATTTCTTCTTCTTGATTTCAGCTATGATATCCTTAACCCCCGTTTGTTCCCTAATCCACTCTGCTCTCTTCTTGTCTCTTAAGGTTACACCTACCATTTTTCTTTCCATTGCTCGCTGCGTCGTCCTCAATTTAAGCTGAACCCTCTTTGTAAGTCTCCAGGTTTCTGCTCCGTAGCTAAGTACCGGCAAGATACAGCTGTTATATACCTTCCTCTTGAGGGATAGTGGCAATCTACCTGTCATAATTTGAGAGTGCTTGCCGAATGTGCTCCACCCCATTCTTATTCTTCTAGTTACTTCAATCTCGTGGTTCAGCTCTGCGGTTATTACCTGCCCTAAGTAGACATAGTCTTTTACAACTTCAAGTGCACTATTACCTATTTCGAAGCGCTGCTCCTTGCCGAGGTTGTTGTATGTTACTTTCGTTTTCTGCAGATTAATTTTAGGACCCACCTTTCTGCTCTCCTTGTCTAACTCCGTAATCATGAGTTGCAATTCGTCCCCCGAGTTACTCAGCAATGCAATGTCATCGGCGAAGCGCAGGTTACTAAGGTATTCTCCATTGACTCTTATCCCTAACTGTTCCCATTCTAAGCTTCTGAAAACCTCCTGTAAGCACGCGGTAAATAGCATTGGGGAAATTGTGTACCCCTGCCTTATACCCTTCTTGATTGGTATTCTCTTGTTTTCTTTATGAAGCACTATGGTAGCAGTTGATCCCCTGTAGATTTCTTCCAGAATGTTTATATATACTTAATCTACGCCCTGATTCCGCAGTGTTTGCATGACGGCTGATATTTCTACTGATATTTGTGATATTTGTGTACATACTGTTTTCTAAATCCAGGCTTTCCAAAAAAGAAAGATGCATTTTGAGCCACTCTGCACAATACTACAGTAATGATGATGAATGACTGTTATAAAATGTAATACGTATAATGTGCAGTACAAGGAAAAGATGTGAAAATGGAAATATTATGCAAAGATAAGATATAACCGAAGAGAGGTAAAAAAAATTTCTGTCTCGATGCACAAAAACGTTCGACCATCTCCCGCTAAAGAGAACCATGTGTAGATGCAAAGCAGCGGGTGCTAACGCTTGAGCCCGAAACATATGCAGCGTTTTTGACAGCGTTATCTTGGTGCCGCTTCCCTCGGCATTATCCTGGTAATCGCGTAAACGTCCTCAGAGACGGTAGCAAACCATATGAGGAGCGCCAAGGCCAGCGTCAGCTCAGCGTTGCAGAGTGTGTCGAAGAAAATAAACCCGAGAATGAACTCAAGACATACAGCCAATAAAATTGGCTGTATGTCACAAACAAGTAAAAAACACAGAAATGTATAATTCTCCTTATAATTATCGCCCCATCTCATTGACAAGTGTCCAGTGTAAAATTCTAGAACATGTATTGTTTTCTCATCTTGCAAGGTTTCTTGATTCTAACTCATTTTTTTTTCGTGTGCACAACTTGGTTTTCGCAAAACATTTTCATGTGAGACACAGTTGCTAACCTTTACCCATCAACTTCATGTCATTTTGGATCGTCGTTCACGTGTCGATTGCATTTTTCAAGACTTCGCTAAAGCTTTCGATAAAATAAGCTATAAACTACTACTTTTCAAGCTTAACAAAATAAACCTTGATCACAATCTTTTCGCCTGGTTAGAACAGTTTCTTCTTAACCGTTCACAGTTTGTAACGTGCAATGACCATGAATCTTCACTTAGTCCCGTTTTATCTGGTGTGCCCCAAGGTTCCGTTCATCGTCCTCTTCTTTTTCTTATTTATATTAATAATTTGCCAGATTGTATTTCCTCTAACATCCACCTATTTGCTGATGACTGTGTTATTTTTCGCGAAATAAAGGATGTTAATGATACTAACATATTGCAAAATGATATCCCTGCTACATCGAATTGGTGCTTGAAGTGGCAAACGGAACTTAACACTATTAAATGCAAGGTTTTTGCATGTTTCGTAATCCACGCTTTCTTGCCCTGCTTACAATCTAAACAACACGCCGCTCGAAAACGTTACATCATATCGGTTCTCAGGTGTCAATATTTCTGATAATCTAACCTGGACTTTGCATGTTGCGAATTTATTTAACAGCGCTAATTATATGTTAGGCTACTTACGCTGCAACTTTCGTTTCGCACCGATTTCATTGAAAACACTGTTATACAAAACCCTAGTTAGGTCAAAACTGGAATACCCAGCTTCAATTTGGGACCCCAGCTCTGAAACTCTTATTAAATCATTAGAACTAGTTCAGAACAATGCCGCTAATTTCATTCTTCACAATTACAGCAGAACAAATAGTGTTACATCCATGAAAAATTCCTTGCAATTACCTCATCTGGCTACCCGTCGCAAACACAGTAAGCTTTCCTCCTTTCATAAAATTTATTACACCAACTCTATTCTACGCAAAGCTCTCATTTCCCCACCTTCGTATGTTTCATCCCGCACTGACCACCCTCACAAAGTAGGCATTAGGCAAACCTCAAAGTGTTAGTTTTGTGCCAAGGAAGGGCCTATTTTGAAACAAAATCCCATTTTAGTGCTCCGCATCGGGTCAGTGCACTTCAAATTACCCGCCTCAAGAAACGAACCGATTGGACCGTCTCGCGTTACTGATGCCATGCACAACGTAGCCCGGCTTTACTGCGCTAGAAACAGCAGACTGAAAGCAGTCCACAGCAGCAACAACAGCCAGTGATCAATTTCCCGCCATTGGCTTCGAGATTGCAGACGTTTTAGTTTGAACTGCACCCTGCTAGAAGGCATCATTTATCCCATATAACCACGCAAAAAATTGAATTTTTGAACCACTTCCTCCATTCCTCATAGTAACCTCTGGTGATTATTTTTTTTCCATGAATCAAACAGAAACGAACAAGCAGCATTTTATTGCATCAAAGCACGGAACCTTCTTTACTTGGCGCAGTTAAATCGATTACTAGTAATTAATTGTAGGCAGTCCGTCTGATATCATCGGGATCATATTGAAAATGTCCTACTGCGGCGCTTGTGTTCCTGTACTTTGACTTCTTGGCAAGTAGGGCACTGTTGGTGATAATATTGTCATTTTAGATGTTGTCATACATTGAGCTTTCACTTTGACGTAAATTGTTTGACTTTAGTGTCCCTTTAACAAGTTAAATTGAGCACAGGCACTGACTCTCGGACTACTGCAGGTAGGTTAAAATCCCAGCTCAGCTTTATTGCATGAAACTTATCCAACATTTATCCCAATAGCTCCTGCAGGCACTGCAACGAATTCGCTAACCTAGACCACATACTCTGGCATTGCCCTTAGTTACAGCGCACGAACCAATCCAATGGAGACAAGTGGCTATCCGCTATCCAGTTGGGGATCAACTGTGGGCTGTCCAGAGGGCCCACGATGCAGTGGTCGGGCTTGGCCTGATTGTCTCAATGTGATAGTGGCTTTCTGCACGTGGAGTCATGCACTTCAAGACTTACAATAATGCTTCGCATCCATCCATGTGCTTTCATGTGAACTACTTTACAAACCTTTGCCCACCAACATCATCCGATTATGAAATTACGCTGCAATTACTCAGTGAATGTGACAAACGAGTTCCCTTCTCGCAATGCATAGATAATATGAATAATGACATAAGTCGGTCGGACCTACCCTGGAAGTAGTGCAACATGGGTGACATGAAGGAAATTTCAAGGGGGTAGGGCTACCTATGTAGTAAGGGTAACCCAAACGATCAGTTTATAAGATGAAAAAAATAAGAATTAAGATGAGCTGAAGTTGTAAAGGCATGCAAGCAGTTTAAATGTGAACAAACAGTGAAGCATTGTCTAGAAATAATAGTGCACAGACATTTGAAATTACGAAGAGAAATTCCATACACTGTGCTATAAAATGAGATACATTGCCGAGATAGTTGGAGCACACATGAACTAAAACATTAGAATTTCGGAAATATGATATGTAATATCTGATTTCAAAGTGTGTTTGCCTGGACAGCGATACCTTAGGATTTTCTCAATAAGAGAGTTAGGCAACAAAAAGTACACTTCTAAGTCAGCAAATTAAATGGCGATTAGCACAGGCAGAGGCTGCCTTAAAACGAGTGCTACTTAAGTCGATTGCCATTAATATGAAATTCACGGGAACCACAATTTTTTTAATTAAACGAACTTCCAATTAAGCAAAATGGGACAATTCTGTTTGGTGTTGCGTAAAGTGTTGACAGACATGCAGGAGTCAATGTTGCCAGATTGTCCCCAAATTTAGCAAGAAACTTTGCCTTTGTAGTTGTGCCTTCTTTGTGAGGTCTTTGCATCGTCCGCGCGCAAAAGGCACAAAAACTGCACTTTCATTGCTTGAAACCTGAGAGTTATCAAAGTAGTCTGTCATCTTTTCTTGCCGAGCCTGGCTGCGACTAGCAAATTTCCCAGGCACTGCACATATCGAAGGGCTTCTTCAGCATTGTCTTTAACAAAACATAAGAACCGCAGCGCAAGAGCAAGACCCCCACCAACATCGGTAGCCCTTGGTGGCGGTTCGTCTCTATGTCGTCGTCCACTAGCCGAACCAGCTGCACAATTTTGCTGTTCGTTAGCGGACCGCATTGAGCGACGTTGCTATCCACAGTAACAATTTTTTTCCAAACGGGCGTCACTAAGAACAGCCCCAAAACTACTGTCGTCGAGTTCACCTGTTCGCACTTGATGAGATCCGAGGCCGTACTTTCGTGCTATGTCTAGGTTGGCGGTGCCTCCCGGGTCAACCTCGTTCAAGATGTTCGACTTTAGTCGCCAGGTCGAGCGTTCGGTAGAAGCCGCGAGTTGCCATCAAATGTAGCCACCACAACACTCAACATCAGCGTTGTGGAAACACGTGCGGAATCAACCCACAGTGCGTTGGCGGGCTAGTCGGTTTATCATGCCATGTTTGAAAGGTCGTGGTTCGAACAGCGCAACTGGACGCGGACAAAGCGGAACACGCAAACACACAGCACAGTGTGTGTGTTTTAGCATTCTTTTCCGCCAACGTACTGTCGCGCTGTTTTAACTCCATGTCAAACCCAGTACGCGGTTGAAACAGGGAACACCTAATACCAAACAGGTTGTGGCTGAAGCACCCGACGTACCACAACAAAAAATCTAGTTAGCCGGTGCGATCTTTGCGAAGCTTTGCTCCGGCTTCCGGCGTTGACTAAACCACATTGCCGCTACACCGGCCGTGGCGTTGCGGGCAGTGGCGATGGCGACAACAGCGTAGTCAGACAGTTGTTTTGGCCCATAAAAATCCCCAGTTTCATTTAAAAGTTACAATCGCCTCAAGGCTCTCGACTGAAAAACTTCTAATTTAAAGACACTACGGGCCTATAACTATAAATAACTGAACATTATTTCCTAAAGGCATGCAGGCAGAAATGATAGGACCACTTGTTGGATTCTAACTAACCGAAAATTCAAATTAAGCAACGAATCATCGGGATTCCACTCTATCATTTTAATTTAGGCCTCACAGAACCGTGGCTCACCATTGATATATATGGTGAAGAGAGTCACCATCGAGGCCACGATCGCGGCTGAGTAGGCGGTGTGGCCATTTTTTTATAAAATCTGGTCTAAACTATTGTGTAAATAAGTCTATGACTGAACTAGAGTCAGTTTGGTGTGAAGTGAAGTCTACCTTGAAAAGAGATCACTGACAAGCATATCGCGCCATATTGCACTTCAGGTTCAGCTACTTCTAACTGGCCAGAATGCATTTTTACAATGCACATAGAGTTTCATTATTGTATGAAACTCTATGTAAGCAGAACTTCTTCCAAGGAAGTTCTGTACTATATCTTCTATAGAACCTCCTTGGTTTATTCTGACCTATGGCTCATGGGTAACTTCAATGCTCCTGACATATCATGGCAGTCAACTGCGACTAGCAATAAGATACAATTCCTGTTAGTTGATAATTCCACAACCAATTCTTTCTTACTCGATGCCCACAAACGCGCACCAGCGATGATGAATATGTACAAATGAGTACATGGAGTACATAAATAATGCTCACACTACTTTTCCCCCTCCGCACACGAGCGACTGACGTACGAAGGTGGCTTAGGCAGGCTTCTCAACATATGCCATCATACTGTGCCAGCTTTACATGTTCACATTGTAGGTGTTTATATAATGCCACCTAGAGTTGTGAGCCGGCAAGCCCTAGCGAGCCGAAAAGGGCAAGGAGAACGAAGAAGAAGTGTGGTTAGCTCGTTTCGAAGATACACGCTCGTGTCTTTCTGCCCCGCTGTTCCTGTTCCTTCTCTACGGCTCTTGGTACGTGACAAACTGGTGGAAGTGCTGGGTGATCTATGCACCGTACCCCTCCACATACAAGGAACACAAGCGTCGTACCGGTGGTCACTCATGTGCACCGCGCCAGCAGAAGGATCCGAGGCCAATCCCCTGAGTTTGGACTGCTCGCAAACAACATGGCAGCTCCGACCAGCCATGCCGACACCAACCCAACCGGTACGAACGGCACAACGCCGCTCCATTGCACCTTACTCACACCGTGAACGCCAAATCCTTTTCATGGCACTGCACTTGAGGATGTGGAAGATTGGCTTGTCCATTACGAGTTCGTTGCCGTGCACAACCAGTGGGACGACGCAGACAAACTGCGGCACGTCTATTTCAGTCTTTTGGACGGCGCACGTGTCTGGTACGAGAACCGGGCAGGTATTCTTACATCATGGGAAGACTTCAAACGCCGACTTCTTGCGACATATGCAAGCCCTGACCGTCGGGAGAGAGCTGAGCGCGATCTGCAGTCCCGCATACAACTACCAAATGAAGGGGTTGCGATGTATGTCGAGGAAATGACGCGCCTCTTCCACCGAGCTGACCCCGGCATGCCAGAAGAAAAGAAGGTACGGTACCTCATGCGCGGGGTCAAAGAGCAACTTTTCGGTGGGCTTGTACGCAGTCCACCCAAGACTGTGTCAGAATTTCTCACGGAAGCTGTCACCATCGAAAGCACCCTTGGGCACCGGGCCCCGTCATACGAGCGGCACGTCAATGCTTCAACTACGGACTACTTTGGAGCTTTCGGTGGCCAAATGGATTTTTTCCGAGAGCTCATACGTTCAGTCATCCGCGAAGAACTCCAGAAGCTGTCAGTGCCCTCGCAGCCCCCTACCTCTTCGTTCTCCAGCGTTGTCCGAGATGAAGTCCAGCATGCTTTAAGAGAACCATCTTGCATGCGGGATTATCAACCACCCGGTGACTTCCCCCGCATGTCGTATGCTCAAGCTTTGCAGCAACCTGTAACACCCGCAATCCCGCATCCCACCGTGGCCCCAGCCATGCTGCAGACGGTCCAAGCGGCGCCATATTACAGCGCACCTCGCCCGATCCCGCGAAAATCAGACGTCTAGCGTGCGCCTGATCGACGTCCTCTCTGCTTCCACTGTGGCGAAGCTGGGCATCTTTACCGACACTGTTCTTACCGGCAACTTGGACTACGCGGATTTTCGACGAACTCACCACCACCCAGGTTCGGTCAGCGGCCCCCTGATATTGAAGAGTATGTGGCTCAACAGCGCGGAACTTCGTCATCCTTTCACCAGTCACGCTCCCCGTCGCCGCGGCGATTTTCTCCTAATCGCCGCACCTATTCGAGCGTGGCGCAGGGTCGGTCCCCCAGTCCGCGCCGGGAAAACTAACCACAGCGACCTTCGGGGGCGAGGCCGCTCATACTGGACAAGCTCAAGGCCTCCTACCGACGCTTCCGCAAACTGAAGATTCCCCGACGATGACGACACCAGCTGGTTCCGAAAAGGTTTCATTAGATATTCCAGTGCTGCTCGACGGTCGCAAAGTCACTGCTTTAGTTGACACGGGTGCGGATTTTTCTATAATAAGTGAAAAACAGGCTGCTCTTCTAAAGAAAGTGACGATGCCTTGGAACCTCAAGCCAATTCGTACTGCTGGCGGGCACATCGTCATGCCACTCGGCGTTCGCACAGCACGAATACAGATTCGTGGTTCAACCTTTGTTATCAGTTTGAGCGTTCTCCGTCAGTGTTCTCGAGACCTGATCATTGGCATGGACTTCCTGAGGGAGCACGGTGCTATCATCGACATTCGACAACGCCTCGTCACGTTCTCAACAAAAAGCGCCACACCAGAGTATAATCCCGACCACGATCGAGTATGTCTGCGGGTAATTGACGATGCTGTGACGATACCACCGCGCTCAAGTGTTATGGTTCAAGTGGCTGGTAACAAATCAGCACACGGTGAAATAATGGCGGAGAGCAATCGATCCCTGCTCTTTTCCCAAAGTGTCTGCGTAGCACGAAGCCTAGTAGACCTTCAGGATGGCCATTGCGAGGTACTTGTTACGAACTTCAGCTACGAGCGTCGACACCTTTTCCCTGGTACTGTCATCGCCTATGCCTACCCAGTAACTAATGTGACTGAGTGTTTTGCTTCCGAGGCAACCGATAATACCGAAGCACCTCTCCGGGGCGTCGACATAAATCCAGCGCTTTCTGACGAAAACAAACGAAGGCTTAACGACCTGTTGATAGAATTCCACGCCTGTTTTGCACGTTCATCGAGAATCCGCCAAACATCGATTACCAAACACCGTATTATCACCTACGGCGACGCGCACCCTATACGGCAACAGCCTTACCGCGTTTCACCAACCGAACGACGCGCGATTCAAAAGCAAGTGAAGGAAATGCTTCAAGACGGTGTAATACAGCCATCAAGTAGCCCTTGGCCATCGCCAGTGGTCCTTGTAAAGAAGAAGGATGGTACACTTCGCTTTTGTGTCGATTATAGGAAGCTGAATAACGTCACAAAGAAAGACGTGTACCCGTTGCCTCGAGTGGACGATTCTCTTGACAGGCTGAGGCGAGCAAAGTACTTTTCCTCCATCGACCTCAAAAGTGGTTATTGGCAAATTGAAGTCGATGAACGTGACCGCGAAAAAAACGGCTTTCGTAACTCCTGACGGCCTGTATGAGTTCCGAGTGCTCCCGTTCGGCCTCTGTTCCGCTCCGGCCACATTCCAACGAATGATGGATACCGTTCTCGCTGACCTCAAGTGGAAAAGTTGCCTCGTCTATCTAGATGATGTCGTTGTCTTTTCAAAAACGTTTGACGAGCACCTTCATCGCCTTCGGAGTGTTTTTGAAGCCATACGATCCGCTGACCTTACCCTCAAGCCAGAGAAGTGCCATTTCGGCTACAATGAACTGAAGTTCCTCGGTCACGTTGTGAGCGCTGCAGGCGTTCGGCCCGATCCCGAGAAGACTGCCGCTGTGGCCTCTTTTCCAGCTCCGACAGACAAAAAAAGTCTTCGGCGATTTCTGGGGCTCTGCGCCTACTATCGCCGTTTTATTGAAAACTTCTCTAAGGTTGCGGAGCCTCTCATCAGACTTACGCGTGACGACACCCCATTTCAGTGGACTGACGAACAAGCGACTGCCTTTGCGGAACTGCAACATCGATTGTGTTCCCCTCCTTTACTCGGTCATTTCGATGAGGACGCTGACACAGAGGTGCGCACTGACACAAGCAACATTGGTCTCGGAGCTATCCTGCTGCAAACACAAGATGGGATTGAACGTGTGATTGCCTACGCGAGCCGCACTCTATCACGTGCCGAAACGAACTATTCAACGTCAGAGAAGGAATGTCTCGCCGTAATATGGGCGATTACAAAGTTCAGGCCTTATCTATATGGGCGCCCATTCAAAGTTGTGAGTGATCACCACGCTTTATGTTGGTTGGCTAACCTCCGAGACCCCTCTGGGCGATTAGCACGATGGAGTCTGCGACTTCAGGAGTTCGATATCACCATTGTATACAAGTCGGGTAGAAAGCATGAAGACGCCGACACGCTATCACGAGCACCTCTGGAGTCCGACCATACAGCTGTAGAAGACGACAGCACCTTCCTGGGGACTCTCAGTGGGGCGGACCTCCTCAATAAGCAACGAGCGGACCCCGAGTTAAGACCCATCATCGATCATTTAGAAGGCAGCACCGCGTCTGTTCCTCGTCCCCTTTCCCGTACGTTGCCGTCATTTTGCTTACGACACGACATATTATACAAGAAAAACACTGGTGTTGGCAGCAGATCTTATCTTCTAGTCGTCCCTCATGACCTTCGCGATGACATCCTATTAGCCTGCCACGATGAGCCGACATCCGGCCACCTGGGATACTCACGGACACTCGACCGGGTTCGAAAGCTATATTTCTGGCCAAAACTCGCAGCTTGTGTCAAACGCTACGTGAAAGGATGCCGCGAATGTCAGCGTCGCAAGTCACCACCTGTGAAGCCTGCAGGCCTCTTACAACCCATCGATCCACCGCGTACGCCGTTTGACCAAGTTGGGATGGACCTTCTTGGACCGTTTCCTATGTCTCACTCCGGAAACAAGTGGATCATCGTCGCAACTGATTACTTGACGCGTTATGCTGAAACGAAGCCATTGCCACGCGGTACAGCATCTGAAGTCGCCCAGTTTTTCATGCACCACATTGTGCTACGTCACGGTGCCCCGTCATTCATTATCACTGACCGAGGGACAGCGTTTACGGCAAAACTGTTGGACGACATCTTCAAGCTCAGTTACACGAACCACCGCAAGACAACCGCATACCACCCCCAGAGTAACGGCTTAACAGAAAGGCTGAACAAAACGCTGGCGGACATGATTTCTATGTACGTGGATGTGCAGCATAAAACGTGGGACGAAATCCTGCCATACGTAACGTTTGCGTACAACACCGCAACCCAGGAAACGACAAGGTTCGCACCCTTCCGCCTCGTTTACGGTAGAGACGTGCAAACCATGCTAGACGCTATGATTCCTTGTGACATCGACCAGCACGAGCTACTAACTCCCGATGTCGACGATTACATTCAGCGTGCAGAGGAAGCACGTCAATTAGCTCGCGTGCACATAAGATCGCAGCAATGTGAAGACGCCCGAAGGTACAATATCCACCACCGACAAGTCTCCTACCAACCTGGCGACCAAGTGTGGGTTTGGACTCCTGTTAGACGGCGAGGTCTGAGCGAAAAACTCCTGAGCAAGTACTTCGGACCCTACAAAGTATTACGGCGGCTGAACGAGGTCAATTATGAAGTTATTCCAGACGGAGGCGCGGCAACGACACAGCGCCGCTCACCACGAACAGAGATTGTGCATATCGTCCGCCTAAAACCTTATATTACGCGGTGATTCTAGTCTTATTATGCACGGGCAGCAAACATTTTCGTTTTTTTTTACATTGCCCGTTGGGTCTCGAACGAACTGTGAACTCTGTTAATGGTTTTTTTTTTTCCAACCTCAGACAATTTTTTTTTTTGCACTTGCATATGCCCTGTGCACTATAGCTACCGTTTCTCTTTTTTTTCCCCTTACCGACCCTGCTGTCCCCTTGTGTATGAGCATCGGGTCGATGCTCTAATGGGAGGGGGAATAATGCCACCTAGAGTTGTGAGCCGGCAAGCCCTAGCAAGCCGAAAAGGGCAAGGAGAACGAAGAAGAAGTGTGGTTAGCTCGTTTCGAAGATACACGCTCGTGTCTTTCTGCCCCGCTGTTCCTGTTCCTTCTCTACGGCTCTTGGTACGTGACAATATATTTACGTCAGGACGGGGGGCGTGTGTAAGGCCTGTCTCCCGTTCCCCGCCTCCCTTGACCCCAGCAAGGACAACCATAAAGCTTTAAGGCAAAAGCTTTTAATGGCTCATACTCGCGGCATCCGCTCGTTGATTCATCAGTACCCTGAAACGGTGCCAGCTGTGGCGTCTTCCCTTCAAACTGACTGGGCAAACGTGATGGCAAAACGGCGCATATCCGCTATGCCACCACAGCTATGGCCTCTCCCTTTCACACTCCCTTCGCAATCACGTGATACCCTTCTGATATTCACCCCGATATTGAGCTACAGATATGGCTACAGGTAACCGCACCTGACCGCACCGTCACCGCGCTAGTGTGAATAGGTGGCTGTCAGCGCCCATACAAATGTACGCAGCGGCGCTTTTTTGAGAGCGGCGTGAGCCGATTGTATAAGATGCGTTGACTGCAGCCTACTCGTATATACGTCGCCCATTGCTGAATGGATGCACATTGGAAGGTCTCCGAACGTTACTATTAGTTGTGAGAGAAACACAATCTGCCATTGAAAGCGATGTTCCCGTTTGCCGACTTTCAGCGTGATCGCATTACGCCACCTTTCTTGTGGTTTAGGTGTTCAGCTTGTGTCCCGCGTGGTGCGACTGGATTCACTCTTTGCTTCATGCATGCTGGTTCTATATATTATTAAAAACGAAAAGCGAAAGAGAGATATAGAAGGAAAGAAATCGCGTATTCTTTGGGGATGAGTTCAAATAATCTCGAATACGCATCCACATTTTTCTTAATCACTTTGTTATGCAATGAACGTAGGGCAGTTGATAAGTTTATACAGGAAAGCTAAATGCATGGCTGACAGCGCTTTAACACGCTCTAGTGATCATCATGCGCACACTGCTCGCCTTCAGGCGGGGAGGGGGGCGAAGGTTTGTCGCAGCGTCCTCCTCCCTATTATGTCATTTTATGTCTGATTCGGCGCCCCTCCCCTTAGGTGACCATGATGGCGCCCCCGCCCGGCACCTCATGCACGCGCCTATGGCTCCAATAACAGTATAAAGTCCAGTTGTTTCATCAGTATATCAACATCAGTATGTCCATCAGGTATGAGAAGATCCAGAAAGCATGCGGGGCACTGTATAGGCTTCGGGATTTTCTTTCATCAAAAATACGGCTACTGATGTATAATACAATATTTATCTCTCATGCTAATTATTGTAATTTAGTATGGGTAACTACATCAAAGAAGAATTGCAGGACATTATTTATGCTCCAAAAAAAGAAGCATTACGGCATGTTGCGTGTGTTCCTTATGACAGCCATACAAGTCCATTAGTTGCTCAGTTTAATGTTCTCCCATATTGTTACCATTATGAGTTTAACCTTGCCATGAAGTATAAAGAAAGGGTTAAACGAGGCCATGGTGCATATATTCATCTTTGTAAGTTAAACAAACCCCATCAACTCAATTATGACATCAGAGAGCGTGAAACTTGGGCTGTCCCTTTTTTGCGAACCAATCATGGAAGAGACCGGCTACTGTACCGTATATCATTACTGTTTAACGATATTGAGGGGGAAAACATTAATTTAAATACTACTTCACGTCGAATGTTAAAGCAGTATTTTCTTAGCCGTGCGGCTTTATGTGAGTAATTTTATGCCACATATGTGCTTGCTTTTTCTTCCTTGTTTCTTAGGTATGGTATATCTTTTATTTTTGTGGTGTGTGTGAAAGCCTTCCTACATGCTCTTATGTACTTGAATATCTGTGTGGTTTCACCATGATGCATATTTTCTACGACTGTGTTTGTGAATGTTGGGGACTGTTCACTAAAAAAAGTGTCTTCTTTGTAAGGAAAAAAGGAAACTTTTGTTGAGCTGTCAATTTGCAACACACATTTCAATGTTTTATTAGTTTGATTATTTTTTCTCGAAATATAATCTGCATATCGATGCATATCAGTCTTTGAGTACGTGTGTTGTCTCTTGCCGAATTCTGTAGGGGCAAGGGCCTTCGTCAAGCTGCTATGATAGCGGCTTTTTGCTCCAGTCCTAGTATTTGTTGTAAATGAATGCTGAAATAAAGAATGAGAATTAGAAAACTGTAGCAGGTACAAAAATATCTCATTTAGCTTGTTCAATATAACCAATCAAATGCAGCAGACCAAAACCATCTCTCAATCCAGTGACTTCACTAACTCAAAAACATTATGAAAAATACAATAGGGCAAACATTATCTGTGACGCATGTTCAATTACACTTCTTGGATATTCTGTCGTAATAATGTAAGTGTATTTAAAACCACAGATACTGCTGTTAAAGCCAGCCTGAACACTCATTGTACACTTACAGAAGCTTTCACTGGTATCAGCTAGACTTGCGCAACAATTTGCTTACAATCAGCTATATTTTTTTTAGCAGTTTTGTAACTCAGTGACATACTTTTTAAATGCGAATGCATTTGTTAGTCGGACAATGTCAGGCGTCCGTCGGGATCTGTCCAACACCCTCTCCCATAGCAACAGCTGCAGGCTCGCGCGCCCCTCGCAACCGTAGCCCCCCACCTCCTTGACTTGAACGTGTCTTGCCACCGCCTCAAAGAAGTGAGTTTGTAGTGTTTGTGTTGCGACTGCTTGTCTAGCATTTTAGGTGCGAAGCTCCTTATAGCAGCACTTGTTCGTCCCTCGTAGCCGTTTTAGTATGTAACAAGTATAACATTTTGACCTCCAAAGTGGTGCCGGTGAGAGATTTCTTCTGTGCGTTGTTGAACAATAAAAAACAGAGCTCAATGTACATGCCAATGGCTGCTAATGGGGAAAGAGAGACAGGAGCATTCGACTTTTAGTTAACGCGCACGCTGTGATCCCCATTACCAGTCATTGGCATGTACATTGAGCACTATCTGACAAGAAAGGGTTCCTACATTATACTCGCTGGACGTAACCTCCTTGGTTTTAAAAAGGTTTAGCGAGCGTTGGGCCGCAGTGCCATGAATACAGCGAACTAGTATATACCATCAACTCGAGGTGGTTAAAGGTGGGAAGTAGACCCGAAGCGCAAGCCGTAAGAAAGTGTGCGTGTGCCACTTCTCGTTCAGTCCTTGGAATGTCCGCTGGATGGCGGTGCTTCTATTATGGGGAATATATGATGAATATATGGCTCGTTAAACCTTTCTAAACCCAAGGAGGTTACGCCCAGCAAGTATAACGGAGCAACCCTTTCTTGTCAGATAGCGCTCAATGTTTGTGCCAATGGCTGCTAATCGGTAATGGGAGACAGATGCATTTAACTTTTAGTTAACACGCATACTGTGAATTTTTAATTGTTCAACAACGCACAGAAGAAATCTCCCACAGGCACCACCTTGCAGGTCAAAACGTAAGATTGCTTATGCACTACGACGAAGGATCAACGGGTGCCGCCTTAAGGAGCTTCACCTTAAAAAAGAAAAGCAGAACGTCGTTGCATTAGGGGCCACTCCAAGCCAACGCCTCCTAGAAAAATATATGCCTGGAACGTTGCTCTTTTCAATTGGGAGCCTCCTGTCAGCACTCGATCCCGGAGGCCATGCTTCCTGCCTTGTGTTGCGACCGGCCGCCGCGTGAGAGCGCTCGCCTCAGTGCCGCTCAGTCACGTGACATCACTGCTGCTCGAAGGCAACTGTGAGAGCATTGTTGTGTTCGCAGGGAGCGGCATTCAGAGACGCTCGCTTTTGTACCGCAAGAGGAGAGTAATATCAAAGGGTAAGGCAGCGATTTCGCGGCTCACGTTCCAGGCATAAATTTTTTAGGAGGCGTTGGCCAAGCGCGCGCAGTGAAAGCCCGCGCGCAAGGCGTTGAAAACAAAAAAGAAAAAATACGGACAAAAAACGCGGGCGTCGGTAGGGTGGTGCAAAAGGGGCACTTGCCCCCCTCAAGCCTCCCTAGCACTTGCCCGCACCCAGTCCCCCTTCCAAAGCCGCGATGCAACATTGCTTTGAACACCCCACGAGAAAATGCTGCCGATGACCATGAGCGGAAACCGCGGAAAGCTACTCGGTAAAGCATCGTTCATATGCAGCGTGGCCCCACGTATATGACGCAAAAGCATTGGCACTGACAAGGCGAAAGCAGTTTTTTTTTTGGAGGGGGGCACATCCACGCATGCGCCCGTGGCGGCAACGCCGGGTCGTGGGGTGCAGGCCCACCTGTGCCCGCCTCGCGCTTGCTCTCACCTGGTTGTACGCCGCCACCACTTCGCGCACCCGCGGGAGATGCATGCTTGTATCAAAACGACGAAACCCGGGGCAAAACTCCCGATTGGCCGAGGGAAAAATTCGTTATATCACGGTTGTCTCCTGCTGCTACTTAGTTACACAGAGGTCGCAAATACATAAGCATCTACAGACAAACGGCGAGGAACGGGAAAACTTCGTTACATCGAGAAATTCGTTATAGGAAGTTTATTGTGAACAGGTTTAACTGTATATGAATGCTTAAAGAAAGTAATCAGAATGCCAAGTACTTGTTTTTTATCATTGTAAAGGCACGTTCGCACCGAGCGCAGATCCGGAAAGCGTACGCGGATTATCCGCAAAAGCGGAAAATCCGCGGCCGCTTTGGCCACAGTCTATCAGCGCCCGACACGCGTGCGCAGTATCGCGTAGTGCCGCGAGATGGCAACACGTTCACCGTGGATTGATGGAATGCCTCGTGCCTGCGGCAGAGTGGGGAGAAGGCAACGCGATCGGTCTGTACAGCCGCGCGCGCTCGCTGCCTCCCCGTTTCGAAAATCCGCTAGCCCGCTTGCGTGCACGGTGTGAACGCGCCATAAGGCCAACTAAAGTATTTGTTTCATCATCACTGGCCAACTAAACCGTGCAGCAACGGCTTGGTAAAACTGACAATATAGGTTATTGATATGAAAGATGCCGGAATGAAAATTTGATGCTGAATGTTATTGATGCTAGATCAGTGTGACACTTTCTTCAGCTTTTTACAGAGCTTATCAGATTTACCTGCCTTGTGCCAAAGCTAGTAAGGTGTCCTATTACTAAAAGGGCATGCACACACTAAGAATCATTGATTAAATACAATACTGTGAATAACCATTTAGTAAATGCTGGCCTGGTTTACAAAGTGGGCATATAAGGTGCGATTTCAGTGTTGTGCCTGATGATAATGAACAATGACAGGCAGAAATCTTTTGGCATAGCTAAAATGGGAACAAAAGCACATTCTAAGAATTTATCATTAGCAACAAGACTTCACTATAAGCAAAATACTCTAGGCGAAACCTGATGAGGATGCCTGGAGTTTAACATCCCAAAACCACCATATGATTATGAGCGACGCCGTACTGGAGGGCTCCGGAAATTTCGACCACCTGGAGTTTTTTACCGTGCACCCAAATCTGAGAACACGGGCCCTACAGAATCAAAATTGCAGCCGCCGTATCCGGGATTCAATCCCGCGACCTGCGGGCTAGCAGCCGAGTACCTTAGCCACTAAATTGCCGCAACGGGGGCTCTAGGCAAAAGCACTGCAACCTAATATCAAATGTACAACAAACCATTTCTACATTGACAAACTTGCAGAAAAAAAAACAAAAATTTGGCACAAACACACCGGTCAGACCTCAATTAGACATTTATCTCTGTGTTCCTAGTTATTATATAACATGGAACTGCTAAAACATCATCAGAACTCAGCTCTATAATCACCTAAAGGCACTTGATAAATTTCGATTACCTTTGAGAGATTTGTCTCTCAACAATATGCAGTAAGAAACTCACTTGCTGAGGCATTTAAAGTGCAATGATAATAATAATAATAATGATATTTTGGGTGTAATGTCCCAACAGCAATAAATGGTCCTGACAGATGCCGTAGTAAAAGACTCCGAAAACTTTGACCATCTGGTGTTTTTTAAGTGCACTGACATTGTACAGTCGACGGGCTTTTATCGTTCCTGACTCCATGGAAATACGACTGCCATAGCCTGGATGTGCAAGGAATCTACACTCAAATCCACACAAAATTGCATCTTGAGAGAAACTAAGCTCGTTATATCTGAAAATTTGTTATTAAGTTTACTCTGAACACTATATTGCAAGACTAGTTTTCATTTACTTCATTATAAAAGACATTTTTTTAGAATCATGTTCATCATATTGAGGTTTAAGTGTAGCTTTAAAACAAATTACTCCCGACGTGTATGAAAATCTGGAAGTGATAAACTTTTCTAATGTCTAAAATGCATCACACTCATAGCTTGGGCCATCCTTAGAAACTGACCGTTTTCTTTTCATAATAGCAGACTCAATCCAATTCATCCTTGCCTGTTTGCTGTTCCAAAGTGCTGTCTATCAAATGGTTAAAAATGTGAATTTTGCCACTGTGGTACCCTGGTTCGATGCTCACCTGCTTCAAGTACACCACCACTTCCATTACTGCTTTATTAAAAGCACTAAATACTCTGACAAATGAGCAGGCTGAACAGAACATTATCAGAGGACTGAGAAGGAATTCTTTATTGAGATCAAAAACATCCATTATTATAAAATGCTTGTCCACGATTTTCTGAACTGCTACACTCAAGTGTCATGACATAACACCTATAAGTAGTGACATCTCTGACGAGTTTACACATATTATATAGAATCTGGAGCTTTCCATTTTTTTTTTCAAATGAGTAAAGGAGGGATTGAAAATTCTCATCATTTTTAATACATTAGGATCAAAATAAGAAACTGTCCTAAATAGGATTGCTTAAACATAGCCATTAAAATATAAGAAAAAAATTCACTTTGGGAGGTAGCAGCATACTTTAAAGATCCAAACATCTTTGCATCACACTTTCAATTTTGCCACAGCTGAATAAAAAAAAAATACTGTACAAGCACTGTGTGACAACTCAACACATAGGTCACATGAAATAAGATGTGCCAGAAAGTAGTCTGTGCAAGAGAAGATGAAAAGATGAAGAAAAAAATATACACGAAATGCTTACAAAAATTAAAATAACATCGCAGTTTCTGGCGGTGTAAAATAGAAGCACATTGTTATGCATATCACAAAAGAATTGTTCATTATTAAGTATTAGCAGAGTATACACATTCTTTATTGATTCTTTTATATTGCTTCAATTAAGGCACAATAAAACAGTATCAAATGTAACTTAGTCAACAGCACAGTCAGAGTAATCATGATATGAATACTTACAAATTGATTTGAACAAAAAATAAAAGCTCCTGCCATAGCTTGATATTCAAAAAAGTGAAAGAGGATACTATATTACTCCACGACTTCCCTGCCCTGCAAAGAAAGACGCTTTGCTCTATGGCTTCTCGCTGTCATGCAGCACACAATATTAAAACAAGGGTCAGCTAAAGGCAAGGCAGGCACCAGCAACAACTGGCACTAGCAAGCTTTACATTACTGTTTCAACCACCCTTTGTGGAAGCAGAAAAGCTGTTATACTGAACTAGTGAGTAAAAAACATGCTTTCTTTTGCAAAGGTCAAGGCACACTTATCAGACAATGCCATAAAACAATACTTTGTTATACTGAGAACACCAATACAATGAAGCCTGCTTTAAAGAAACCTAACAGCAATCTTATACTGATGGTACAAGAAACAACTCCGCTAATTGATAAACTTGCTGAAAAGAATACTTGGCACACACCGCAGAGGCCAGACCTCAATTGCACGCCTGTTTGATTTTTCTGTTAATGAGAACAGGTACATGGGAGGAATGTATTTTCAGGTGACCTACATTAAGACAAGTCAAACCTCTGTCACCAGGGTACAGCTATAGGTGCAACTAAAATTTTTTTATTATCACAGATTCATTTTAAGCCATTTGTTGTAAGAACGAGAATTGCTAATGCACGTAAAAACCACTTTATACACTTCGGATGTCACTTCAATCACGAAAATTCAAACAATCAACCTGCCCCTGCTTCTGCAAATACAAATTCTCAGACCTTTTGGGAGTTTTTTTTTTAGTTATTTAGGGTCTTCATGGTTAGGATTTCATGTATTTAGGGGTTTGTTAGGGTCTCAACGATTATGGGACACATGTATATTCATGTTGTCTTTCCTAGAAAAGGATGCATTATGGTGAACATAAGAAAAAAGACACTCAGCAATGTGCGTTAGTATGTGGCACATGAGGCTCCCTTTGCTTGCAAAAAAAATGTGTCACAGAGCACACGTGAAAAGGGATACTCTCCAGTGCACGGGGGTCGCACATGAGTCATGAGCTAGAATCTATGAGTGAATGCTGTTGGACACAAACGGCAGTCTATGGGCACTGTCCAGTATGAATGCAAAGGTGTCTGTATTTTCATCTTCATCTTGGTCACGCAGGAGCACTGCTGGCAAGAGTGTAGTTAGACGCAAGTGACTTGTACTCTTCCAAAGAGACAGAAGACCAACAAAGCAACAAGTAGAACAGGAACCAATGAAAGCACTCACTGCATGTGCTTATTAAGAGCTGGCAGCTGACCAATAATCCCTTGCAAACTACCAGAAGGCATCAAGTCTGCCAGGACGACACCCTCGCTATGAATGAAGGAATGAAATCTAAATTCAAAACAACAGAAACTCACTGCATGACGCGTATTACGAGTTGGCAGCTGACCAATAATGCCTTGCAAACTACCAGAAGGCATCAAGTCTGCCAGGACGAGACCCTCGTTATGAATGAACGAAGTCTGAATTCAGAACAACGAAAACTCACTGCATGACACTTATTACAAGCTCGCAGCTGACCAATTATCCCTTGCAAACATCCCAGAAGGCATCAAGTCTAATAAAAGAATAAAGTCTATATTCAGAACAACGGAAACTCTCTGCGTGACATTATTACAAGTTGTCAGCTGACAAATGATCCCTTGCAAACTACCAGAAGGCATCAAGTCTGCCAGGACGAAACCCTCGTCATGAATGAAGGAATGAAGTCTAGATTCAGAACAATAAAAACTCACTGCATGACACTTATTACAAGCTGGCAGCTGACCAATAATCCCTTGCAGACATCCCAGAAGGCATCAAGTCTAATAAAGGAGTAATGTCTAAATTCAGAATAACGGAAACTCGGTGCATGACATTACTACGAGCTGGCAGCTGAACAATGATCCCTTCCAGATTATCAGAAGGCGTCAAGTCTGCCAGGACGAGACCCTCCCTACGAATGAAGTTTAAATTCAAAGGCTTGTGTTCTTTGTTGTCCGCAAATGAGCTTTGCAGTACAGTCCAAAGTAAAGAAATAAAAATGCCCCAGTATTCTTCTCCTTGGGTTCATTCAAGATATGAGATATTCGAATGATTCGCAAATAAATGTGGAAAAAGGCTTAGTAACAAATTCCCATAATTCATAACTTACAAGTTATAATTATCCTGTATTATGATATCAAGCCAAACAAATCGAGGTGAACAAAATCAAAAGCACTTCCACCATAGCTCTATACGTAGATTATCCAGACACTGAATTAGAAAATTGCCAATTTTAGTCCAATCAGCAGCGAGTTTTTCTTTTCATACTTTTCGAGAAAAACACAGTTGGATACCCAGTGTCCGTACCCGCAAACCTGACCTTCTCACGGAAAGAGTGTTGCCCAAAACAAGTGCAAAATAGTGTGGATACTTATATCTCAAGAAGGCGGCCACTTTTTTACACTCTCTTCTACCACACGTCTCTCGCACAAATTCATGCCATTTTCCATTGCGAATTGCCAAACAGAGTTACTTTCTCAGTCTATATTTTCCCTTCAACCTCTACACAACAAATCCCTTATTATTTGGCACTCCTACTCTCTTAAAGACAGGCTGTGGACCACTCACTTTTTATGGCTTCTTGTTTGTATGGTGACGGGAGAGGTGGTTCATGAGTTTATGCTTCTGTGAGAAGGATGCACTGCAGTGGTAACAGGGGAAGGGACGCTTTCCTGTGTGAATGACCTGGTGGCGAATGAGATGCTCCTGTCGCGAGAATGATGCGTTGCAGTGGTCACAGGAAAAGGGACGCTCTCGTGCGTGCTTGCGTTTGTGTACCACGAGGGAACTTTTCTGTAAAAAAGATGCGCTGCACTGGTCACAGGAAAAGGGCCGCTCCCCTGTGTGGGTGCGCACATGGTACACAAGGGCCGATTTCCTTACGAACGACACACTGCAGTAGTCACAGGAGAAGGGACGCTCTCCTGTATGCGTACACATCTGCTCTGTGAGGTTAGACTCCTGGCAAAATGCAGCTGGACACAAGTGGCACTGAAAGGGGCGCACGCCTGTATGTTTGCAAAGATGTCTTAGCATGTTCGTTCTGAACTTGGTCACATAGGTGCACTGACGACAGGAATGCAGTCCGGCTTTTTTGGTCACGAGTGAATGGTAGTGCTCATAGTGTAACAAAGACAAGGATCCTGCAAAGCCACAGAAAAAACAGAAAGGCAATAAAAAACAATGAAACACATTTTATGCAGCTAGATTCAGCCCCAGGCAATGAAGAAAGGTTGTTGCACTTGTAAATGAAGTATGAAATTACCTTCGCCTATGCAAACCACATGTTACAGCAGTAGTAACCATGCAATGACGCAACATGCTGTACAGAAATTCCCTTTTCTCTGTATGTAAGCACTCCACTCGGTACACTCAAAATATTTTGCAAATGCACATGCGCCTGATTTGGACAATATTCTGATACGATGCCTAAACATCAAACTTGCAAGTGTGGAAGCTTGGGCTAGTTGGTGCGTAGTCATATTTGCAAGATGTTTCAGCGCGCGAACAAAGGAAAAAGGACAGAATAGACAGAAAGAGCACTCTTTCTGTCCACCCTGTCCTTTTTTCTTTGTTCGCGCACTGAAACATCTTGCAAATCAAACTTACTTTGTAATATGCAAATACATGAAGCACAAGCAAACTATAGTGTTTATCGTGCTTTCCTTTTTTTTACATAATGCTGCATCAAAACTCCGTTCATACTTCAACACATAAAAAGCATGAGTGAAAGAAGTTAATACAAGAAAAAATGAGAAAAGAAAGAATATAATTTGCAAGAAATCATACAGCACCACTGTTTTTGATGGTCAGCAATGATGGCACATTTGAGTGGATTTGTCACAAATTTATCCTCTGAGCACTTGCAGTGGATGCAATTACGAGAGACATGAGTCGGAGGTAACACAGCAAACTCATTTTAATACTGGGCAATACATCAGAAAACCCTCAAATACCACGAAAAACAAAGACATGCACATAATAACTGGCTTAACAACGAAACCGTAACTAATATCAATCTAAGTCAAGTTCAGTCCTAAGCCAAATTTTTCTCTAGCCGAAATGGTGTCTTGGTGGCCACACTCATGCCGTCCTGCAATAGTAGAACATTCCTACTGTTCACATGCCATCCTCAGAACTACAACGAAGCGGTGTCACTTCGCCATAATCGTTGTCTGTGCGCATCCACTTGATGATTCTCTAGCCTTCATTGCCGGTGTTCTGGTCTTACTCGTTAACTTCGGACCACTTTATAAAACCCCATTCGACCATGGCATTATTGATGATGTGCTCCAGTGACTGCAGTGGGCCACATTTGTTCCCGCTCAACGCAGAAGAGCTGAAGTCCCCCAGGAACTGTGGTGCAAGGTTGTGGTAAATCCGGGCAACCCCACTCTGGACCTCCAAGGTCGACGGCTACTTCGTGGGCCTCTTAAGCAGACACCCTTCAAAACCGGGTGGCTAGTGCTTTCGTCGCTGTAGCAACACTGACCTTTCTGAACTTTGCAGTTCGAAGCTCCACAGCACAGTGCCAGCTCATCCTCCGGAATTTTCTATCACGGCTCCAGTTGCGTGCCACGAGCCTTTCTCTGACCAATCCCCGACGTGACCGTGGCGCTTATCTGCACCATAGGGATCTCGCGCATCGACGCCGCGCTTTGGCACTCGGCACGTGCCTTCTGCCCTCTTACTCACGACATTGGCTCCCTTTTCAAGAGTGTTTTCTAAAAATAAACTGCTCTTGTTCTTATTTCCTGTGATTTCGGCCTTCTGTTCTCCTGTCAGTGTCATCACTTATGGCCAATCAGGCGCAGCCTGGTGCATCATCACTTTCCATCGCTGCACATTTTTACCGATGTTCACTTGGCACAACACCAAGCTGTTACACACTTTCACTAACACGCATCAAACACTACACTCGACTGCTCACATGTCCACAAGTTCCTCATCTAAGGCTATACGACTGCACCCGCAAGACACAGTACTCAACACCCAATATTCCAAAAAATCTGTGCAATATTCAATACCTGCCCTAAATCTTCACTATATTTAAAAAGCTCAACTCGGCCTAAGGTGACCTCTCAAGTCACTCGTAACATATTCCACTGTCCAGATGTTTTGCACAAAAGCATTTACTAATTGAAGAAACCCTGCTTAAGTCTGTGCTTCTTCACATTCAGCGTCTTTTTGAGCTTTTTTCTGCACCTGCTCGCTACCCATCGTCGCGGCTGCTCGTTGCTAGTGTCCCGGTTTTACTCATCATCTTCGGCCTGCTTGGTTAAATCAAATTCGTCCATGGCATCATTGATGATGCGCTCCCTTGACTGGTGTGGGCCACATTCGTTCTGGATCAAAGTGGAAGAGCTGTAGTCCCCCAGGAACTGTGGTGCAAGGTTGCGGCAAATGCGGGCAGCCTCACTTGGGACCTCCGAGGTCAATGGCCACTTCCCGGGCCTCTTACGCCGATACCCTTCAAAACTGGGCGGCTACTGCTTTCGTCGCTGACCTTGCTGACCTTGGCAGTTTGAAGCTCCACAGCACAGTGCCAGCTCATCCTCTGGGATTTTTGATCATGGCGCGGGTCGCGCGCCGCAAGCTTTTCTCTGACCAATCCTATACGTGAATGTGGTGTGTATCTGCACCATTGGGGTCTCGCGTACTGGCACAGAGTTCCAGCTCTCGGCACATGGCTCGCACGCTCTTACTCATGACAGGATTGCACAGAAAAATGGTTCTCCATAGATACTAGCACTGTTACTACATTTCTTATTAAGGTTTCCATCCTGCTTGAATGCAAGCATAATATTGGCATAGAATACAAAGTGAGCTATTAGTTTCAGACACTGACACGATCACACACACGTGTAGATACTATACCTCTTTATGACAATGTATAACTAATTACACTGAATTAAGACAATTACTACATCTTGATCCATGAATATTGACTGTCGCCTGTGCTTTGCCTACAGGTGACTAACTCACTTGCCTGTTAGCTCCTTCTGCCCTTCGCCTTCCTTCACTTTATCTTCGTAACAATATACCATAACATAACAACGCTTGATGATGGAAGAAATGCCTATGACTTCCTTCGCTTTATCTCCATAACAATATAATAATGTTCGATTATGGAAGAAAACAAAGACACATTAAGGCACACTTAAGTGGTTGTTGCTTAACTAGTGCACTGAAAAAAAAAGATAATAAATCGTTCAAAAATGAAGTTTGTTCGGCCATATAATTGGAAGATTTTCTTGAGACTATGCGGATATACACAAAAGTTTTATAGAGAAAAAGGCACAATAAAGTAACACGAGACTTCTGCTGTACGCTTACCTTACTATCTATATATTGCACTGCATCATTGAAATATTACCAGCAAGCGTTTCAGTTCCTTATAAAACAAACATGTTCTTCTAGCACATACAGATGTGTCAAGATGTGCATCAATAAATACCCAAACTGAACCAAGGCCATGTAAGGAAGGCATAATTTCTTTACACTAAAGCTTTCAACACATATATTGTAAATAGATTATTACAGTCTTCAGAATTTTAATTGAATAACAGTGCAGGAACTGCATAGTCAATTTCACTTGTTTCAATACAACGGGTCATTAGTAGCAGTCCAAATGACAGTCATACCACCGTCACGTTTTTTCATGTTTATAACGTATTAAACTCTAACACAAGTGTAAAATCGTCAATCATTTCCAAGAAGAGGGTGGTGCAATGCATTCCTGTCAATATTCAAATCATGCGAGTCCTTTTCTACTCCACAGAGGGGACCAAGACATCTGCAATAGCACATAAAACAATGTTAAAGCCACCACAAATGCAGCACATTCAAAAATACTTACAACCTTAAAATCAGCTAGGCTCAATTGTTACAAATAACACAATTGTAGTTTTTATAACTATAACTGAGTGACTCCTCTTTCAGTAATAAAAAGAAGAACAAATATGAGGGAATGTTTCTTTTTTTGCTAGATACAATATTAGTTCTCATTAATATGGCTTATTTAGTGACTAATTTGGTGTAACGATACAAGCATTTGAAAATTTTCCAAATTTAACTTTGAGCACTTGAATTTGGAAAGAAATATTAAATTGGTTTGCGGCAGTGTGATGCAAAACAGAAAGAATATGAATTCCCAGTGAACCGAAATGATGCACCACTTATCAGCTTCCACATTTTAGCTCGCTATATATACGTAGATGATAACAAATGCAACTGCAGTGGCTAAGTATAACTGGGCGCATGAACCATAGATGCCATGAAATCGAATGGCCACACCAGTTATACATTTCACGACACAATTAGGAGGAGGTTTTTTGTTTACAGCAATAATGATTCGCTACATCATGAAGAGAACACACCTCTGACTTCAAGCAGTGTGTAAATACAATTTTCTGCATTTCACTTCCTTACAACACTGTCCGTCTTTTTCACCTATCCCATTAACAAGCGAGTGGAGAAATGAACGGTGACCTTGCACAACCATTGGCGAGTCAACAGCCAATAATAAAAATAAGTAGTTCAACATAAAAGGTCATTCAATCTACCAGAGTTTAATATAATCAGGTTTGACTGTGCCACTGAATACAAGCTAGTATGAATTTTGTTGATTTCAATATCATATATGCTCTCTTTTGATGCAGAAAGTGGTAAAGCACTTTCAGATCTTGTTGTGGCACACCGATCTCGTCAGAACGGCTTCTTTGTGTGGCTACTGATGCATTAACATCTGCTTGCTCATTCTGGTGAGTGCCATGACGATGGATACTAAGGGTGCTTGCAGAAAAACAGCAATTATTGTAACATCATGACAGAAACTATTTGCTATGATAGCGTGTAAAAGCAATTTGGTTTTCGTGTGATGGTATTGGAGATGTCAAGAGCAGTGATGGTTCAGAAGGCAATAAGCAAAAAGAAAGCTTTCACATGAGATGGCAGCAAATCAAGGGCAGCAAACATAACTAATGGCTTCACATCAAGTGACTCGACCATTGTAGGGACACACAACTTACTGATACCACCGAATATAAGCTAGTACAGTACTCTCTCAGTAACCAGAAATCTGTTAATAGAATGGCTGCTTGAATAGAACACCTGTCTCTGATATGATTGCTTTAGTACTTGTGTTATGACCCCTGTTCAACTCTTAGTAAAGAATACATCCACTTCTGGAAAGAGAAGAACCACAGACGAAGTGTGTCGGTACTACGTTCTGCTTATTCACACCTGAGTCTCTCCCGCATTCTATCATAACTTTTATATACAAGTCATGCAAATGAAACTCTTGTTAAATGGAACATATTTTCCAAGTCCTTTCTGGTTCCAATTACAAGTTCACTGCATATGGAGGTGGCTCAGTTGTATGGAGCTTGTTCGTTTTGACACCCTATTCCCACTGTCACCTGTCATGCAGAATGTGGCGGGCAAGCCCTTTCCGTTTTTTGTACGGCAAACAATTCTCATCAGGAGTGCTTCTTCACACGACTCCTGCTGCACAAATTTCTTGCTCAGGTCAACACAGACGTGACCCGTCACCCAGCAAGCTGTAATATTTAAAGTGCTTAGATATTCTATAATGAAACACTGTTCGAGATCAATAAGGGTTATGTTACACAGTTTGACAGTGTGTGATGTTTGCAGCACACTGAATGAATTGCTAAATACAACTGCTTTGTTAATGTTTCACCACACAATGTATTTTATGGTAGCTAAAATTGCATATGCCTTTGCGATAAAAACACTGCTATGGGTGTCCAGCCATTGTGAAGGAGCAAAATCAGGCCAAATAGCATCTGCAGCTACAGAGTACAGTAGAAAAACATAAATAGGGAATATAATAATAATAACATATAATATTAATAAACAGCCTAGTGTTTGAATGATTACGGAATCTACATCATGTGTCATCCACTTACTTGTGAAGCACAACTAAAATAATTATCCTTCACAAAGAAAACTACCAAACTATAGTCTAACAGTGGGTCATTACGGCAAATATTAAGCTAACGGATTATGTAGGGCACTGTGTAAGTCATATATTTGCCCCCGGAATAAAACCACAATTGTAGTTCAAGAATTCTAGTTAACATTCCCGTCCTAGAAACAATATGCATTGCTCATACAAAGAAGGCGTACTGATTGCTCGGCCCACACGCAGATAAAACTGACAAGTTTTAACAGTGTCCTTGATTGGGTTGGCTGGTGCCGCATGGCTGACGACGACTAAAACAGCATGAAGGACGGGACGATCAAAAAAGGCTGTGTTTGTGTTCTCTTTTCGACCGTCCCGTCCGCGCCGTTTCACCCGTCTACCAAAGTAAAAAGTGATGAACTAAATCTGCAGCATATGTTTAAAAACTAATAAACAAGCAAATAGGCACACTAGTAAATCAACAAGTGAACACAAAATAGAATTCAAAAAGTGCGTGCCGAATTCCGCATGGCTTCATCCACGGCAAACAACAAGCAGGCCCATGGTGCGAAGTGCATAAAATTTACGTGAATCCAGGAGGAGAAACATTGATCTAAACATGTCCCTATACAATGCTTGCATGAGATAAGATAAATTTCATAGTGCAGTTCAAAAAGAAAATATTACGCGCTGCCTCAGACTCCTTGTCGATATGGTTTTCATGACAACACACAATCAACAACGCTACATGCCAACGCTCGGAGGGAACTGTTACAATAAAGATGGTCTCAACTGTGGCCATCATTGTAGGTACAGTGTGCTAGTTATGCCCAAAGCAGCATGATTTCTTAGCAGGATGTGCCATGCAGGCTGTGAGAAGTCTGGATATAGCTTTGGCTCTGATCTTGACTATAGCTATTACTGTAACTAAGCCGGTACATTACATTGGGGAGGGTTTCTGGGAATGCACTTGCAAAGGCTGCTGATCAGTTAGGATAGGGTTTAAGTAGCTTGAGAGGCCCAAGCTGCACCTGCGTGAGAAGGTCAAGTCAGTTTGATGAATGCTAAAAAGATTCCAGTAATGAAAAATAAGAGTGCTAAAAAATGTACAACAGAACGACTCTCAATTTCTTTGTATCGAAACAGCCGTGTGGTGTATTCAGATAAAAACATTGGAGCACATGGCTCGGCCTCTTAATTTCTTCGAAAAAATATATTTCACTGCCACAGTACACAATGCCATAAAACAAATCGTACTTTTGCAAAAAATTCTGCCTTAATTTATAAGCCTCCACTGAACCAGAACCAACTGTTCGGAATTGCCCAAAAAAGCCATTTTGACGAGATTCTGCAGAAGATCTCTTGTATCTGTGTCAATTTTTATAGGCTTACTATGAGTAACATGCATTTATAAAGTGTTCTGACCTAGCAGATTCACTGGCGAAATTTCAAAAACAAGTCCCAAATGTAGCATACTGCTCGATTATTCCAAAGCTTCAAACTCTCCTGCTCCACATCTATATTAGTCAGCATTTTGAAAAGGTCTCAGACTGCTGCCAAATAATTGGTTAATAATTGTGCCAAGTACAATTGCTGAGCGTGACGTTCAACTCATACCAATAATGCATAAGTGAATGCATGCCTCTAAAAATACAGTAACGTTGAAAAACACATTTAATTTGTATTTTGAATTAAAACCACACACATGTTATAGATTAATCTGTAAAAACAAGCTGCATAGTTCTTGATAAAATCGGGGTTACACAGCCCCCAAAGTGGCCAAATTTACGTCATTGCGTGACCACATCGATGAGTGAACATGTAGCTACAGTTGTTAAGGCAACTTTTAGGTCTCAGGTAAGTATTATTTCATGTTCCCGCAACAACCAAGTTCAAGAGAAAAAAAAAGATGGAGGCATGCTTTAAAGTGCAAGTTTGTACATACACATTTGCACTAATCATTAAAATTTTTATGGCGAAATCAATTATAAAGAAATGTATAGATGTGCACTCAAGTCGGGTTTCGTGTACAAATGTTTCTTCATTTCTCACATACAGTACTCACAGATTTAAACAAGGCATCAATCTTTTTTTTTTTAGAATAATGTCTGGTACGTGCATTTGCTCAAGAAGTCACGTTGAATCTTATTCGTAACGACAACGTTGGGCGTCATCTATGCGTTCAAGTTGAAATTATGCCAATATAGCCTGAAATGAAGACCATATAATGTGAAAGTATTTGCGCTACTTAGCCCTACTTTTTTCCATTTCAATCCTTGAGTACTGTACATAGGACACAGGAGACGCATTGAAAAACATGCAGAAAGTGTCCTGAAGACGGCACCCACAATCTCCACCTGCTTACTTACACTTGATATTGGATGCCCAACAAAGTCGTTCCACCTTCACCACAACCTGCAGAGAAGAAATTTTTGCTAAGTAATTGAACAAGTTTCGATCATCTGCTGTGTTTTTCTTGGGAATAAAATTTGAAAAAAAAAATCACGTCATATCCACGGAATGAATGATAATATTAGAAAGATGTAAGACTGTGCACATATTATACAAATAAACTTTTATTTTAAGTTACTCACAGCTGTTCACAAATGCAGCTGCGCAATGCCAACACACACGCCTGCAAATGTCGCTGACATGCGACCACCATGCTGGCTCCCGTGAAAGGTAGTCCATTACATCATTTGAAAGATTTAAAACGGCATATATTATACAAATCAACTTTTCTTTTGTTTTTGTTTGCAAAGGTGCTTTATGGTCGCTGAAGTGGTGGATCTGGTGATGAGGCGTAGTGAGGTGTTTGCTAGGAGGAAGTAGTGAGCAGTTTGCAAAGGTGGTTACGAACCAGTCACAGAGAAAAGACAGACCCACAACTTTAGGAGCTTCGCCCCTGAAACAAATATGCATCTGTACATTTTATGGCAATCCCTGAAGAGGCTGCCCCAGTTTGCAAGGTGGGGAGGGCTTTTTTTGACACAAGACTTGTGAACAAGGTGCTATCCAAGTAATTAAATTTTCGACAGTTTCAGTGATGGCTATTCTGCTTCTCGCACTTGCTCAGATGGCGCTAAACGCTTGCTTTGTGCTCTAACTCAGCCACAAATCTCGGAGGAGTGCAAGAAGGGGCATGCACACTCACACAAGCTGTTCACCAAAGGACTGAAACATAAAAACTGATGTGTCATTGCAACATCAACCCACCTGAAATGCATTGTGCTGTTTATTCTTAAATGTCTTTTTGTTTTAATTTTTAATTTTGAATAAATTAGAAAATATTATACAAATTCGAAAAACTTGGTGGTACAGGTGGTGCTATGCAGCCTCCCTGTGCTTAAAAATTCAGAACAGGAGAACAAAATTAATAAACAAGAAAAGAAAAGTTCATTATGATTCAGCGAATTTTAAGTTGCAACCACTGCATCAGCTTTTTGTCCACCAGTTACGTCGTCGAGCGCCAGCAGTTCTCTAGTGAGCAGCCTATGCAAGCGTGCATGTGCTTGTGCTCCCTTGAGATGTACGGCTGAGTTCCACAGCTAAAAGTCAGCCTTTAGCACTATCTGAACAAAGGTGCATTGTATATTTTGTTCAATGTTGTTGCTTTTTCAGATTCGTAGTCTATTTCAACGAAAAGAAACTGACAACATTTTAGAGGCCCTGCCGCAGAGGTTCGAATGTTCGCATTGCCGCTGTTGGCTCTGAACAAAAGATCAGCATTCTTCTAGAGCACAAGCTTGACTTGAATACAAATAAGAAGTTGTGCAGTCTATTATGGGTATGCCTAAGGTGATTCAAAAAGCAAAAGCCATAGATTTTTTTTTTAAGTCGATTGAGCTGTGCACAAACTTTGAACTTGTGTCTAAAGCAGATGTATCAACAGACTAAGTGCATGATCTTTTCATGAATATTTCGTATGTAATGATTTGCTAAATATTGCTAGATAGCATTTCACGCAATGGCAAACAAAGCCTTGGGTTTAAGGCCATTCTGATATGGCAGCTTACCAACTAGGCAACCAATGCCAGAGCCACAATAACATGGATGAAAAAATGACATCAACAATGGCATGAAACAGATATGAAAAAAAAAACATTTATATAGCACATTTACCTTAATTAGCCATAGCAATTAACTAAATAGTGGTGCTTGAAATAAAGCTTCAAAACCACATTTTGATGACAAGCTCATAGAACACAAATAATATGCAGAGCACTGTGCGTATCACATACAGTTGCATTAAGTGTGAAGGAATAACTAGAGTTCTCGTTAACTCTCTACAACAGGAAACAACTGAGAAGCATCACAAACAAATATAGCACAGCACAGATAAAACAGATGAGTCATGAAGGAAATGCAGAGTATATGCATGGAAATAAACAATTCAACAAATAGCAAAATAAACAAACACAACATGAAGTCAATGGCTCATGGAATAGAAAAAATGTTTCTAATATCTTACCTAAGTTCTGTATAGCTTTATAAACAACCAGCAACAAACTTTCCCAAGTTCCCCAGCTGGCTAAACTTACTTGAACCTAGGCAGAGATACATTGATATAAGAATGTGCTTATGCAGCACTTACACAAAAAATTTAATAGTAATGCATTAAAAAAAAAAGATTACTGCAAACTCCTTCAACTCCCCGTCGATATGCTATGCATGTTATAAGAGAGGGGACCATGACGACAAACATGGAATCCACTGCGGCTACTGCTGATTGGTATGCTCTGGCAGGAATGTCCATTACAAGATGCTTTAAAGGACGGATGTAGCATGCAGGATGTAGAGACTGTAGACACGGTTATGGTTCCGGTCTTGACTGAAACTTTCACTGAAACTGAGTTGGCAAAGTGTGAAGGGTTTGATGGAAATAACTTGCAATGTTTGAAGCTGCTGAAACTGTCTGAATGAGGTTTGAGAACTTGTAAAGGCTCCGGCTGAACCTGCATGAGAAGATCAACTAACCATGTTCTATAAATGCCATAAATCAATCGCACAACTAGTACCGAAATAAAGTGGCAGAAAAGACCCATGTAACCTATTCGAACAGCTGCTTGTCATTTCATATCTGCTGTGTCGAAACAGTCATTGCTATAATACTTGCTCATGAAAAAGAACATCATCCATAAATAACAGTGTACAACTACACAAAACGGCAGGAAGAAATTGCATACACTGCGCTAATCAATAAAATGTGCTGCCGGGTCAAGTAGTACACGAATAGGTTAAATATTTGATGATAAGTGTAGGATAAATGTTGGAATTAGCAAATATGATATAGGATATCTTATTATGGAGCCCATTTTTTCATACTGTGGCAGCTCAAGGTTTTTTTCTGTGAGATTACGAAAAAAGAAAAAGTGCAGTTCTTGGTTAGCAAATTAGACGTTGTTACACAGTGGCTGTTCTAAACTGAGCAGGATTCGTATATCAACATATAATAAAGCCAAGAAGGCCATGTCAATTTGCCTAAGTGCCTAAGCAAGCTACATGTTATGCACCAGTAACTGTGCTACGAAGACACAGTTACAGTTTCTACCTCTCCATATCTAATACATGCTAAAACCTCCAGTAAATGCACAGGAATGCAATTTTGATGTTAATCTATACTACACCTAAATGACAAAAGTTTCTTTGTAATACGCCAATAGATTATGCACCAGCCCAGTGAAACATTTATGGCACTTTTTTTTCCCCATATAAATATCCATAAAATGCTCCGCAGTGACCAAACAACTTCATAATTAAGTGCAAAAAGCATAAAAAATGAGATACGAGTGAACAAGATTAATACGAAACAAACTGCAAAAAATATGAAAAAAAAAGCAAGTCATTCAGAAAAGATAGAAATGATATTACAAATTTAGGTGGTCAGAAATGCTGGCACATTTATTTGGACTGTATAAAATATAAGTTCTTTAGTGTACTTGCTCAGTTTACACAAGTCCTGTTTTCTCTAAACTACTTCAGTGACAGCATAATGACAGAATGGAACACAAGTAAGCTATGCAATGTTTCAGACACTAACTTGACGATACATATCAGCACAAAAGTCTACTTTATCTCGTAACTGTGTTAAAATCTCATAGCTCCGATTTTAGGGGACTGGACAAAACATATGTATCGACCAAATGCCAAACTACCAGAAATATTTAAAAAATCAAATATTTTCTACCATAAATTATTTTCAATTTCTTCGTGAACCTGTAAATCCTGTACTTATTTTGCAATAAAAGAAGCGAAAAGTTGCAACTTTTGTCATCGCGCAACATTGTCAGAATGTGGCCAAGCCACAAGACGCCCGTTTTCGATAAGCCTGAAAGGTGTGCTGCACTACACCCTTACCTATTGCGGCATGCAGTTTTTTTTGTTTTTTTCTCACGTAAAACTGTCGGCCGCGTTATGCCCACCGTGCTCCAATGACCATGTGAGTTAACCGGGTTGAGGCCATATAAGACCAAACTAAACGAAGGACTTGGTGCCATTAGAATAGTGCAAATTTTGCCCTTGACGAACAAACATGTCCAGTAATCATATTTTCATACCAAGGATGAAATTTACACGCATTTACTGTATACTGAATGAAGACAATCGTTATAAATCACTTCAAGACTGTCCTAATATACCAGAAAGGTCAAAACATTATGGATATATTGCGAAACAGTGCACTCAACACAATGCACTCATCGCATGTTACACATCACTTGAGAGAAAAGGCCAAGGAAAAAAATACGAGTTACCATGCTTGCCACTGATCATTGGAAGATCACTGACCATGACAATGACTATGTTTGGTGATATAATAGAAAAAGATTTAAGTAAATTTAAATGTTTGTCGCTCAGTAAGTGGCACTACAAAAAATTATTTTATTAGCCCATACCATTCGAAGATTTTGTGACTAGAAAACACAATGCACGCACATGCACAAAAGCTTTAGAATGCAAAATGCATAATAAAGTAACACCACGTTGCCACTGCACACTTATATTCTGCAGTGAAAATCAAAGTGTCACTACCGAGTGAAGCCTTACTTCACTGAAAATTTGTTTCTCTTGGTACAAACAGACGTGTGAAGAAGTGCATAAATAAACAAACACCTAACATCAATCAGTGCTTTGTAAGACAGGCAATACTTCTTTACGCTCATGATACATAAACATCACAAAAGAAATCCATCATTCTTCCTAATTTCAATCGCTTCAATGAAACTAGCAGTCCCCGGACATGGTGACATCACCACCCTATCCCACATTCACAAAATATTAAGCAGCAAAATTTTCCTGAAACGATGAATGGCTTTCAGGAGGGCACTGGTACAATGCTTTTCTGGCAATATCCGAAGCACAAGACTTTTCCGTTTCTCCATAAAGGGATAGACACATCTGCAAAAGCACACGGAGAGCTGTTGAAGGAGCAGTGACATCAACTTGATGCATGCCGCGTTTTTTGCGTCAACATGTAGTTATCGGTCCCCTAGTAACGATTCGATACTAATGGTGCAAAAGAGGGAGGAATATTATGTATAATATCGATTAGTATAACCAGTACAGAACCAAATTCATTACTGGTCTAAAGCCTGCCAACTTTCAATGCCGCCAGCGCTGTCAAATGGTCACCTCCCATAGACCCACCCCATCGGATCACGTGCCCACAAAAATGGCGACGCGACCTGCAGTTGAGATTTCGTCTGCTTGCCGCGCATGTTTATAGGCATGTTTTCACCACCCCCGTTGTCATCAGTGTCCACAAGGAAAGATGAAAACGCAGAGAAATATGGATTTGCAGTGATTCGCACTGTGGCGAGTCATTTTCAGTGTGATCCTTTTCCGCAGTGACTGTGAAATCGATGCCGCACCGAGCAGCGACAAGGCAGCTGGAGACACACGCCTGGGCCACCCTGTCTAGTAAGACATACGAACGATGGGTGCGTGTTACTTATTCCCGATGACCATAGATTCAAATTATCACATTCACAATCACGGCCCCACGACTAATCAATCGAAGCGGTACAACAATAATGCTGAAGTCACACGAACACGCCGCACAGAGCAAGCGAAACAAAGCAAGTGAGACCGTTTCTTGGCAGCAAGGCGCCGCCTCCAGACGATGCCACATTTAGGCATCGTGATGACAACATTTATTTTTTCAACATACTGCAGCCCCGCAGGGCTATTGCAGGATTGTCGACGTCAATGCTGGTCGCTCATATTCATTCGGTTCCTGAGGCGTGGCCTAGGAGCTTGCAGAACCAACACTATGTAGACTAGCTTAAGGGTTTTTCAACCCTACCACACAAGCGACCTACTTCACACGTGTTGTCTTGTCAACACAACCTGTATTGCCGCGTAGGTCAATTTTTCTCCTTTCGTCTTCACCTCATCTGCTCGGTAAGACATTCTGTCGTCGCGAAGTTGCACAGAGTGAACATGGTTTTTATTCTTTGCGAGTGTCTTTTTCCCCCGAATTTTCAATCAAGCTGTGAATTTGTTGACCTGTTACAGTTCCTGATTGTGCCCTTGTGCTTGTTATATATTCGTGCATTGTGAAGTGAACCATTCGGGAACTGGAACGTTCCTCGTGTGAGAAATCCGTTGAGCCACATGTGGTCGTGTGCTTCCAGCAACGTGGGCCGCAGTTGCGTCCCTGGCAGCAAAGGAAATTATGACAGTGGACCAAACTTCATGTGTCTTTCTCTGCATGGGGCGTTGGCCCCAAGAATAAGAGGCTGCAAGCTATTCCAAGGAAAGATTTAACGGCAAGTGCCTATTCGAAGGCAAGCAACAATTAGAAATATTCAATGCATAGGTTCATGCTTTTTTTCGCATATAGTTAATAGTAGGTCAATTCGATTCACCTATGTTCTCTGCACATTCTGCACCTTTTCATGGTGCGCTGCACCTCGCTCCTCAATTCTCAAAATACAGCGGCACCCCCTGCACCACCGTCTTCGATTGTACAGGGTGTTGGTTAGGTGTCATCATGGTGCCGCGAACCCTTGCACCTTCTAGCACGAGGGTGCAGCATTTCGGTGCAGCCTCGCACATTCCTGTCGCGCGCTATAAGACAACACCTTGAGACATGCCTGTGGTCATGGATTGACGGTGTACCGACAAAAAGTTTTCCGATTGTGGATGATCTTGGCATGATACTCCTTGACAGCGACACCGAACTCTACACTAGCGATAAGGCTAGAACATTCAATGGCAAGTGTATAAATGCCGACGTGCTTTGCTGCTTGTCAGTTTATCGGCGGCCGACGCTGCATTCGTCGCTATCAGTGCAAGTTTGCTACCGTGATCCAACTTTCCGTTCACCGGGCACAGGTTCCCCCAAATAAATAGTTTTAATCTTCATGTACTGTCTGCTTCTTCCTCTACGTCACGACCCAGTGACAGCATTGAGAGCGCTCCTGCTCTCATGTGAAGTTTTCGGTTGCAGTGCAGCCAGATCTTTCTGTTTGTGTTTCAGCTTGTTTCGTGAAGCTTCCATCTGGAACCACAGTCCCAGACAAAGTGCACAGCATTTCTAAAGTAGGTTTAAATTTCCTTAGCTCTCCACTGTTCACATGGTACCAATTACAAAACTTTCAGTTGAAAAGTTTAATAGTGGAAGCTTCGCAATTGAATTCCTTTCTCACTCTAGTCAATGAAGTGTTGTTCGATCAATGACAATGTCTGTTAAGAAATTCTTTAGAAATATAGACATGCTCCAACAGACACACATCAAAAACTGTGATACATTTATTAGTGAACGCAGCGACAAAGAGCCTGTTGAACAATTTTTGCAAACTTAAAACTGATGCCGTGCAATATGACGCCCCGCTCCACAAAAAAAGCAACCGCGCACAAGGCATGCATATTAATAAAGAAGTGAGGTGTGCGTGGTGTAGCGACATTTTCAATAAAGCGGTTTCGTGCTTGCATTTCTGTACCCCCCCCCCCCCCTGCAGTACATTGGACAAATATAGCCTGTTTTCACAAGCATTTATCATGTGTTAAGGTGACACGAAAAGTTGACAATGTATAAAAATGTGTATGTGATTGGACGTAAGAAACGTCTGATTTTTAATCCTACAGTAAAGGTGTAACGAAACAACTCTCTGGTTTTTCAAAGCAGGCCAACAACTTTTGCGATTCCTGCTGTAAAATTACTAAATTACTCTGCCTTAGTAAGTGCGTACAAGAAGTTCTAGCTTTCGTTAAATTATTTTGGCTCTGTATACACCACCCCTATCGCTATAAATGGAAAGACCGTTGGCAGCACACAGAACTGTGGAGCGAGGGGTGCGGGCAAGTACCGTGACATCATTATGCCAGGAGCCTTGAGCTAGTTTAGGTGGGGTTGGCTGAACACGTCAGAATACTATCGATGTCTCATGGCCGGGAACGCGCTGATGAGCCTTGGATGCTCTTTGTGCTCTCAATAGAATAAATGTGTGAACAGGTTTTTCTTACATTGTGGGGCGTTTAGAATGCGTCTTTCTTGAATCCTAATGATAATGA